>JASDQU010101767.1:19188-102112 GCA_032191745.1 Picea mariana | reverse complement strand
CATGAACTTTGTGTGAATGAGAATGAATTATATCATGTTGTAATGAATGGTTTAGTTGTATCTCCTCTTGATTATTAGCATGATTATGATGCATAAGTTTTATGGTTATTACCGTAGCTAAATCTGTTATAAATTGTAGTTGTAGGCTATGGGAAAATGGATAACAACAAAATAATGGATTTAATTAGCAAAATTTTCGTGTTATGTGTATTTTTCACGTGTTGTTTCCTAGTTGAAGGCTAGGTACATTACTAAAATGGTATCAAAGCTGATAAAGATAAATTTTTGCGTGATGGGTGTTAAGCACCAATGACCTGAATACAAAATATCACAATAGATCCAAATATATTTGAATACAATCACCACACAAAGATATATGAAACAATATGCAAAACCATACTTTATTATATCAAACCCTTGAGTTAGGGCAACACCATAGAATGAATCCTATTATGGAAGGGATCCTCTCCTGTTCACTTGCCTCTTCGAGGGGGCATCCTCTTATTGAGCTAAAACTCACAATACAATACTCTCTTCATATCCCATTACATTGCTTGAACCCCTTTATATAGTACTACCATCACCTAAGAACATCTAGAGGAGGAATCTTCTAGAAGTAGAACCTTCTAAGAAGTCCTCTTACATTTATTATATCTAACTACCCATTTATTATATTTAACTACCATAGTGGGCCTTATTTAATAATATAGTGGACCTAGTCCACCTTACATTGAATGGACTCCACTATTATCACTATGGGCCCTCTAGGCCTCCCCACTACCTCTCTAGCTACCTTACATTACATCCCCCTTATGAAAGAATTGTCCTCAACGCTTGATGTACAACCATATACCTATTAGAATATGAAAGAGTGTGCTCGTTTTACCATTGACAATACCCTTGTCACCCAACCATTGGCCGAAGCCACCCTCCGAGCACCTTGACCTTGAAAGAGAAGAATAATGGTAGCAATCAATAGCCAAACAAGGCTAATGCACCAAGCAAGAATAGAAACCAAGATGATCAGATAGTCCCACCCAGAAACTGGTGCAACACCTTCCCCAGAAACTTGCGCAAAAAAATGCTCTCTGCAATTATGAGAAGTGTGAATAATGAGAAATGGTGCTCTGTATTTATAGTGGTCTAGTAGACTTACTGGGGCCGACTTCTCCTTCTGGGTACTAATTAATTCACATTAATTATATTTCTGCAGTCGACATCTCGTCTAGGGTTTCCTTTACTTCTTTGCTTCCTTCCAGAATATTCTAATCTCATCATAGGTCACAATAGAGGTTCATACCTCCCGAAGCTACCATAATATCAACACTCCCTCCTAGCTAGGGATGTATGGTCTTTAGCACAAACAAAACATTCAACTGGTAGTATCACGAGCACCATCATTATTATCCAACTAGATAATATCCTATGACAATTGGTACAATATCAATTGATAGAACACACATGTGTTTATCCATGGTAGTACGCAACTACTCAAACTGTGAAACATAGTCACAAATAGTGGAACAAATCCACCACAGTAGTATATCTATACTGTCTAGAGACAAGCAGTCTCCATAACAATCATTTGATGCCAACCTGCACAGAAAAATATTGTTAAAATAAACTGAATCATCTAGGCCAATCTTTCACTCACGCCTTTGAGATATGAAAGAATATATGCCCTCAGAGTAGAACAATGAGATATCTGGACTATTCTTCTCAAAAAAGGAAGAATAATTGTCTTGTATTTTGAACCTGGACCATTCCCCACCCTGGTCCATTCTTCCTACACTAATCAAAGTTCACCCTGGAGAGAATGTATAAACCCTAAGGAATGCCTGTCCCTGATTGTTGAGCCTAGACCATTCTTCACGTTAACCACAATGAAAAATCGTTGTCCGACGAGGCGGGCCAGTCTTCTTGAGTAACCCTCAAGAAGAGAGACTGCCCTAGACCACTCCCCATGTTAACCACAATGGGAAGTCACTGTCTATGATACATCAACAATCTGGACCATTTCCCATGTTAACCACAATGGGAAATTGTTGTCCATCAGAAATCTCAATCCACTTTCCGAACAAGAAAGAATCTGTCCAATCTGGACTATTTTTCAATCACAAAGATAAATGTTTCAATAATATTTTAGTGCTCCCTCCTAACCTGGAGAGTCTTCCCTTTTAGCTAAGGGAGTTATTTCCACGATCCCCATCTTCTCTCGGAAATATGCAAACTTTATTCTGGATAGAGGTTTTGTCAGAATGTCTATTGTCTACTCGTTAGTGCGGATATACTCGAGTTTTACCTCTCCTTCTTGGAATTTATCTCGAATAAAGTAGTATTTGATCTCAATGTGTTTTGACCTTTCATGAAACACATATTGTTCTGATAATCTTATACAACTCTGATTATCACATTATATTATGGTCGATTCTGGAATCTGATCAAATAAAGCAGAGATTAACTTCCTTAACCATATTGCTTTAGTGCATGCTTCACATGCTGCCATATACTCTGCTTCTATTTTGATGAGTGCGACAGAATTTTGTTTCCTGCTGCCCCAAGATATCATAGCGGAGCCCAAGATGAAACACATACCTAAAGTGATCTTTCTGTCTTCTGCACTTCCTGCCCAATCTGAGTCTGTGAATCCATGAAGCTGTATATTGTTGGATGCGGTATATCTCAAACCATAGTTTATTGTTCCACAAATATATCTTAATACATGATTTGCAGCTATCCAATGCTCATGTCTTGGTTCCACCTGGAACTGACTTAGTGTATTTATGGCAAAGCAAATGTCTGGTCGAGTATTTACCAAATACATCAATGACCCAATTAGTTGTCGGTATAGAGATGGATCTACTGCATCAGAATCTAGAACTTTCACTTTTCTTATATCCGCATTCATAGGAGTGTCCATGGACTTACAATCCATCATTCCAAATTTCTGAAGAATCTTTATTGCGTACTTTCCTTATCCAAGGAATACTTCACCATGCTTCTGCCATACTTCTAGTCCCAAGTAATAGTGCATGAGACCTAGATCTTTCATATCAAATTCAAAAGCTAATTCCTTCTTGCACTGGATAATGAGAGATTCTTCACCTGTTATGAATAGATCGTCAACATATAATAGTAGAATCACAAGTGCATTGTCCACGACTTTGTAATAAAGGTTTGGATCTGCATGACTCTTGGAGAAACCAAGTCTTGTTAGATAGCTGTCCATTCGGGCATACCAAGCCCTTGGAGCTTGCTTGAGTCCATATAGAGCTTTCTTCAATCTGCAAACGTGAGTGTCTCTGAAATGTACCTCAAACCCTTGAGGTTGTTCAATATATACTTCTTCTTCAATATCTCCATTGAGGAAAGCTATCTTTACATCCATCTGATGTAAGTTCCATCCCATGGAAGTGGTAAGAGATATGATAGCTCTGATGGAAGTATATCTATCCACTGGAGCAAACGTTTCGTCATAATCTTCTCCCTCCTTTTGGGAGAACCCTCTAGCTACAAATCTTGCCTTGTATTTATCCACGCTTTCGTCTGCTACATGTTTGATCTTGTACACCCATTTTGAAGTTACCACCGATTTTTCTTTAGGTATTGGTACGATTTCCCATACCTCATTTTTCATAATGGATTGATTCTCTTCCGTCATAGCTTCTTTCCATTGTTCCTTTTGAATTGCTTCTTCAAATGTGGTAGGTTCTTCATCTAGAAGCTTTGTCATGTATGCTGCATAACTTGAGAATCTTTTAGGTCTATTACTCTTTCTGAATGTTCCTTCTGGAACCTTGAGTCTTTCTGCGTCTTGTAAGGTAGCTTCAAGCCAAGCTGGTCTTTTCTTAGTCTTAGGTACGACATTTGAATCAATGTTTTCACATGTCTCCATAGGATGATCAGGTAGTTCCTTTTCATCATTTACATTTTCTATGCTTCCTTTGTTAGGTTCTTCAATCTCTTATTCTTCTATATTTTCTTCGATGGATTTCCTGAAGGCCATACTTTCATTGAACGTTATGTCTCTGTTGACCTCGATCTTGTGTTGTTCTGGAATATATATTATGTAAGCCTTGGATGAATCACTATATCCCACGAATATCCCTTTCTTTTCTGAAGGTTCTAGTGTATTCCTCTTGTCCTTGGGAATGTGGGAGTAAATAGGACATCCAAATATTCTTAGATTTTCCACATTAGGTTTCTTACTTGAGAAAGCTTCTTCTGGTGTCATGTTCTTCAATATATGATGAGGACTTCTATTATGCACATATATTGCTGTCATTACTGCTTCTCCCCATAAGAACATGGACAGACCTTGATCATTCAGTAAGGCTTTTACGGTTTCTTCAATAGATCTGTTATTTCTTTCTGCTACACCATTTTGTTGAGGATTATGAGGAACAGTCAGCTCCCTCCTAATCCCTGCCGATTTGCAGAATGCAACGAATTCCTTTGAGGTGTATTCTCCTCCATTATCTTTTCTTAATGTCTTGATCTTCTTGTTCGTGAGGTTTTCTATCTCCGCTTTGAATTCTTGAAACTTGTTGAATACTTCGTCTTTTGTCTTCAGTAGGTATAGCCAAGTCTTTCTTGAATAGTCATATATGAAGATTGTGTAGTGAGAAGATCCTCCTAGAGATTTTACTGGAATCGGACCGCAAACATTTGAGTGTATTAGATCTAGAATCTCCTTAGATCTGATATTGCTGCTTGGGAATGGTTTCTTGATATCCTTCCCAAGAGCACATCCTTTGCAGATTCCTTCATGTGTAGACTGCAATTCCGGTATTCCTTCAACCATTCTTTTGAGAAAGGGTAATGCTTGATAATTAATATGAGCATACCTTCTGTGCCAAAGTTCATTAGGGTTTACTTCGTCATGTACAAGAGCTTCTTCATTTTGTTCTAGTAGTCTGTACAAATTTCCTTCACGACTTCCGATAACCCTAGCATTCTCTATGCTAGAGTCTTTATGCCATGATAACACTTTTCCATCCACGAAAGCTATTATGTTTCCCTTGTCTTCTAGGCAAGATATTGATACAAGATTCTTTTCTAAACTAGGTACATATAAAACATTGCTTAAGTGAACATAATTAACTGTTTTCATTTTGATGGTGGCTTGTCCAAATCCTTCCATGGGGTAAGTGGTTTTGTCTCCAAGCTCTACCTTGTACGAGGTCTTCTTCTCATTTAGATTTGAGAGTCTGGCTTGATCTCCCGTCATGTGCCTAGAAGCTCCACTATTGATTATCCACATGTCATTTTCAATCGTTCCGATAAGTGTTGAGTAGTATAAAAGACTGATTGTTTCACACATGTCTTCGGTTGACTGGTAACTGGTCATGCCTCGATCCAAAATTTCAACTTCATCATTTCTGTCTTCTGAGAGAGCCAAAAGGTGCACCGAGTTAGGGCACATCTGAATATATTATTTTTGAGCGAGATGCTCCATCGCAAGGTGTCGAATCTGAGGTTAGGGTTTCTGCAACTGCTTATGCTAGTAACCCTAGCGACAGTGTCTTTGGAAGCTGCTCCTGCTATAACCCTAGTGACAGTTCCTCAACAAGCTCAATACCCTAGCGGCTATGCTTCCTTCCAGTGTTTAGACTGAATGAAGGAGGTGTGGGCCGATAACCTATTAGAATATGAAAGATTGTGCTCATTTTACCATTGACAATACCCTTGTCACCCAACCATAGTTCGAATCCACTCTCCGAGCACCTTGACCTTGACAGAGAAGAATATTGGTAGCAATCAATAGCCAAGCAAGGCTAATGCACCAAGCAAGAATAGAAACCAAGCTGATCAGATAGTCCCACCCATAAACTGGCACAACACCTTCCCCAAAAACTTGCGCACAAAACTACCAACTGCAGTGCGCACAAAACTGCTCTCTGCAATTATGAGAAGTGTGAATAATGAGAACTGGCGCTCTGTATTTATAGTGATCTGGCAGACTTATTGGGGCCGACTTCTCCTTCTGGGTACTAATTAATTCACATTAATTATATTTCTACAACCGACATCTCGTCTAGGGTTTCCTTTACTTCTTTGCTTACTTCTGGAATATTCTAATCTCGTCATAGGTCACAATAGAGGTTCATACCTCCTGAAGCTACCATAATATCAACAATACCAGGGTCCCATGGATAAGTGTGGACCATAGTACTGAAGTACACTAGAGAATCAGGGTCCCATTGAGAAATGGAAGCCACCATGCTGAAGTAGTCCAACTACCATTGTAAACCAGGGTCCCATGTCCAAGTGCTCATGTGAACTCCACACAGAAGATATCGACACCCAATAACAAACTGAAAATGATGCTCCCAATACTAACACCTATCATGTGGATCCAAATAAGAATATTCATCCACATAGTGGGAAAGGGTCAAAAATGAATCTGAAAGGAACAATACAATTGTAGAATATGCAGGCTGAATGCTGGTAATCATAACTAGCTCTTGATGTGGGACATTGATGTTCTCTACTCAAGGTGGAGTAGAATCATCAATTAAAATATGGAAGTGGTTGTCATCCCAAAAATGACAACTATCCATATACCAATCATCGCAATCGGCCTCAAAATCATACCAAGCATATATTTCTTGATTATATTCATCCCATATGTCCGCCATAATAAACCTCTCATGCATGCTATCCAATGAATCTTGAATACTATAGAAACTATCATTGAGGCCATTTGCAAGGACATGCAATCTAGCATCCAATGTGTCATACAATTGAGATTTGAATGCTTCAATAATTTGTAGAATTTATTTGAGGATTTGGGAGGAAATAGCCATCTAAGCATCCTATGAATGCTTTGGTCCTGCAACTGTCATGAAAAAACCCCAAAAAATAGACCAATAAGTTACAACAGAAAATCACAGCTTTTTCTGGAAAAACCCTAAAAAAACTGTTGAATTTAAAATGCTCAAAACTTCACTTCCCAGACTCCGTTTCGGCTGATTTTTTTTTTTGAAATTGGGTGAAATTGTGAGAGGAACTCATATTTGTAATTTATTTGGGAAAATTCGGCCTCCATATGCTACAGAAATAATAATAATAAAAAATAAATAAAAAATAAAAAATAAAAATAAAAAATAAATAAAAATAAAAAAAATTGTGTCGCCGTCCACGGAAAAAAACCCTAAAAATTTGTAGATTTTAAAACTTCAATATCTTGACTTCCCGGACTCTGTTTTAGACGATTTTGTTTTTCAACTTGGGTGTTTTTCTGAGAGGAAATCATATATAGAAACTATTTTTGTAAATTTTTCACATAAATATACCGAAAATTTCTGGAATGTCGCGGCCCTCTTTTTTTCTTCTCCGAAAAAAAATCTGCAAAAATAAAAAATATTTGCCCACAATGTCTACCAAGGAAAGTGCTCTGATACCACTTGTTAAGAACCAATGACCTAAATACAAAATATCACAATAGATCCAAATATATCTGAATACAAGCACCACACAAGATATATGAAACAATATGCAAAACCACACTTTATTATATCAAACCCTTGAGGTAGGGCAACACCATACAATGGATCCTATTATGAAAGGGATCCTCTCCTGTTCACTTGCCTATTCGAGGGGGAATCCTCCTATTGAGATGCAACTCACAATAAAATACTCTCTTCATATCCCATTACATTGCTTAAACCCCTTTATATAGTGCTACCATCACACAAGAACATTCTAGAGGAGGAATCTTCTAGAAGTATAACCTTCCAAGAAGTCCTCTTACATTTATTATATCTAACTACCATAGTGGGCCTTATTTAATAATATAGTGGACCTAGTCCACCTTACATTGAATGGCCTCCACTATTATCACTATGGGCCCTCTAGGCCTCCCCAACACCTCTCTTGCTACCTTACAACGAGACCCAACCATGGTGGGTGGGTACGTTACAAAGTGGCATCGGAGCCCAGTTTTCAACATTGAGCCTGGATGGGCCAATTAAGTGGAATGTATAAGTGAAAATTATAGAGTTTGTAAGCGAATTGTTTGACAGAATGCCTGGAATATTTTGTTTACAAATTGTTTGACAAAATGTTTACGGTGTTCCGTGGTGAAATTAGATGAAATTGATCAAAAGCGCCAAGTTCTTGCGGCTAAATAATGACAATTTCGAAGTGAAAGAGTCGAATTAGAAAAGAAGAGAAATTTTTTTTATGTACAAGGATTGATTTAGTTGTATTTAGCTTGGTCGCAGAGCTCTATTGATGACCCAAGAAGGAATTTCATTTTTGGGCGAATTTGAGTATTTTTGGGATTTTGGAAAATACGCGAAATTGGAAGATTTTTGGTATTTTTCTATATGCTAATGTCAACATGACATGGGAGGGGCCACGTTTCAGGTGACATGGCGGAAGGTGACATGTACTACCATGGTGGAAGGTACACAAATGTAGGGATTTAGAAAATGACTAAGTGTTTAAAATGACTATGAGTCCGTGAGTCCGCGAGTTTGCAAAGGTAAAAATGACTAAGTGTTTGGATTATTATGAGTCTGCAAGCCCGAAGAAGTGGAAAAAAAAAATAAGTGTTGATACTTTTCGGACGGAATTTTGAAAGAAAAGTTATGATATTGTGAGTCCATGAGTCTAAAGAAGTGGGAAAATGACTAAGGTTTAAGACTTTTTAGACAAACTTATGAAAGAAAAGTTACAATATTGTGGGTCCGTGAGTCTGCGAGTACGAAGAAGTGGAAAAATGACTAAGTGTTTAAAATTTTCGGATGGACTATGAAAGAAAAATTACAAGATTGTGAGTCTGTGAGTCTGAAGAAGTGGAAAAATGAGTAAGTGTTGAGACTTTTCAGACAGACTTATGAAAGAAAAGTTACAATATAGTGATTCTGTGAGTCCAAAGAAGTGGAAAAATGACTAAGTATTGATACTTTTCATATGGAATTATGAAAGAAAACTTACAATATTATGAGTCTGTGAGTCCGAAGAAGTGGAAAAATGACTAAGTGTTGAGCCTTTTCAGATGGACTTATGAAATAAAAGTTACAAGATTGTGAGTCTGTGAGTCCGCGAGTCCACGAGTCTGGAGAAGTGGAAAAATGACTAAGTGTTGAGACTTTTCGGATGGACTTACGAAAGGAAGAATTATTCTTTCATGAGTCTGCAAGTTTGTGAGTCCAAATAGATGGAAAAATAATCTAAGTGTTGAGACTTTTCGAACAGACTTATGAAAGGAAGAATTATTATTTTGTGAGTCCTCAAGTCCACAAGTTTGCGAGTACTTGAGTCTGAATAGATAGAAAAATAATCTAAGTGTTGAAACTTTTCGGATGAACTTATAAAATAAAGAATTCTGATATAGTATGGGAACACAATTGTACATAATTTCATGAAGCTTGTTAATTATTTTAGCCTAACATATTTTGTTGGCTGCAAATCTTGCAGAATTAGAGGTATAGAAATAAAATTATTTCTTATATGAGGACTAAAGTCATGGAAGATGCCCAAGGGTCTTACAACCATGAGGAAGAGTTCATAGGTCTGCATATCAGCATGGGGAATGTTGAGACAAAGTCAAATGGAAAAAGAGATAGACAAGAGAATGTCACTGTGAGAAGTCTGCACAAAGAAGTGCAGAGTTACAGGGTTGATAATAAAAGGATTATAAAGGCTCAAGAAGAGATACTTCAAAGTTTAAATATGTTGCATAAGCAAGTTAACAAGGATTATGGCACCAAGCAAGTATCTAGTGCTAGACAAGTATCAACATCTAGATCCCACAACAAAAGGGATGATCATGGAAATGATAGGCAACCAAGAAGCATGAGTAGGCTCCACCATTCTCCAAGGCATTCCACTAGAATAACTCATACAAGTTTAGGACTAGGAAGCATCCCAAGTGTGTCTCATGTTCGGAGGCAAAGAATAAGGCCTAAGGCAGACATCTTGCAAGGTGAACTCAGGAAAATAAAGCCACCTACTTTCAATGGTGAGCATAGTAAAGGAGAAGAGGCAGAGGCTTGGCTATTGGAAATGAAGAAATATTTCTAGCTGCATGACTACCCATCTCGATTAGAAGCTAGGATTTCCACCTACCACTTGCAAGGAAAGGTAGCCATGTGGTGGGATCAACTTAAGCAAGCCAAGAACCTCGATGGAAAGAGAATATAATGGAGGAAGTTCAAAAGATATTTCTAAGAGAAATATGTATTCAAGAATTACTATGAGAGAAATATGAAAGAGTTCTTTGAACTGAAGTTGGGAACTGTGACAATGGAGGAATATGAGAAGTGGTTCTTTGAATCGTTGAAGTATGTTGACTTCATCAAGGATGAGAAGGTGAAAATCCAAAGGTTTATAAGTGGGTTACCCTCCTTCTATAGTGAAAAAATTCAATATGACAACCCCAAGACCTTGGAGGAAACCATAAGGAGAGAAAGACACCTTTATGAGCAAAGCAAAGGAAGGCCAGTGTTCCAAAAGGCTTAAAATGAAAATATGAAAGAGAAAAAGGATCAAAGGCAGAAAGGTTTTAAGCCACTCTTTTTCGGAAATAACTCCCAAGCAAATTAGCAAGGCCAGGCAACCTAAAATGATCAAAAGGATGCAGATTCATTTAGGAAAGGCCAAGGAAACAACCTGTTCAATGTTGGGGATGTGGGGGAAATCACTTATATAGGGATTTCCCTCATAAAGGAGAAATAATGAGGACTATCCACAATATTCAGGAGGCTGAAACACTGGAAGACATGGGAAAAAGTATTCCAAGGATTTATGCAGCCTTGGACAACAAGCCGACATAATATCAATCCCCCATGATCGAAGTGGAAGGTAAGATTGATAACCATCCCATAGCAATTTTAATTGATTCCGGATCTAGCCATAGTTACATAAATGCTAACATTGTTGAAAGATTTCACTTGCAAAGGAGTAAGCATAAGAAATCTTGGTTAGTTCAGTTAGCCATGGAGGCTAAGAGAAAGATAAACGAGTTGGTTAAAGACTTTCAAATAGACATGAATGGACTCAACATGAAGGTAGATGTAAACATCATACAATTGGGTTCATATGACTGTCTAATTGGCATGGATTGGTTAGAAAAGCATCATGTTGTCCCAGACTGTTACTATAAGACAATCACATGTCTTGATGAGGAAGGGAAGCAAGGAAAGATTCAAGGCATTCCAAGAGCTGTAGTTGTTAGAGAGATTTCATCTATGCAATTGAAGAAGAGTTTTAGGAAGGGATGTCAAGTGTTTGCAGCCCATATGGAGGAGGTAGCCAAAGATAAAGTGGCAATCATTGAAGATCATCCGGTCTTGATGGATTTTGAAGATGTTTTTAGAGAAGTCCCATGATTTCCACCAAAGAGAGACATTGATTTCTCTATCGATTTGGTTCCAGGATTTTCCCTAGTGTCTAAGACACCATATAGAATGGGTACACCCGAATTGAAGGAGTTGCAGATGCAACTTGAAAAGTTGTTAAAAATGGGTATATAGGCCCAAGTGTGTCACCTTGGGGAGCCTCAGTTCTGTTTGTGAAGAAGAAGGATGAAACCTTAAGGCCGTGTATTGATTTCAGACAACTTAATAAGATTACCATAAAGAATAAGTATCCTTTACCCAGAATTGATGATTTGTTTGATCAACTGAAAGGTGCAAGAATATTTTCAAAGATTTTCTTGAGATTTGGCTATCATCAAGTAAGGATAAGAGAAGAATACATCAACAAGACAATGTTTAGAACAAAATATGGGAGTTATGAATTCACGGTAGTGCCATTTGGACTATCAAATGCCCCATCAATTTTTATGTGTTCGATGAATGGAGTGTTCATGGAGTACCTAGACAAGTTTGTGATTGTGTTCTTAGATGACATACTCGTCTATTCCAAATCAGAAGAGGACTATGAGAAACACTTAAGAACGGTTTTATAAGTTTTGAGAGAGCACAAATTATTTGCTAAGCTAAGTAAGTGCATCTTTTCTCAAAAGAAGATTCACTACTTGGGGCATATAATATCAGCAACAGGAATAGAAGTGGACCGTGAGAAGATAGAGGCCATAAGAGGATGTCCAATGCAAAAGAATGTGACAGAGGTAAGATAATTCATGAGTCTTGTTGGTTATTACCAAAGATTCATAAAAGGTTTTTCAAAGATTGCAAGTCCAATCACTTATTTGCAAAAGAAGGGTGTGGGGTTTGAATGGACTTCCAAGTGTGAAGAGAGTTTTCAACAGTTGAAAAGAATATTGACAAGTGCTCCAATATTGAAGATTGAAGATCCAATCAAATATTTTGTTGTGTGCACCGATGCATGCAAGGAAGGGCTTGGTGGAGTCCTTAGTTAAAAGAATCATGTGGTATGCTATGAGTCCAGAAAACTAAAAGAGCATGAGAGGAAGTTTTGCTACCCATGACTTGGAGTTAGCACCGATTGTACATGCATTGAAAATGTGGAGGCATTACCTTTTGGGTAAGAAATTTGAGCCCAAGACATGCCACTTTGGTCCGAAACATTTGTTTGGACAACCAACACTAAATGCTAAACAAACTAGATGGTTGGAATTTCTGAGTGAATATGGCTTCGAAATTAAGTATATAAAGGGTAAGGAAAGGTCAATGCACTCAGCAAGAGATCTCATGAAGTGCATATTGAAGCCATTAGCATGTATGGGACAGATCTAAAAGACAAAGTTATTGCAACAACAAATTCATATAAGAATTATTTAAAAATAAAAGAGACATTACGACAAGGAAATTTTCAATGGAAATTTAATTATTATGAGCCGAAAGAAGATGGAATTCTCATGTACAAAGGTAAAGTGTATGTGCCAAATTCTATTGATCTGAAAAATGCAGTGTTGAAGGAGATGCACAATGTGTCATATGTCGGGCACCCAAGATATCATAAAACAAGTAATTACAATAGTAAGAAGCCAATATTTTTGGCTAGGAATGAAGAAAGAAGTGGCTAATTACATAACCAAGTGTCTAGAATACCAAAAAGTAAAGACAAAGCATAGACACCCAACAGGTTTTCTACAACCATTACCCATTCTGGAATGGAAGTCGAAGGTTGTATCAGTCGATTTTATTACTAATCTTCCCATAACAGTGAAACAACATGATTCCATCATGGTGGTGGTGGACAAATTGACTAAAGAAACACATGTATTCCAATAAAGACTACACACAAGGAAACAAATATTGCAGATATTTACATGAGAGAATTTGCTAGGCTACATGGAGTTCATAAGGTAATAGTTTCAGATAGGGATCCAAAGTTTACTTCCAATTTTTGGAACAGTTTGTTCAAAGGCTTTGGGACAAATTTAAATCTTAGTACTTCATATCATCTAGAGTCAGATGGGAAAATAGAAAGGACTAACAGAATAATTGAGGACATGCTTAGAATGTATGTGATGAATCATCCATCAAAGTGGGAAGAATATATTCATCTAGTTGAATTTTCCTACAACAATGGGTATCATGCCTCCTTGAAAATGAGTCCATTTGAGGCATTGTATGGTAGCAAATGTAACACCCTAGTGAGTTGGGATAATCCAACAAACAGAGCAGTTGTTGGGATATAATTGCTAAAAGAAATGGAAGATCAGATGGAAAGGATTAAGAAGAATTTGAAGGTTACCCAAGATTGGCAGAAAATTTATGCAGACAGGAACATATTTTTCAGATATTTCAAAGTGGAAGAAAATGTGTTTTTGAAAGTGAAGGCAAAGATAAGTTCGCTAAGATTAGGAAGTTGGCCGAAGTTGGCAGCAAGATATTGCAGTCCTTTTGAAATATTAGAAAAGATAGGGCCAGTTGCATACATGTTAGGTTTGCCTGCATCCATGAGAGTGCATAATGTATTTCATGTATCATTACTTAAAAAGTATGTACCTGATGTTAATCATGTAATTTATTGGAATGTGATCCAGGTGGAGCACGAAGGGGGTTTCCGGGTGGAACCAATACGCATCATGGACCAGAAAGTCAAAGTGCTCAGGAAAAAATCCATAGGGATGGTAAAGGTTCAATCGAACTGCTATAGTCCCAAATATTTTACATGGGAGCATGCAGAAAACATCTGGGTGGAATACCCGTAAATTTTTTACAGTTTTGAAGAAGACAGAATGCAAGACTCTATTTTGAGCAACTAGAGTTATGGAACCACATCTCAGAGTCTTGGACAACTGCGTTGGGGACCTTGATAAATGAATGGCACATTCCTTGGGTTATACCTTGATAAACGGATGGCACATCCCTTGGGCATCCCTAATAAATGAATGGTGCATTCTTTGGGTCGGTGAGTTGAGAGGAACATGAGATTTTGGATGGAGTTGTTGTTGGAGTTGTTAAACTGCAAAATTTTTATTTCTAAGTATTGTGATGTAAATTTTCATATATGTATATCGACATAGAGTGCACCGAGGACGACGCACAATTGTAGGGGAGGGGGAATTTAACATCCCCATTATAATCCCCGGTTTTATTAATGCTTATGTAGATATAATATGTGTCTATGGCCAAGTGATGTAATATGTGCATTGTATTTCAATGTTTTAATAATAAAATGTGATGCCAGCTGCTAAGGGGACATGGAAAAGAGACAGGGGATGAATTAATCCACAAGAGAGGGGAGTGTCCAGGATAATGGACAAGAGGGATCCAAGGGGGGGAATTAACCATGTTTATGGATTTAACCCATTTTCATAAATCTTCTATTGTACATGAACCTTATGATGTTTGATTGAGTGTTCCCAAAAACAATCATTGAATACATGTAAGAGGGTGGGTGTGAGTGGTCACATATTTCTGATTGAGTGTTTCCGAATCCAATAATTTCATACATGTAAGAGGGTGGGTGTGAGTGGTCACATCTCGAATTTATTGGGAACATGGGGTTTGAGTACAATCATCTTGGACAAGTAATGACAATTCGAGCAGTTTGGGTAGTTAGTCAAGTCGAGAAAGAAAAGAGATCGTGGAGCTGGTGCAGCCATAGGAGGGCAAAGTCTGTAGCGTAATTGGAGTGAATTGGAGAAAGAGAACTGAAGAGACCAGTTTTCAGGCTGGAAGAGTGAACTCTTGTGTGAGTTGCATTGAAACAACAAGTGTTGTTGTTGGTTTGTTGATAGTTTTCCCAACAACAGTTTCCCTTGAGTTCCCAGATGAGATATTATGAGTTTCCTGTGCTAGAGAGACCTTGATAAAAAAAAATGGCTCATTCCTTTGGTTAGACTTGATAAATGGATGGTACATCCCTTGGCATAAACTTGATAAATGAATGGTGCATTCCTTGGGTTGGGAAGGTCAAGTGGAAGAGAGTTGGTGGAGAATTCAGGAAAGTTGTAAGAGAATATCAGTTAGGTTGTAATATTTATGAGTTGTGAGTGGATTCTAAGAGAGTACCCTCTTTTGTAGATTGCTAGCCTCAGCTCGAGGGTGAATGGATGTTGATATTTGGAACAATCATACGGTTGGGTGGAACATCTATCCCAAGCAATTGGTTGCATGATTCTTGTTTAAGATGAGTAGTTTATCTTGTATTGTGTTATTTACATGTGTTATTGTTGTGCATGAACTCTGTGTGAATGAGAATGGCTTATATGATGCTGTAATGAACGGTTTGGTTGTATCTCATGTTGATTATTAGAATGCTTCTGATGTGTAAGTTTTATGGTTATTATCGTAACTAAATATGTTATAAATGGTAGTTGTAGGCTATGGGAAAACGAATAACAACAAAATAATGGATTTAATTAGCAAAATTTTTGTGTTATGTGTATTCTGCACATATTGTTGCCTAGTTGAAGGCTAGGTACGTTACTAAAATGGTATCAGAGTTGATAAAGAGGAATTTTTGCATGACATGACCCAACCATTGTGGGTGGGTTCGTTACAATAAATTTTGGTGTGATGTTGTAACAACATCCATTGTAAAATGTACAAAGAATACATACTAACTCAAAATATCTGGTCCAATTTGTTGAAGTTTGAGTAGCTTTGGGAGATAATATTATTATATTCATATTGCATTTGACCAAGACAAAACCCTAAAGAGTAATGTTATATTTTATTTGTTAAGTCATCCCTATTGTGCTTTTGTAAAATTCAACCTTATTGTGTCTTGACAAGTCAAAAGTAAATTAGAAGAGTAAAGTGGAAAAGTCATCCCTGATCTAATTATAGGTAGTCCAACTAGTATTTATAAGAGGCCTAGCACCTCATTTGGAGACACACACAACTAGCTCTCTCATAAAGTGCGCAAGTCTTGGAGAGTGACACAACTACAAAGAAGGAGTGACACAACTACAAAGAAGGAGTGACACAACTACAAAGAAGGGGTGTCTCAGTAAAGGGTTTTGGTTATTTGATGAAGGACTATCTTGGTCTAGTGGTGCACTACTATGTTCTGGTTACGATTTCTGGTAGATATTTTATTTTGGTGAGATCTCTCTTGAGAGAGACATTGTACTTGTTGAAGAATCTACATTAAAGAAGATTTGTTGGGTTTTCTCTCCCACGAGGGTTTCCCAAGATATATCTTGTGTATACTATGTATGTCTTTCTTTCGGTGATCCTTACGCATGTAGTTATTGTTTTAATAGACTAAAGTTAAAGAATAATATACACACTTAACTACTTAAGAATAATTTTAAGATGGCTTTAGAGCGAGCATGAAAGAATCCATTTGCACAATTTATAAGAGCTCGTTGGGGAAACTAAGTCTATAGGGATACTCTCCTAACCATAGCACATATTTCCTTGGGATTATATTCATAGTTTGACGAACTCTTGTAAAACTGCAATTGGTGTTGCAACTGCCCGCAACTACTACAACTGCCTGCCACTGCAAAAACCCTATATTGTGTTTTCACCCACTTTTTGAAGGGATTTGGTCAAAGTAAGACCACCAATGAACTTGCCTTAGGAGGGTGTACCTTTCCCTCGGAGAAGAATTCTAAAATTCACATTTCGGAAAATTAGGGTTTCCTCATAAACCCTAGTCTTGGCAGTTGCAGAATTGAAGTTGGAACTGGTCACTCTCTTGTAAGTACAAAACCTTTCTTTGAAAAGTTTTATCTCTTTATTGTATTTTTCAAGCACAGGATGGCACCCAGTACCAAGCTTGATGAAAATCTTGAAGGTGTTGATAACTTCCGAGCATGGAAGTACAGAGTGATGCTCATTCTAGAAGAGAATGATCTAGAAGATTTTGTAAAAGAAGTTCTAGAACCTGATGAAGATGAGGCCAAAGAAAAGTAAAAAAAGAACCCAGTGAAGGAAAATATAATCATTTTTTATTCTATCAAGGATCATTTGATCCCCCATGTCTCATCATTAACAAATCACAAGCAAATGTTTGATGCCTTATCCTGATTGTATGAAGGAAAGAACATCAATTGGAAGATGACCTTGAGGACACAACTCAAGAATGTGAAGATGAAAAGTTCAACAACTATCCAATCATACTTCACAAGAGTTTCTTAGATCAAAGAACAACTAGAAGCCATTGGAGACACAATCAAAGAAGTCGACTTGGTCATGACTACATTGAATGGTGTCCCCAGATCTTGGGAATCATTAATTCAGGGTATATGTTCACGAAGAAGGCTAACAAGGTTTAGCATACTGTGGGAAGATTGTACTCAAGAAGAAGTTAGATTAGCGACAAGAGAAGAGAAACTAGGCGATGAAGAAAATCAAGCCCTAGTAGCACATACCAGAAAAGGAAATAGCAAGAAGGAAGTTCACTCACATAAGAAACCTCATGGATTATAAAAGACTCACAACTTCAAGAAATATTTCTCAAGTTACAAATGCTTCATTTTTCAGAAGATGGGACACATTGCCATAAATAGTTCCAACTCCAAAGGACAAGTCAGAAAATGAAAGTATAAAAGACAACATTCTCATGCCGCAGAAGATGATGAACACGATCATGAGAAAACCGAAGAATAAGACTCAAGTGAAGAACATGTCTTGATCTCAGCTCTTATATGTATAGTCACTCATGATAGTGGTGCTTCTAAGCACACGACTGGTTACAAGGAATCTCTCTCAAATCTAGTTTAGAAAGATTCACCTCACAAGGTGAAGCTAGGTGATGACTATCAATATCTCATTAAAGGAGTAGGAGAAGCATCCTACAAGTTAGACTCCAGAAAACCTGTGAAGATGAAGGATGTGTTGTATGTACCTGGTATGAAGAAGAATCTCCTTTCTATCTCAGCCTTAGATGAGAAAGGATTCAGAGTTGCTTTCATTGATGGTGAAGTCCTCATGTGGCCTAGAGGAAAATCCATTGATGATGTCGTAGTGATTGGGGTACAAGAAGGAGGCTTATACAAGTTGAAAGGAAATTGTGTTTCAGCATTAGTACAAAGTACAATTACTCCAAGTGAACTATCGCATAATAGCTTTTCTCATATACATTACAAGGCCCTACTGATCGTGAGAAAGATGGTGATAGGTTTTCCAGAAATCCAAGTGGACCATGAAGGAATATGAAAAGGATATGCGCAAGGAAATAACGTGAAGAAACCATTTGCAAGCAGTGATATCAAATCTAAGGGAGTCTTGGACATTATACACTCAGACGTGTGTGGACCGATGTCAACTGCTTCACTTATGTATACTATGTTTCATTTATTGATGATTTTTCACGTAAAACTTGGATTTAGTTTTTGAAGGCTAAAAATGAAGTGTTCAACAAATTCAAAGAGTTCAAGGCACTTGTTGAAAACCTACCTAAAAAGAAGATAAAAATATTAATGTCAGATAATGGAGGTGAATTCATTTCAGATGAATTCAAGGCATTCTGTAAGGAAGTTGGCATTAAGAGGGAGCTATGTACAATCATGGTGTGGCAGAAAGAAAGAATTGTACAATCATGGAAGTAGTGAAGGCCATGATTCATGATCAACATTTATCGATGCATATGTGGGAAGAGGTAGCCAAGGCTGTTGTATATGTGTAGAACAAAAGTCCCCACAAAGTAATTGGGAACAAGACACCAGAATAGACGTTTACCGGTGAAAAGCCATAGGTTAGCCACCTAAGGATATTTGGTTGTCCAGTATATGTGCATGCCCCCAAGGACAAGAGATTGAAGTTAGACCCTTCAGGAAATAAGGTTATATTTTTTGGATACAGTGAGACATCGAAAGAATATAGAGTTTACATCCTTGGTCACCGTCAAATTGAGACTAGAAGAGATGTCACCTTTGATGAAGATACAACTTTCAGTAGTTCGAGACAACATCATTCAGATGAGGTTCATGATGAGGAGCCTGAATATCCCAAATTTACAGATATAGATAAAGGTGATGATGATGTACTAGAAGATAATGATATGGAAGAACCACATATACTTGTTGATTCATCTCGAGAGATGAATACCAAGAAGAGAATACCAACTTGGGCTCGATAAATCATTCAATATGTAGAAAAGTATGGTGCTCCATATGGATCCTTCAAAGAAAGCAAGAGGCCATGACCTTACTCTAGATATGTGGAATTGTTAAGTGACATCATTGAGGTTGAGCCTACCAGTTATGAAGATGCTGCAAAAATAATGGAAGGATGCCACGGTTGAAGAGTACCGATCCACTGTAAAGAATGATGTTTGGGATGTGGTTCCAAGACAGAAAGAGAAGACAATTGTAAGTTCCAAGTGGATTTACAAGATGAAGCATTCTGTAGATGGAAGTATTGAGAAGTACAAGGAAAGATTCGTGGCACGTGGTTTCTCCCAAAAATAAGGAATAGATCATGAGGAGACATTTTCTCCTGTGGATAGATGCACTTCAATTAGAGATATACTTGCATTAGTTGCAGTAAAGAAGTGGAAGGTACACTAGATGGACGTGAAGACAACCTTTCTAAATGGTGTAATAGAAGAAGAAGTGTATGTGGAGAAGCCAAAAGGTTTTGAGACACATGACTATCAGACACATGTGTGCATATTGAAGAAATACTTGTATGGGTTAAAGCAAGCATCCAGAGCATGGTCTAGTAGAATTGACAGCTTCATGATGAGCTTGGGATTTACCAAGAGTAAATCATATTCCAACTTGTAATTCAAGGTTGTGGATGATGGACTAGTGATATTACTATTGTATGTGGATGCCATGTTTCTAACAGGAGAATAGAAGCTCATCACTGATAGTAAGAGGAAGCTTGTTGCAGAGTTCAAGATGAAAGACCAAGGCATGATGCACTACTTATTAGGTCTAGAGGTATGGCAGAGACCAAGTGAGATTTTCCTTAAGCAAGGAAAATATGTTGTTGAGATTCTGAAGAGATTTAGAACGATGGATTGCAAGGACATTCCTACACCGATGGGGAAAAATATGAATTTGTTGAGCAATACATCTTCAGAGATAGTGGATGCCACCATGTATAGACATATGGTTGGTTCGTTGATTTACTTAGCGAACATGAGGCCAGATATATATTTTGCGGTGAACACATTGAGTCAGTTTATGGTTGAGATGAGAAGTGTTTACCTGGTTGCATCAAAACATGTGTTGAGGTACCTGAAGGGCACAATTGATTATGGACTCAGATATGATTCAGATGGTGAGATAAGCCTACAAGGCTTTACTGATTAAGATTGGGTCTGTAGTGTTGGAAATCAAAAGAGTACATCTGGATGTTGCTTCAGTATGGGATCAACGATGATCTCATGGTTCAATAGGAATCAGACTAGTGTGGCGCTCAATACAACTGAAGCAAAGTATATAGCAACTTGTTCAGCTAGCAGTGAAGCAGTGTGGCTTTAGAAGCTTCTTGCATGATTTTTTGATCTCTAGTTAGAGGTGACTTGTATCTTAGGTGAAAACCAGAGTGGTGTGAAGTTGACAGAGAACCCAGTGATCCATGAAAATTCCAAGCACATCGAGATCATGTACCATTGTATCAAAAATATGGTATAGAGGGGACCAGTGAAGCTCCAATATGTCACTACAGATGAGCAGATAGCTAATTTGTTGACCAAGCCTTTGTCAAAAGTGAATTTTATATACTTCAAAGACAAGCTTGGTGTGGTCTAGAAGGATGTCCCTAGTAAGAGGGAGTGATGAGTTACAATTGTGATTGTTATAGCAAGATTTTCCTCACCCCATGCAACTTGATCATAAATCCATTTCCATTTCCGTATGTAGACTTGAAGTCCCTTTTTGCAGTTCCCAGAGCTAAAAATTGTATTTTTCCACATATACACACCCTAACAGCTATACAACATGTGTATATGCAGGTTGCACCGTTACAACCCGTGTACATCAGTTTTTGTGCCCAAAATTAAAAAATGGTGGCGGGTTTCCATGTCATGTCATGAGATCCATGATCCTTGAACTTCCATATACTATAAATGTTCTCAATCGGCCCTTCAGTTCCATTTGAAGACTATAAATGGGCCATATCCAAGCTATGGAAGAGGGGAGAAGAATTCAACTTTGAGATCAAAGTTACTCTAGAGAAATTATTCACTTCATATTGAGTCTGCATCCTTTTGTCCTTTTAAGTCTGAACACATTGTCCAACCCCCAAGTTCTTCCCTATTTGATGGAGAACCTCATTGTCTCTCTTATATGAGCTTGCCTTTGGTGGAGGATTGAAGTGGTGGAGGCCCAGTTGGAAGGGACTTAGTTTCTTGATTCTGAACGTGCCGACATGGAAGTTTGTCATTCATACACTTACGTTGATTACATTTTAATAGAAATGCTCTTTTCTCATCCAATTAATGTCTCACAAATATTTGAATTGTTATTCCATGGGCATATTTGTTATGAATATTGATGGATTATGCTATTATATGTGCTAACTTTATATATTATCACCATATTCTTGTGTATCGTGGTTGTTGAGGAAAAGTTGCAAGTGTATAGCTTTGAGTCAAGTGCTCAACGATGGACTTCATCGAACGTTTGGACGAGGTAGGCTCTTTATCTTGTCTTGTTAGCATGTGTGTTTATATAGTATACTTGAAATTAGAGTTGATTTCTGCAGCCATTTTCGTTTGTTGTGGTTTACCCCATGCCATAGAGTGATTTTCCTTGTAACAGAATTGGTGACCATATTGGGCAAGGAATCTTCTTTTTGGGTCTTGGAGTGTTTTTCTCTTTTGATTGCTCTCGGTTATCTTCAGTTTCTTATCGTTTGATTGCTTGACAACCTCTTTTCATTTTGAGTCTGATTTTCTTAGCCTTATCCTTAACCTGGCAATATTTTAATACATATACGCGGGTTTTACCTTGACAGATACGTACATACACGAGTTGTCATTCTATAGGGAGCGTACATACGTGGTTTTCTCATGAAAAATCGCACACATCATCCTTTTTTTTTCTTGATTGTTGAGTTTGATGTTTGTTGGGTAAGTGTTGATGGTTGTTGAGTCTTCTTAGGTCTCTATCATAACTGTTAAGTGCCTCCAGAGTGATAGGAAACCTTTTTTTGGTTGAATTTTCAGGTGGTTTTCTTTCTCATCATCCTTTTCATTGGTTGTCCTTGCATCTTCGGCTAGGTGTTTGCTTCTTGATAATTCTACCTAGTTTGTCTTTGTTTTCGTATAGTGGGGTCTTTATATCAAGTTGTTGTTCAATCCTTTCATTTTCGTTCTTTTATATTGAAAATACAAAAAAATATATACATTTTGAATTGTTGGCATTTGATCTTTTGGGTTCTTATCATTGATCTTAGTACATGTATGGAAAGATTGCATCTTATTTGAAATTGCAGAATTGAATTGAAAGTTGCATTTTGAAAAGCTTAATTGAAAATTGAAGTTAGGACTTTGCATTATATTCATATTCATTTGTTTTACTTGTTGAGTCATAACATCATTAGTTTCACAACCACACATTTTGAGTAAACAGTGCCACTAAAAGTAACACTGATAAATTTTAAATTGATTAGAAATGGTTTTATTTTTCAGGGTGCACAAACTAGCTTAAGATTTAGAGCCTTGAAACAAGATTTTGTGAGTAAACTTGTCCAAGGATATTAAACTCAACATATGTGTCTGACTAAGGGAGTGGTGAAATCCATTGTATAATTGGTGATGTCAAGAGGCTCCGCTCACACCGGAGTTAAGCACGAGGTCGCGCGAAGTTGGTTGAGGAGATATCCCTCCAATACCTTCTTAGCGTCAAAGATATTTTTGGGGATCTATTTGTATATGGGGGTCTTGCTAGTACCTTTACCTCTGTGAGAGGCGGTTCTTTCGAGATTTAGAGCTTTGCTACCCTGCCCATACAGTGGACCTGACTTATGGTTGTTCGCTTGGGCATTGGTTATATCGTGGTGGCTTAGTTACTTGACATAGGTAGCCACATAGGTTACTTGCAAGGGTTATTCTGTAGGTACCCTGGGTCAGATAAGGGTCGGACAACACACAACCTTTATGGAGGAGGATTACCTCTCCTGGGGAATCTGACTGACTGGTTTTTAATCCCACGAGGTCCCTTATAACTGATTTTGATACCTCCGATCTTTTTAAAGGAGTCTCAAGCCCCTCTTGGGCGAGGCATGCCTACTTTAGGGACGGAGGCCCCTTTCAGCCACTTTATCATGTTTGTGTGCATATTGACCTTTTGTTTATTTTTGGTGTGCTCTCTGAGTATTAATTGGCCTTAGTATTTTGTATTGCGTCATGATTTTTCATTGCTATGGTTAGTGGAGACCCCATGACTCCCTTAGTTAGCATTACCTAGCCCATGGTATTTTCTCATTCCATGGGGACGAATCCTTTCATATTTCTGACTGGTACTCCGAATCATGATACTCAGCCAATACCTTGGACCTCTAATCATTTTTATCATGGTATGCCAGACATGTCTTCACACTTGCCATCCTTTGTCCCATCATCTTATGTGAATCATAGTTTTGGGTCCAGGTGCACAATGCCTCCTTATTATCCCTTTTCGTTTGGTGGGAGTCATATCCCTCAACCAACTCTTACGGTAGGAGGTTGAAATATTCCTTCCTATGGATCCAATCCTAGCTTCACTTTTCTAGGAGAAAGTTCTCAAATGGGAGGTAATTATACTTATTACATCCCATCCATATACCCTTCTTCTACTATGCTGGTTCCTACGAACACTTTTCCCATGGCGGACCTCCATATGTCCTCTGGTGTTTCATCCAGAGGGAGTCAATTTTATAGTATGGGAAACTCCCTTCACAAATTTCCTTCGTCTGGGGGAAACATATATCCTCACCTGAGTAACCCTTGTCATGCCATTTTCTCTTTGCAAGCGACTTCCTCGGTGATTATGCCCTTACAAACCTTTATGAATCAGTTTGGAGGAGCATACCTTCCTACCAGAAAGGGCCATGGTGTATACCAAAACCCTTCTTGGCCTGCAATTTCTCAAAACCAGTCTTTCCCGGAACCTTGGTCTCAAATGTCGCAACCAATTGCCTCTGCTATCCATGCTGGAAACACAAGTCCAATCATTGCGAGTCATATTGGAATTATATCACCAACCTCTGCTAGTCATGTTGGAGATTGGTCGACAACCTCTACAAGTCATGTTGAAGACCAGTAACCAGCCGCTACAAGTCATGTTGGGGGCACAACTCTATTCACTACCAGTCACACTACACATTCATCACCAACCTCTGCTAGTCATGTTGGGGGTTCATCATCAACCTCTGCTAGTCATGTTGAAGGCTCATCACCAACCTCTACTAGTCATGTTGGGCATTCATCACCAACCTCTGCAAGTCATGTTGGATATTTTCTACTAGCTTCTGCAAGTCATGATGGTAGCATGTCACCAGCCACTGCTTGTCATGCTGGGGGCATTCATATGATTAAGAATCCTAGACGTGTAAGATGTAATCCCAAGTTCCTTTGTACGCTTTGTAAAGGAGATCACCTTACTCATTTGTGCCCTGCTACTATTGTGGTACAAGAAGTGTGGTCCTTGCCTGGGGACCCTTCGGGTTCTGAGTCGTCTTTGGTTTCCCCAAATTCTTTGGTTGATACAACGGTCGTGCCAATGCAATCTTCTGACAACACCACTCATGTTTTTGGGGGTGATGCGTCTCTTGACCTTGTCATCTCGCATCTTGTTCAACCAGCGATCGTGCGATGCAATATTCGACTGACACCAATCCTGTTTTTGGGGGTGATGCATCTCTAGACCATGTTGTCTTTCATCCTTTTCAACCAACATTTGAAGAAGTGGTCATGCTGATGCAATCTTCGATCGATCCCACTCTTCTCTTGGAGATTGACAAGTCTAAGGAAGTGACATTGTCGATGCAATCTTCGGTCAATCCCACTCTTCTTTTGGAGGGTGATGTGTCAATCAACCATGTCATTAGCATTTCTAGACTTGTACCTTCTAAACAAGGGAGCATTCCAATCTCTTCAAGTACGCTCCCTCCAAGCCCTAGGGTGGTTTCCTTTGATTCGAATGACATTGTAGAGCCTCGACTTCCTTCTTCTACACCCTTCCAGATAAGGGGCATTCTTCGATATATTGTAGATAAGGTAACATCTGCAAGTATTTTATCCTCCTCAACTTGGAAAACTTTGGGTTTTCCCAAGATTGTGTCAGCTATCTGTGAGTTGCTAACTTTTGACAGAAGTCCTACACGGGAGCCTTGGCCTCCCCCATTATATGCTACTTAGAACAACATCCTTCGAATCTTGTTTAATCTCTTTTCCAACTCTCTCAAAAAGTGAAAACATTGCCTAGTGTACTTGTCTCTTTCACACTCATTAATTGGATTTGAAAGGACGTCTATTTGGTGTAAGTTTAACCCTTTTTCGAACCAAGTAGAATAATTTCAAAAAATGAATACTCTAGTCACTAGTGGCTAGAAGAGTTCTTCTAGGTATTGTTTTATACTTTTTCGGGCTTAGGGGACTAAATTTACTAAAAAGGACATTCTTTGGAGTTAAGTTGTAATTGCATCTCATTCTCTTGCTTGCAACATTGAGACTATTGTCGGTTCTCGCTTTTGCATTATAATACTATCACCTCAGCAGTTTGCATCATCAGCCAAGCAGAGCCTTGTTTATATCCTTTGCAGCTTGGCACCCTATACCCCAAGAAGAAACATTCCCCCGAGTGTCCATACCCTTCATGCACCTCCTTGCATTGAGCATAGGTATGTTCTATTGTTGGAACTAGTTGCTTACTCGTGATACTCGTTTCCTCCTCTATATCATAGCATTCATTTGACTATGAAAAAAAAAGACGGGCAGGAAAAGAATATTATCTCATGTTGGCAACAATTGTGTCGCCTTTGAATAGAGAAAAAACTTTTGACTCCACTTTTCATCCAAAGTTTAGGTTTAGCATGACCTTAGGAAGCTGAGCTCGTTACTTAGAGTTTACTCCAACTGGTTACTCTTCTAGTCCCTATGGAGAGTTTGATTGGTGCCTCCTGCATCACAAAGTTTCATCATTAAGTCTATGCTGCCAGAGTCTTCCATATGTCGCATGCTCTTGTTCAAAGGATTTCTATCAACCTGTGTCAACCATTTCTCAGAACTCTTGAATTTTCATGTCGGCCATACCTTTAGTGTGTCTCAGAGTTACATGAAGTTGTAGTCCTATCGTGCACCATGGTCCTACTTTCATCATGGGTAGGTAACCTTGAACCCAACAGTCGACATCTCTTCATTGGTCGTTGACTCGGGAGTTTCCATTGTGTTTGACGACAGGAAATCTATTCACACATTGGGATTTGTGTAGTGTCTTGGATTCCATTAGCATTATTGGTGGTCTCCTCACCTTTGTCGGTAGTTTTCCTCATTGGATGTTATTCAAAGGGTCTTTTTCATGCACTGCTTGCATCTGGTGCATGCGAAAGATGCACAAGGTCGTTGGTTCATGAACATGTTGTTTTTCCGAGTTCCTCCAAATAATAAAGTTGTTTCTTTGTACCTCATGCTAACTGATGAGAGATTCCTTAATGCTCTCCTTTCATTGAGTCTCCTTCCATCGACCTCAGGTCATCTATTGTGGAAACGAGGCCTAGAGTCCTATGAGTACCTAGAGGCTTGTAGTCATCAATGGCAGGTTCTCTCGCCATTGACAGTTGGGAATACATCAATGTCTCTTGATCGATGGATTCTTCAAGTGTTCGACCTCAAATCCTTTATTCACACTTGTAAGAATGTACTTAGTGCATTAATACCTACTTTCATTATCGGTAGGTTGTCTCACATTTACTAACGATATACCTTAATGATCGGTAATAAAACGAAGTCTCGTTGTGTTCGACCTCAACTCCTTTATTCACATGATGTAGACTTGCACCTTTGGCAGATCGTGTAGAAGACTTGAAGACATCAGTTCATAGTCACAACTTTCCTAAGATGTTGTTATCATTCATTGGACCAATACATATATGACTTCAATGATCATGGGAGATTAGATTGTACTCCATTGTATACAGATATCTTCAGATTGACTTTGAGATTGGTTTTCACTGGGCCTTGTTCATGACTATGATAGCCTATGGCATGTATCTACTTTTGTATTGCCTATTCATGGCAATGAACAACTTCTTGGTATATTTCCACATGGATCTGCAGTGTAATTAAAATTGGAAACCATGTGCACAAAGTCATTATGGATTGTAATATTCTTATGAGCAACTAATTCATCCAAGCGGGTCTCCATTACTCCACTTCTAGGAATTATAATGTATTTTGACCATCGCAGATACTCCTCTGACCTCACACATTAGGGGGCATCTATTATAGAAATATTTGCATCACCCCATGCAACTTTCTCAGAAGGCCTTTTCCATTTCCGTATGCAAACTTAAAGTCCCTTTTTGCAGTTCCCAGATCTAAAAATTGTATTTTTCCACATATATGTGCCCTAACAGCTATACAACATGCGTATATGCAAGTTGCGCCATTACAACCCACATACATCGGGTTTTGTGCCCAAAATTAAAAAATGGTGTTGGGTTTTTATGTCACGTCACGATCTCTATGATCCTTGACCTTCCATATGCTGGAAACGTTTCGACTCGGCCCTTCAGTTCCATTTGAAGGCTATAAATGGGCCATGTCTAAGTTATGGAAGAGGGGAGAAGAATTCAACTTTGAGAGCAAATTCATTCTGGAGAAATTATTCACTTCATATTGAGTCTGCATCCCTTTGTCCTTTTAAGTCTAAACACATTGTTCAGCCCCCAAGATCTTCCCTATTTGATGGAGAACCTCATTGTCTCTCTTATATGAGCTTGCCTTTGGTGGGGGATTGAAGTGGTGGAGGCCCATCTTGAAGGGACTTAGTTTCTCGGTTCTAAATGTGCTGACACAGAAGTTTGTCATTCAGACACTTCTCTTGATTAAATTTTAATAGAAATACTATTTTCTCATCCAATTAATGTCTCACAAATATTTGAATTTTTATTCCATGGGCGTATTTGTTATGAATATTGATGGATCATGCTATTATATGTGCCAACTTTATATATTATCGCCATATGCTTGTGTATATTGGTTGTTGAGGATAAGTTGCAGGTGTATAGCTTTGAGTCAAGTGCTCAACGATGGACTTGATCGAACATCTGGACGAGGTAGGCTCTTTATCTTGTCTTGTTAGCACGTTTGTTTATATAGCATACTTGAGATTAGAGTTGATTTTTGCAATCATTTCGTCTGTTGTGGTTTACCCCATGCCATAGAGTGATTTTCCTCAAAACAATGATCTAGGGAAACAACTTCAGCATGTGGCAGAAGCAACGGGTGGTCATTCACGGGCATGTTACGGCTACTCCAGTGATTAATCCCGATACGTCGAGTTACTTCTACTCCAGTGATTAAGCCTGGTACACAAATGGCTACTCTAGTGATAAATCCTAGTATGTCGAGTTACTACTACCCTAGTGATAAATTATGGTACGAATTTGTCTACCCCAGTGATAAAGCATGGTACGTCGAGTTACTGCTACCCCAGTGATAAAGCCTGGTACGCAGATGGCTACCCCGATGATAAATCCCGGTACACCAAGTTATTGCTACCCCAATGATAAAGCATGGTACGAAGATTTCTACTCCATTGAAAAAGTCTGGTATGCAAAGTTACTGAATGTGGCACCAATCAGCATGGCCTCACACAAGGTCAATAGATGCTATGCCGTCAGGGCTGGTTAGTTACCCGACTTTTTAGTTGGTGGGCCAATATGTGTGGTTGGAGGTGTTTCCTAACCTTGGGATAGATGGGTAGTGTGTGTGCACTCCATCGCCTAATCCTTGTGATTATATGCCTGGTCATTGTGGACCAGTTTCCTGGTGTGCCAACCATAGCTTACTAGTTCATTATGGAACTAGATGCCAGATTTTATGTGAGCTGGCGAGTGAAAGCCTCGTGATGAAATAAAGCCTGGATGGATGATGAGACCATATATGATGATGTTGTTACAAAAATTCTTCAATATAGATTCATTTAAATTCAACAAGTCAATGGTCAAGAGTACAGAAGAGCAGAAGTAGTCTTGATGACCGTTCCAGAAGAATACATTCTTTGCTAAAATGGAGTGTTGAATTTTGAGTAGCTTCGAAAGATATTATTATTATATTCATATTGTATTTGACCAAGACAAAACCCTAAATAGTAATGTTATATTGTATTTGTGAAGTCATCCCTATTGTTCCTTGACAAGTCAAAAGTAAATTAGAAGAGTAAAGTGGACAGGTCAGCCCTGACCTATTTCTGGGCAGTCCAACTAGTATTTATAAGAGGCCTAACACCTCATTTGGAGACACACACAACTAGCTCTCTCATACAGTGTGCAAGTATTGGAGAGTGATGCAGCTACATAGAGGGAGTGATGCAACTACAAAGGAGGGGTGTCTCAGTAAAGGGTTTTGGTTATTTGGTGAAGAACTATCTTGGTCTAGTGGTGCGCTACTCTGTTTTGGTTAGGGTTTTTGGTAGATATTATGTTTTGGTGAGATCTATCTTGAGAGAGACATTCTACTTGTTGAAGAAGATTTGTTGAGTTTTCTCCCCCACAAGGGTTTCATAGGATATATCTTTTGTATATTGTGGATGTCTTTATTTCAGTGATCCTTATGCATGCAGTTATTGTTTTAATAGACTAAAGTTAAAGAATACTATACACACTTAATTGTTTAAGAAGAATTTTAACACAATTCTTGGGAAATATAATTCTAAAAATACATTTAACCATAGGGACCAAGGGATGCAGTTTGCAAAGACATGGGTATTAAATACTCTACTCAGACTTCATCTATACTTTAGAAGGTTACAAACTACAACAAAATATCTAAACATCATCTAAACATCATTTTAGGAAAATATAATTTGAATACTAACTGTCATACATATAGGGTTCAAAATATATAACATAAAGACTCATATATGGACATCTATCAAAATATTGGTAATTATTTACAAGATTATAAGAATCTACCCATTTTTCAAGGATACAAATAATCATAAGTATTTCCTTGATGGTTTGAATGAAGCGACTAATGCACATGTTTCTTGTTTCTTCCAAAGAAGATTCTACTAATGGATGTTTTCCTTTATATTATCCAATTAAAGCTCTAAGGAACTTGACTTTCTTTGTTGTAGGGATGCCTTATCGAGTCAACATATCTACCAAATAGTTTTCTTTCTCATGCTTATACTAAAATTTAAAATCAAATCTAACTAACCACATTTTAGAATTCTATTGTTTCATTTTTCTCATTGTCTATCATGGTTAATGATATCAGGCATATGCTTTAGAATTTTCTTTACAATGCATTTAACTAGATTCAAATATAATTTGAATCTTGCAATGCTAAGTTTAACAACCAATATTTCCTTGTGACTGGAGAGATGATTTAACTTTTCTGCTTTAAAAGTACCATATGGATACATGCATATTTTTTTGACCTCTCCAATGTTTTCTATCAGAAGTCCTCCGCAACATTGATAAGATAAATTAGTTTCAAGAATAAAGTAACCATTACCTATGGGGAGTGCTAATGCGGGAATTCTATCAAGTTTGGACTTGATACTTCTTACTACCTCTTTCATCTTCAGAGTCCATTTTTCTAGATTTTTCTTCAATCTTTGTTGCAAGATATCCTTCGCTTGACCTAGATATAAATTTCTAATATAATTAAGGGAGCCAATAAATCTTTGCAATTGAGTTTTATCAAGCATAATATTAGGAAATTATTTTTAACTTTTGTAAAACATGCCGTTGAAGTACAACTTGTCCTTCTTTAACATGAAATCCCAAAAACTCTACTTATGTACTAGCAATTTGCATCTTACTTTAAGATAATACTAACCCATGCTCATAGACTCTCTGATAACAATATTCCAAATGGTTCTTATGTTTTTTTAAATCCTTGGAATAGACTAAAATATCATTTATATATATAATTAATATTGAAATATCCCCCAAAATATCTTCTATTTGTTTTTGGAACTTGGAGGGAGAATTTTTTAGACCAAAGTGCATTACCTTCCATTGATATTGACCATATGGAACTACAAAACTAGTTGTATACATGTATTTTGGCTTGATTCCAATTTACCAAAAACCTAACTTCAAGTTAAACTTAGGAAGAATGTGCATCCATTAATATTTGAAAGAATGCTCTCCTTGTTGGGCAGTGGATACCTTATAGGTAGGAGTGATTTTTTCAACTTCTTGTAGTTAACCACTAGTCTTGGTTTGCCTCTTTTATGTCTTGAGTGTTTATTGACATAAAATGTAGGAGTGTCCCAAGGGCTTCTTCTTTTTTCAATCAAACCCTTATGAAGTAAATATACAATCTCATTTTTGCACAAATCCTATTCAAGATGTGACTTAGGATTAGTAGATTATTTTTAAGCTACTTACTTTCTTGTATATCTCTACATAGGGAAAATCTACAAAATATTTCTCTCTTCTCCGTAAAGCATTGGGATGATCACTGCAACAATTATTTTATTTTTATTTTTATAATCTATACAATACAACTATCCTTTTTCAATTCTTCTTGTTTATATATCCTTTTTGTTTTTAACAGTTGATCTGCAACAATGGATAGATCCTTGTCCATTGGGAAAGACTTGATCTTTATTTCATATTCATCTAGAAAATGTACTTGAATTGACTACCCTTGAATTTTCAACTTGATGCTTCCCTTATCAAAGGTGATGGGCTTGTGACTTCTTAGGAAATCCTATCCTAAAAGTATGTAAAAACCAGAATCAAATTCATACATATTGACATAAATAATGATTCCCTTGATCACTATAGAAAAGTATGTTTCCATTCTATTAATTTGGCATCTTGATCCATTTATGGCTCCAACATTTACAACATAAGTTCTCCAAAAATATTTACGTATAGCTAAATTTTTGCAACAGGACATTATAGAAAAGTATATTTCCATCCTATTAATTTGGCATCTTGATCCATTTATGGCTCCAACATTTACAACATAAGTTCTCCAAAAATATTTAGGTATAGCTAAAGTTTTGCAACAGGACACCATAACACTTGAATCAATAAAATCATTAAATATTGTATTGTAGATAATCTTCAAGTTGAATGCAAGTAGTAATATTATAACTTTCAAGTTTTGGACTGGCACTAAATAATAAAATATCTTGTCTAGTATGGTCTTCGTATTCTTCAATTTGTTGAGGTTTTTCCTCTTCTATTGTTTCAAACCTTAACAAGATCCACATCATGCCTTCTATCATATAGACTATTTTCAATTTGTTGAGGTTTTTTCTCTTCTATTGTTTCAAACCTTAACAAGATCCACATCATACCTTCTATCATATAGACTATTTAATTCTTCATTATAGACTGACTTATCATACAACTCTTTAGAAGCATTCATAATGACTTTTTTGAGTTCATGAGCCTTAACCTTTAATTTTTGTTTGGATTATTTCCTTGTATGCTCTCTTTTATGATGGGAGAAATTACCTTCAGAGTATTGTGAGAATATTTTTGTATCCTCTAGGTGTTAAAAAATATTTTAATATTATTTTTTTGGATTGGTGGAAGAAAACAAAGGAGGTTTTTGTAAAGGATAACCCATCATTGTTCTACTAGGAAAATGGCCTTGAAGAACATAGAGGTGGGTTGTAAATCTTGGAAGGATATGAAATCCTACGAGGGAAGAGATTGGAGCTATTGTTGGAGTTATTAGATGAGTTGGTTAGGAGAAGGATGCAACATAGCCAATCAAAGGGAATTGTTCAGAGGGATTGAAGAAACAAAATTATTTCCATATTGACTACTATAAGAGGAATAACTGGATACTATCGAAATTCTTAATAGGAAAATCAAAATGTACATAAAAATCATGGTTAGTATAAGAACTATCAGTATTAGAATCATAATCCTAGAATGATGGATATGTATAATCAACTTGATTCATAGCATTAGTGAATTGTGTAGCAAGATTCATTGTTTTCTTCGATTCTTGTATTTTTGGACACTTGTTTGCCCAATGTCCAAATTTTTTGTAGATAAAAATTGTACTTTTTGTGTGGAGAAGATTTTTTTTTTTAATTGCCAATTTATTTTTTTTGAAATATCTTATGTTATCTCTAGAATGTCTTTTGCAAGAAAAATCCTGAAATGATTTCTTGGATTTACTTTCATACTTTATATGACAACCAAATTCATGTCTCTGTCATTGAATTACATAGTTATATATTAAACCATTTTTGTTGTTTTCTTAGTAACTTCTGGAACCTTTGGTCTTTACATTTTTTTTGTAAAATCTTTTCAATTTCCTAATGTACTACAATAAGAGACATTTTATCAATATCCGATATTTTTCATTCTAATATTGCTTCCATTAAATATGGAATTGGCTCTAACCATGACCTCAAGCAATATCTAATGGATATATGTTCTATAGGTTTCTCAGTCTGATATATTAGATATTGCATTATACATTTTCAATCTTCTCTTTGTTGCAAGCTACATAGATAATGAATGAGGAACATGCTAGTAGCATGTGACTTGTCATCACTTTTAGTGCCATAAAACTCATTACTAAGAGCATTTATAAGATTCTGTAATGAATGAGAGCTACCCAAATCTCCCAATTTAAACCACTAATTTTCTAGATGAGCAGTAAACCTTCAAGAAAGTCTTAAGGGTGAGCACTTACTAGGGGACAATGTCAACTACCCAGGTGAAATAGGGTAAAAAGCATAAGGTCCAAGCAGGCGTTACATAATCAAAATCAATTCTAAATGCAAAAAACTTAAATGCCTCAAATATTGAAATGACACTCACCATAATACATGGCTTGTACCTCATGGAGCAAGACCCAATGTGTTCTAGACCAATATAGTGTGGTGGATACCATTGTGATGAACCTAGAGTTGTGGTGGTGAGGTGGGTCTCTATCTATGCAAGTGGACACTGGTGGTCAAGTTGTCTCTCAATACTCCATGTCTGCAACCTGAGGGCCTCGACACATCATCTCCTTAGTTATCCCTAGAAGTTGGGGATAACAATTCCTATTCACATACGACTCTTCATTTTCTCCTAGATTAAATATTTACAATAATATTTATACTACCATAATCCCAAGGATCAGGTCACTGAGATTCCCCCCCCCCCTTAATCAGAAGGAGTGTTTGTAAGTCCAAACATCTTTCCAAACTTTTCAAAAATTTCCCTTCCAAGCGCTTTGGTGAAAATGTTTGCAATTTTCTCACTTGTGGAACAATGTATCAGTTGAATGGTCTTGGTGTGTACATGATGTTGAATCAAATGGTACTTTGTGTTGATGTGCTCGGTTCAATCATGGAATCTAGTATTCTTGGTCAATTTGATTGCAGAAGTGTTGTCAGTCAAATGTGGAGTAGAATTTACTTGTTTCTCCTACATATCATATAATATCTTTCTAAGCCACATAATCTCCTTTCAATGTTGCTTATGCAACAGCCACATATTATGCCTCTATAGCGGAATCTGCTATAACATATTGTTTGTGTGGTCTCCAAGATATAGTTGTTGATCCAAAACTCATGAGGTGTCTTGGAGCAGACACTACATTCTCCTTATCCCCATCAAAGTCTAAATCTATATGTCCAACTAGTCTGAAGTCTTCCACCTTAGAGTATTTGACCCAAAGTCTTGAGTTCCTTTCAAGTACCTTAGAACTCTCTTTGCGGAACACCAATGTCCTTCACAATGTTTTTGCATGAACCTGGAAAGAGTCTCAACTGCAAATAAAATATTTGGTCTAGTAGTAGTAAGGTAGATAAGACTCTCCACAAGTTGCATATACTTAGTTGCATCCTCAAATTCATTCCCTTCTTTCGATGTTAGATTCATATTTTGTGCCATGCAAAATTTGTTCATCAAATCTCCAATGTACTTATTTTTGGAGATGAATACATGCTTTGGATTATGAGTTACTTCAATGCCCAAGTAGTAGTGAATATATCTTATGTCTGTCATTTCAAAACCTTTCTTCAATTCTTTCTTTATCGATGCAATATATGTTTCATTGTTCTCTGTTATAAAAATATCTACATACACCACAAGATATATAATAGTTTTGCCAGCTTTCTTGACAAACAAAGTTGCATAATCAATAGTCTCTGAGGTGTAGGACAGTCGGTGATGGAGTGTGTTGTTAAGACACTCCGTGATGTTAAAGTCACCGATTCGAAACCTGCGGGGACAACAAATCCAGCCATGTTAAGGGTTGGTGTGGCTCAGGCCGGGTGCGATCCCCGGGTGATTTTGACAGCTCAGATGCCCCTGATTTGTGGTTTCTCAGCCACAGGCTAGTCCCGCAATTCACAGACAAACTAGCAAAAAATAAAGTTGCATAATTAATATTAAAATGCTTGAAATTGATCCTTAAAAAATGCTCAGTTAGCTTTTCATACCACGCATGAGGTTCTTGCTTTAGGCCATGTTACCGACAAGATTAGCGGTCACGTCAAGGTCGGTCGAGACGCTATGGCGACACCACGTGGATAAGCACCAAATGTCACCACAATGCTTATCCTTCCATGTTCAAGCCTAACTCCCACTCACGAAAGGCTTTGGGAGGTTTCCTTGTTATACAACACAGTCACCTTACCCAACCGATTAGTAGATCAGTGCCTTAACTAGTGGGCTATGGTGAAGGGGTAGAAGTTAATTATTTTAAGGATTTTGTAATATGATTAATTTAACGCAGAAAATGGAACAAAACGGCAACAAAATAACATTCAAATCAGCATAAAATAAACATTTAAAACATGAGATAGAATGTTAATATTACTTGACAAAGACTTTGAAATTTATCATGATAGAAAACCTTGGCTAAGTAGACGGAAAAGAGATGTAGGTGGGATGTAAATGACAACAAACCTGCATCAAATCTTCACTTCCCCACTTTAAAATATCCAATAAAATCATGCCAACTAAGGGGAAATAATAACCCTTGGGGGGAGAAACTCCAAGACAAAATTCCAAGAGGTTTCTAGCTCTTGAAATGGAAAATTACACCAGTCTAGTGTTTGTTTCTTTTTGCATTTTTATGTTTATATTAAAACATAAAATTTAAAGAAAGTATGTTTTTTGAAATAAAGTCGGTTGAGAGAAAGTGGACTTACCTCCGACCTTACCTTTTCACCTCCAAGTGTTGGTTGCAATCTCAACCACCTCTAAGTTGACTTTAGACTTTGAACTAAAGGACAGGTTAGGAGTTGATAGACTATCACCCTCGCCTTAGTCTAGAAAGAATAGATTGATCTTGGATCCTTGCTAGGAAATCTCCCAATGGATGGTTTCCAACCACTAGATTGGCATGGGTGCAAAGGAAAAAATTTCTCCTTGTTGAAGATGTCCCCTAAAGGATGTTTTCAACCCTTGGATCCTAGCCCCTCAACACCACCAAGGGAAGAGATGAGGTGCCAAGCCTAGATCCTTCCCTCCATGTGACTATGTAGCCCCTCAATGGACCAACCTCTTGATTTTACAAATCAACCCAAGCATACACAGTCATTTCTTCTATTAAGCACTATTACTCATAAGCCAAGAAGAGATAGCATAGAAAAATCAACCACATTACTCAAGAGAGTGAAAGTTCAACTAGAAAGGAATTATGATCTCACAATTCATCAACAACATATAAGAGACTAGCATTATATAAATTTGTTTTGTAACAGCCAATTTATCCACTCCCTCAAAATAATAATATTTTGACTTATCTTCCCCAAGCTAGAGACTAAGTCATTCCAATAAAAATGATTTTTACATTAAAAACTACCCACTAGTATGAGGTTTGACTCAAATCAAGAGCAAACGTCCAACTCTTTTTCTTGACTCCAACGACTAGTTTGAATACTCAATGGCGATGAATAAGAAACCAATTTGCTTGAGCGTGTGCCACGGCTATGTTTTGACTATCCAACGTCTCATTTCTTGACCCAAACGTTCCATTAATTTGCTAAAGGTTGTGAAGGAGGGCCGACTTGCTTGGGAAGAGATAACGACCAATTTAAATGCTTAGTGGCTCATTCGTTTTGACCAATGCTCACTTCAATGCTCAATGCTGCTCTTAATTGACCCCAAGCCAGCTTGGCTGCTCCATAGTTATGAAAAGTGGGGTCGAATTAATGAAACAAAAAAGTGCCAGCAGCTGTTATGAAATCTAGAGCGCCCTTTTTCACCGGCGGCCCACTTGGATTCGATGTCCAATTTGACTCCAGCGCCTTTGGTTTTGATCCACATTTATTTTCAAGTGACATTTTTTTAATGATTTGGATGAATTATCTAATGGCTAAAAGAAGAAGTGACGTGGGTCTAATGGTTAAGAATATGCGTTTCCTCCAAAGAAGTTACAAGTTCAAATTCAGAGGAGATAGGGTATGTATATCTCTGTAGACTTTACCAATCAAATCGTTGAGTGGAGAGAATCCCTTATTTCACAAATAAAGAGATGTCATACACCAATTTAATGTGACTTGACTATGACCTTAAAAATAAATTATTATTATTATTATTTAGACAGTGTACCTATGAGTATCTTACACGACCAAATTGTATGGAATATTAATTTAATGGAGAAATTTGATTGAGTGTGGGGGGCGGTTTCCTTTTGTTTTGCGGCTCTAAATGTGTTCAGGACCCGTGTTTACCTTTAATCCAACGGCTAGACCAATATCAAGTCCGCCCCCAAGCTCATGAATTCGATGGGTGAATATTTAAACAAATACCAAGCAGAGGGAGCGGCCCCATGATGTCATCGACTTTTCTTTGAGTTAGCCCCACCTATAATTTATAATATTATCACCTTTTCCCCTTTTTCATAAAGTATGTGTAAAAAGGGGTGCCATTTCTTTAAAACAACTTTTCTTTGACATGGATAAAGGGGGCTCCTTTATCTAAAATATAAAATGATTTTTTCCTTTTAAATCACTTTAGAATATAACATTCATATATTTTTTAATTTACTCTTTAGCATGGCTTGCCAAATCCATGTACACTTACAAACCACCACCGCACTGAAAAATTCTGCAACATGAGTTTAGTCTAGTACGAGCTTTACTTCACCTTTGTCACTGAAATTATTCTTGCATGCTATGTAATGGCATTCCTATGCCATATTTACCCATACCATACTTGTGTGACCCTTCAGCAACTGACTTTCTGCTTATAACCTGGCCTTTTGTCAAATTTCAATGTGGCATGTCAAGTATGCATGAAGACGATCAATCTGAGCCCCTATTGTATTTTCGGCCTTGGGATCCCGTGCATCAGGATTTGTGAATTGTCTCGGAGAATGTGAAAGTTGTGAATTTTGAGACTGCCATGTTGAGAATTGCAAAATGATAAATGCACCAAGGCCAATAGATGCATACAGACTCTAGACACATGACCATGTGGAAAATTGACATAGGTGTGCAAGACCATGGGCCGAACTAGCCCTACATAGTGTGATAACCCCTACAAACAACCTATCTCCCATAAACCATGTGTCCTAATAGATCCATCCCAAGGCCTCCAATTATATCTAGGACGAAAGGAATTGAGAGTGGGGACTAGAGGGACCGGACATGGCCGACCACAAAGGCTTAGGGTGTCACATACAAAAGCATCCACATGGCCTAGAAGGATTTAACTTTCATCTTCCTGGGCTTACAATGGTATAGCCAAGTGAAAAATCATAGGGTACCTCTCCAGGAGGTAACAGGCCATACAAACACTTGATGAGCTTGCATACCTATGTTGTTGACCCTTCATAGCAAATCTTTCTGATTGAGACATGTAGACATTCTCCTTCAAGTCTCCATTCAAGAAGGATGTCTTCACCCATGTGATTAATCTTCCACCTATTTTGTGTTGCCAAAGCCAAAAATGCACGAATGGTATCCCATTTTGTTGTGGATGCAAAAGTCTCCTCGTATTCTATGTCTTCTTTATGTGCATATCTTTTCGCCACGAGCCTTAACTTATTATTTTCAAGTGAGCCATTCGATTTTTACTTGTTCTTGTAGAGCCACCTACAACCAATTGGTTTGGTTCCAAATGGCGGATCCACCAGCGTCCATGTCCCATTCCTTATGAGAGTATCATACTCCTTTTGCATGGCTTCTTTTCGCTCATCATGAGAAGCAACGTCTTCAAAGGAAGTTGGTTCAAATTAGTAGATAAATTCAATTCGCAATCAAATGAAACATCAATATCATTTACATCACTTGAATCTGAATTATCTACATCACCTCCATCTTGTCTTGTATAACTTATGGTCCTTGTATTTCCAACTTCATCAAGATGAAAACTTTCAAGTGTCTTTATGAACCACTTTGGACCTTTCTATGATGGTCCATCTTGCTCCATCGATTGAAATGGTTTGCATTCCCATCAAGGTTCAATGTTTCAGTCATCTCAACCACATCATCAAATTGAATTCTATATTCCAATGAAGTGGTTGGATCTTCTTCAGGAAGGGTAGATGTCACTTCAAAAGGAGATTCCAGAGATTGATCCAAGATAGGGATCCCCCCTTCAAGATGTGGAATCTCATCATCAAAATCATGATATTTCTTTACATGGGTGAATCTATCCATACGATCAAGTTGTCTCTCAACAGTCATGTCATTCTTATTTGATTCAAGAAAAACCACATCTCTGAAAAGATTAAATTTTGTTTGCATCATCGTAAAGATGATATGCGTTGGTGGTATTTGAGTACCCCAAGAAGATGCACTTTCGACTCCTTACACCAAGCTTGTTTCTTTGCTTCTTAGGAATTAAGGCATAGCAGGTGGAACCAAAAACCCTGAGATGCCTCATCAAAGGAATGTAGCCATTCCACATTTCATAAGAAATATTTTTCCCAAGAGCATGAGATGGACTCTTGTTTCTCACATACACTGCACATAGAAATGCATCAACCCAAAACATCAACTTCACATTCTTGAAAAAAAGCGTTGAATGTACCATGTTCAAGAGTGTCATGTTCATTTTTTCTGCTACACCATTCTATTGAGGATTGTATGGAATAGTGGTTTTACGTTTGATTCCATGTTGACGAATATAAGTTTAAAATTCATTATAAGTATATTCCCCTCCATTATCAATAAGAAGAGTGTTAATACTAGATTATGCTTCATTTTCAATCTATACATGAAAGTTTTTAAATGTTTCAAATGCTTAAGACTTATGTCTCAACAAGTAAACCCAGCACATCATGGTGTAGTCATCAATAAAAGTCATGATATATTTATTATCAAAAGTAGATGGAATGGGATGACATAAATCAAAGTGTATCAACTCTACCTTTCTACATGCTCTTGAAGTGGAATCATGAAACGGTTGTTTGCTATGTTTCCCAAGGATACAAGCCTCACATTGCTTCGAGTTCCTTGGAATGCTAGGCAAACTAGAAACACCATTTTTCTTCAATGAACGAAGACTATCATAGTTGATGTGCCCAAATCTAGCATGCCACAAGAGACTAGAAAACAATGTACCTTCATCATAGTGAGAAATATGTGCATAGTTGAGTGCTTGTGCAAATGTGTAGTGTCCATTTTATTTAACATCAATTAATTCTACATACAAAACAGTAAAATTCAATAATTCCTTTTAATTGAGCACCTACGCATTTTAAATTGATCAACGAATAATAAAATTTTATAACAAAATAAAACAAATACACAATTTAAATTACCTTGGTCTGATGCTAACCCTCCGCTTTCCACTTGCCTTGTTGACCGCTGCTGAACTGTGTAAACACTGCCCAAAACTTGTTCCACCCTGCCAACTAGGACAACTTCCTAGCTCTAGGATATCATATGGATATCCTGGCCCCCGTGCCCAAAACCTCCAGCAAACCGGTGCCTGTACTAATCCAATCCGACTACCGAACTCAACTCTCCTCTGTGCAATCCCAGAGAGAACTCCCCCAAAAATTCCCGTAGAATGGTAATGCCTCCTTCACCGCCCTCCCTTTCATTTACTTCCTTACCTACCCATTTATTACCTTATCCCCTCATAATTAATATCTTATCCCTTTATAATTAATATCTTATCCCTTTAGGTTCAATGTCTTATCCCTTTCCGTGTACGTAAGTCTTTAACAAATAAAACTTATAATTTATTATCCCTATTAATTTAATACCCATGTCAATGAATGTAACATGTAATTAATTAATCAAATTGCAACCATTAATTAATTAATAAATATTTAATTAGTATCATTATATCAATCTTGTTTAATTAATACCATGTTAAGACAATTAATCCCCTAATTAATTTTTACTTAATAATCCTTAAACATTTATTCAACTAAGGTTGTTACAAAATGTCCCTTTCAGCTTTAATAATTTGTCATCCTCCCATCCTATAATGATTACCATGTTGTCGAAATACCTCCTTATTTCAACTATTTGATGTAGCCAAAGCCTGAGATTCATTCACAAGATCAAATAAACCATGAAAAAACGGGAAAATGAAAAAATAAATCTCTTTTATTCCTTCTCCATCCTAACTATTACAATCGAAGTTCAACCCCTTATAATTACTATCCAAGATTTTTGAAAACAACTAATTTTAGAAAAACAATTAAATTTAGAAAATTCTCACACGACTCTAAAACTGACCACTTACTAAGAGATAACTAGTGTGACACTATTTTTCAACTCGCTTTTCTGATTAAGCTCCTAAACTAAGAGATAACTGATAATTGAAAAATTAAAATTCCCGTAAAAACACTAAAACCCCAATTTGAGGCCTTATATGAAGGAATTTGGTCCTGAAAAAGTGTTGAAACGATGTCCAATTGAATAGATCCTATTGAAACGGAATTCAACTCTTCGAGATGCAACTCCCTGTAAAATTTCATCCCAAACGGATAACCGAGTCAAAATTTATGAGCCTCGAAAAATCCCCGAAAAAATCCCTACATCATTCTCCTCTGGTTGAAAAGAACACAGCTCCTGCAAGTTACTGTCTTCAAATTGTTGTCATTTAATGGGATCTAGGTTCAGTAAGTCACCCTTTGTAATCCACGTACTCTATGTTGGTGCTATGCCTTCCCACTAGACCAAATATCGGTTGTATTGGCCTTGCCGAGTATGAAGGGTCTTCTTATCTAAAATATGTGCAATCTTTTCCTTTTTCTTTCTTGGAATGCCATGTTGCCAATCCACCTGTGCCTTATTCTCATCACCCAGATCGCCCCCATGGAAGATATACAAATCAGAATCGTTAAACACAAGGGAGATATCGAGGTCAGTTGGTAAATCGACCTTATAAGCATTGTCATTGATTTTCTTGAGAATCTTGCATGGACCAATTTATTTATACTTCAATTTGCGGTAGGTTCCTCGAGGAAACCGCTCCTTCCGTAAATAAACAATCACGAAACCACCTTCATTGAATACCTGGTATCGTCATTGAGCATCTTTTACAAAAATAAAGTGTTCATTACTTGCCTGCAATTTTTGTCTCACCTGTTGCTGCAACTATTGAATGTGTTCTGCAAATGCTTCCCCATCATCATTGATCCTATCCCCAAATGGTAGTTGCACCAAATCTAGGACACCCATAGGATTTCTACCGTTAACAACCTAAAATGGAGATTTACCTGTAGATCTAATCACTGAACTATTGTAGGCAAATTCTGCTTGAGGTAAAGCCAAATCCCACTCCTTGGGCTTCTCTCCAATAATTCTCTATAACAGGGTTCCAAAACTTTGATTTACCACCTCAGTTTTCTCATCTATTTGGGGGTGATAGGCATTGTTGAACTGTAATTTAGTCCCCATTTTATTCCATAAAGTCCTCCAAAAATGACCCAAGAACCAAGTATCTCTATCATAGGTAATAGTTTTTGGAACCCCAAGCAATCTAACAACTTCTAAAAAAAACAATTATGCCACCCTCATTACATCACTAGTTTTCTTGCAAGCAATTAAATGAGTCATTTTAGAGAACCTATCAACAACCACAAAAATAGAAATCATTACCTCGTTCTGAGTTTGGGAGCCTCGGCACAAAATCCATGCTCAGATCTGTCCATGGACCAGTGGGCACTAGTAATGGCATATACAACCATGTGTTTTGTGAGTGTCCTTTAGATATTTGACAAATCCGACATTGTGCCACATACTTGGTTATATCTTTTTTCATCTTCAGCCAGTAATACTTATCTTCGATTAAGGCTAGTGTCTTATCCTTTCCAAAATGTCCTGCCAAACCACTACTGTGAAGGTTTATGGTAATATTTTCCCTCATTGAACCAATTGGGATGCATAGTTGTCTTCCTTTGAAGATGTAGACATCTTCAATAAAATATTCACCTTGATTAAGATCCATGTTCCCAACAACTGGATTCTTCAATTGTTCACAATCTCCCGAAAATCATTATCAGATGCATAAAGATCTTTTAATGCAACAAACCCAATTACTTGATTTTCCATGGTTGTTAAAAGAACAGTGTGTCGAATCAAAGCATCTGCAACTTGATTATGCCGTCATGATTTGTGCTCATTCAATTTTTCACTAAAGAATGCAATTGATCTACCTGCTTGGCTAAGTACAACTCCAATGCCTACATGTGAATCATCACAATGTACCTTAAACACTTTATCAAAATTCAGTAAGGCTAATATGAGTGCCTTAGTTACCTTCTTCTTCAGAAACTTAAAACTTTCCTCAACTTCCTAGGTCCACATGAATGTCTTGCCTCTCATGCAATATGTTATGGATGCTACAATACTACTAAAATTTCGAATAAATTTTCTGTAAAAGGTGGCCAGCCCATGAAAACTTCTTACCTCTGTGATTCTCTTGCAACTAGGCCACTCCAAAATTGCTCTAACCTTCTCTGAATCCATCTTCACTCCCTCTGCCAAGAACACCAAACTTTCTTGCAGAAAACTACATTTCTTCATGTTTGCATAAAGTTGATGTTTTCTCAATGCATCCAATATAATTTTTAAATGTTGCAAGTGATCTTATTTTTTTTTATTGAAAACTAGGATGTCATCAAAATACACAACAACAAACTTACCAATATAAGGTCGAAGCACAGTATTCATCAGCCCCATGAAAGTTCTAGGATCATTGGACAGCCCGAATGGCATCACCATCCATTCATATAGTCCATCCCTGGTCTTAAAGGCAGTTTTCCATTCATCCCCTTTGTGAATTCGGATCTGGTGGTATCCACTTCACAAATCAATCTTACTAAAATATTTAGCTTCAACTAGCACATCCATCATGTCGTCCAACCGCAGTATAGGAAACCTATATTTGATGGTAATTTTATTGATTTCTCTGCTATATGTGCACATCCTCCATGTATTATCCCTTTTTGGAGTCAACAATGTTGGTACAGCACATGGACTCATGCTTTCTCTTACCAAACCTTTCTTTATGAGTTTCGTCACTTGTTGGTTGAGCTCTGCATGTTGTGTAGGACTCATCCTATAGGTTTCCTAATTAGGTAAAGATGATCCCAAGATTAGATCAATGTGATGTTGAATATCCCTTTTTGGTGGAAAACCATCAAGTAGTTCATTGGGGACAACATCAACATATTCTTCTAGTAACTTGGCCACTTCAGTAGGAATTAACTCATAGCAGAATCTTGTTTCCTTTGTTTCCTTAACAAACTCTCTTTTTGACAACATATTCTCAGTTTTTCACTCATCCTTAAGGGGCAATAAGACGAATTTCGATTCATCCTTCCAAAAGGTGTAGGTATTGTTTCCTCTAGCATGCATGACTTTTTTGTCATATTGCCAAGGCCTCCCCAATAACATATGGCATGCATCCATCAGAATGAAATCACACCATACTTCATCTTTATAAGTCTTACAAATGGAAAACTTGATCAAACATCTTTTATTAATGGCGACTTCATTCCCCTTTTTGAACCATACAATTCGCTAAGGATGGGGATGTGTTTCACAACGTAATTTCAACTTATCTACCATCTCTTTGGAAACCATATTCTCACAACTGCCATTATCAATAATAACTTGACATACCTTTCCCCCATAAGTGCATCTAGTTCGAAAAATATTTGTTCGAAGCCAAGAATCTTCATTTCCGCTACCCTACCTTTGCTCTTTTTCGGGAATCATCATTGACCTCCATATCATGAGATTCTCCCCCATATCAGGTGGGACTTCAAATTTATCTCCTTCTTCTTCATTCTCAGCTTGGACCAAGTTCAAACTAGGTTTTTGTCCTTGCTTCGACTCTTGCATCTTATAACTTGGGCATTCAAATGCTCGGTGACCCTCTACACCACACTTAAAACACACATACAGTCCTCCTCTACCACCACCGTAACCTCTACACATCTGAAATCTTCTTCCTCGAGGTTGATCCAGGTTACATTGTCGAGTATCTTCTTCATTCTCAGCTCCTTGGGATGATTTGTTTATGCCATAGTTAAAACCACCCCGTGAGGCAGACGATGTACCCCTCCTTTCTCCTCTATTCCATTGATAAAATTATCGGTTTAGCTTTTCCTCGGCCTTTAAAGCTAATTGATATGCCTCTTCCACGCTATGAACTTTATGCATGCTTGGTTCATCTTGAATAGAAAATTTTAAATAATTCACATGCCTTGCAACCAATTTCTCATATGTTTCCTAGTGATCCACGTGAATGGACAACTGATAAAACTCGTTTGTGAGTTCATCCACGGTGGATAGGTTCTGCTTCAAGTTATGAAATCTATGAAAAAGGGTCTAGGCATAGTCTAAAGGCAAAAAAAATTCTCGCAATTTTTTTTTCATCTTGCTCCATGTCTTAATTTTGTCTTTTCCTTTTCTTACTTTGTATTTCTGCACATGATCCCACCAGATCATGGTGTGACCCTTCATCTTGGTGCATGCAAATTTCACCTTCTTTTCCTCTGCCATAGGCTGCCATTCAAAAAAATTATCCATGGCGTTCAGCCACTCTATTAACTCCTCTGGTTTAAGATTCCCTGCATATTCTGAAACTTCCATCTTGATCCTATCATTTCTCCCTTCTATATCCTTGAGCATCCTTCCTTCAAAATACACGTGCTCTAAATGTTCATCTTCGTGTTCTTCATGTTCTTCTTCGTGTTCTATATGTTGATCTACATTTCCTTGGTCTGCCTCCTCATCAAACAGTGCTCTTTGTATTATTCTCTAACTAGCCCGCATGCTTGTAATATCTGCTACTTTCCATTGGAGGTTTTGCATATCTCTGTGCATTTGAGCAAGACCTGCTCTTCCTCTTCCTCTCCCAGCCATCTTCCTGCTCTGCTACCAAATGATGTAGCCAAAGCCTGAGATTCATTCACAAGATCAAATAAACCATGAAAACACAGGAGAAAGAAAAAATAACTCTCTTTTATTCCTTCTCCATCCTAACTATTACAATCGAAGTTCAACCACTTATAACTACTATCCGGGATTTTCGAAAACAACTAATTTTAGAAAAATAATTGTTTTTTTAGAAAAACAACTAAATTCAGAAAATTATCGCATGACTCTAAAACTGACCACTAACTAAGAGATAAATAGAGTGACACTATTTTTCAACTCACTTTTCTGGTTAAGCTTCTAAACTAAGAGATAAGTGATAATTGAAAAAATAAAATTCTCGTAAAAACACTAAAACCCTAATTTAAGCCCTTATACGAAGGAATTTGGCCCTGAAAAAGTGTCGAAACAATGTCCAACTAGATAGATCCGATCGGCACGGCAGTCAACTCTTCGAGATGCACCTCCCCGTAAAATTTCAGCCCAAACGGATAACCGAGTCAAAAGTTATGACCCTCGAAAAATCCCCGAAAAATCCATGCATCACTATTCCATCAAGCATGTAAATGGAATGGCCTTGATGTTGAATGTGCACAAGATATAGCAAGTTCCTCTGTGACTCGAGAAGAGAAAGAACATCATGCAAAAGAAAATTTGGCAATCTAGGGAATTTGAGCATGATGGTGTCAATTACTATAGGTTTGAGACTAGATCTATCTACAAAGTACATTGCACCCTCTACATTTTAATTCAATTCCTCAAAGAAATATCTACAAAATTTCATGTGGCATGTAGCACCAGTGTCAAGCAACCAAACATCTTTCCAAGAAGCAAATGAAGTTTTGAACAATTCTTCATGTATGCCAGTATTGCAATGAGCAACAACAAAATGAGTGGATTCAGAGACTTTACATTCAGGAGCTTTACATTTTTCTTCATTTCATTCCTACTTGTATTTGATCTTCTCCCATGGTATTATGCATGTCTTTGCTTCATGTCCATTCTTTCCATAATGAACACAGTCAAGATCAGACCTCTCACCTTGATTGTGCTTAACCCCCATGCCTCTGAAATTCTCTTTTCACGTCCTTTTTTACTGCCTTCTCCTCTAGAAGAATCATGTGATTAGTTCTTCCCTTTTATAGCAATGCACACAGTCTCTCCAGTGGGTTGAGTTGTCTTCTTTCTGAAAGCCTTCTCATGTTCTGCAATTTTCTTGACCAAAGAGTCAAAATCGAGGGACTTCAATTGTCCACTAGCTTGAAGTGATTCAAGATAGTGAGAATATGTGTGGTAGATGGCCTTGATGAAGGTCATGAGAGCAATGTCTATATTCACGCCAATAGCATCAACATCATGCATAATGGATTTAATTTCTAAAGTTAAATCCATGGGATCATTATCATTCATTTCTAGGTTGAATAGCTTCATCAACAATTGAATTAGTTCCAGTTCTGTGTGAATCATATAGATCTTCCAAATTATTCAAAGCACTCCAAGAATCTTTGATAGATTTGATATGACGACTCACCTCTTCACTTACATAAGTAGTAATCAAAGCATAAACTTTCTTGTCTTTATTCGTCCATATGGAAATCTCTTTATCTGTTCTCGATTTGATAGGTTTGGTATCGCCATCATGGATGACATCCCAAATATCATTTAAGATTAGGGTATTCTCGATCTTACTTGACCATTCTGGGTAGTTCTCTTTTCTACTAAGCACCACACCAACAATGGAAACAAGAGAATGCATTTTCGCCACCAGTTACTCCTCGCGGTCCAACTTATTTCCCGCCATCTGTGAGTGTTGAAGATATTTTATGCTAAGATTAAATTAGGCTCATTTATTTGAATAAGGGGACTGAGTTAGTGTTGACAATTACAGCCCCATAATCCATCTAGGGATAAAGAAACAATAAATGTGCAGCTCCTGCCTGGGATGAAATAAACCTAGGTCAACGAATTCCTATACTCCTGAGGGAGCTTCGATGACGAGAGTTTAAGCAGCATTCAAATAGTAGATATGTATGTTTAACCTTATCATGACCACGCCATCAACCATGTCTCTTGCGAGAGCTCCTGTCACATTCACTACTCACAAAAGAAATATTGCACAGAGAAGTTTGAGAATGGAAACGACGCGTATGATGCCCAAGAATGGAAGCTATGTGTCCAGAATTACACAAAATGAAAGATATTCATTTCTCAAAGTAAAGCTCTTTTTAGAAAATATGTAAATCAGAAGAAACTTTTCCTGTAAATATGTAAATTGAACTCAAGAGATTGCGGGTGTGCATTGGACTATGGCATTACTCCAAAGCTCTTCCTGATGCCAATGTTTGTGGTGTCATTAGTTTCACTTATCCTCCCAAACTAATGATGGAGGGAGTGCACACAAAAATTGAATATTTTCTATCTTTGGGAAGGTATATGGACGCATATTGGTTTTTGAATGAGCTTTATTTGATGACGACCCTGAAGCAATGAAATCTCTTACTGAATTCTATCAGCAAATATGCATCAAACGTATCATGTAGGTGAATCCATAGCGGGAATAGCAAGGTGTGCAAATGATTGCAAACCAGATGTTGATTTCATCATACCTTTGATACGTGGAAGGTTGTTCTCGCGAGGAAGCATCATGACGCGTCAAGGAGTGACCAACGGTCTTCCACACATACAAAAAGAATTCCAAACATCAAAAGATGTGCCAACGGTCTTTCTCTCAGAAAATCCCACACGACTTCCAACCCTTGTGTTTTCCCAAGGGGATGGCAATAATTTGTTGCACAAGGACCGTTAGGTTTAGGGCTTATGAGCTGACAATGAAAGAATTTGTTGAGACGCCTATGGAGGTAGAGAAACAGATGCTATGATATGCAAGCAATGATCAAGGCACTGAAGCAATGACCTGGGTGAGACAAAATGATCTCGGAAGAGATCTCTGAGTTATGACCTGGGTGAGACAAAATGCTCTGGGAAGAGATCTCGGAGTTATGAAAATGGATACCAAGCACGGATACCAAAGACCAGTTGGGGTTGAATAAAGTGAGTGAAATATATATACTAACAGATGACCTTTGGTTTCATCTTCATAGAGGTGGATGGTTGTTCCTATTCACCTACAAATCTTCACTTTCTCCTAGATTAAATATTTACAATAGTATTTATAGTACCATAATCCCAAGTGTTGGAACACATATAAATCCTAAGCCTTGTGCTTTACTTTCTCGAACGTCAACCTCTTTTATAATAACTCAAAAGTCGGCTTTCAAATGTTTAAATCAAAATTACTTCTAGTCTTAAAGCGCGCACAATGTTCGTTGTCGATAAGGTTTCCTCGTTGATCGAACGATCCTTTTTTCCCCCGAGTTTTGGAGCTACCTGATTGTTAAAAAGTCAAGTCACTAGAGGTCGCTTCGGAGCTTCGTGCCTCGGGCATTTTGCCAGGTCTTAACTTTAAAGTTCTGATACCTGAAAAGTGTTTGAAGGATCCTAGTCATAGTGACACATGGCACCCTTTGATATCGACACATCACTACGGGTAATGGCCTTTCGGAAATATAATAAAAGTTAACTTATAAATCCACAAAGCAGTAAATTGACGAAATATTAAATCTCAATTAGTTAAGTTAATCTTGATTAAAAGTTAATTAACAACTCTGCACTTCGGAGTTCGGATATTCGCCATCTATCACATTCTAAAATCCTGAAGTCCGAACTTCCGAAATACCTTAAACATTAAGCAGGGTTAATTAAAACTAAAAAATAATTATTCGATGATTAATCACTTCGCGGTTTCGGGTTTTGGAAATTCTATCTCGAGCTACTGTCAAAATCCTGAAGTCCGAAAACCCGAAAACACTTAAAGTTAAACACGATTAATTAATGTGTTAAACAAGATTATCTCGCAATTAATTTTTCGTGAATTCGCTATTCGGGAAATTTCAAATATTTTCATCCAAGTCCTCGATCGCAAACCACCAATATTAATGACATTAATCACGAATCAACGACAATGATTTCAATATAGATTGCAGATCGTCACCTAGATTTTCTCATTAAGGTAAATGAATGTATCGTCAGTAAAGGTATTCGCAAATCAATACGCTTAAGGTGAATAACAATATTGGATTTTGAATTCTATTTTCATTCTCGCATAATAGCAAGTTTTAGCTACTGAGAAGCTCACACGTTCCCCTGTAACAAGTAATGCAATTATGATTTCACTAATATCATGGCACCACAAAAAATGGATAAAGCCGCTGGGGAAAGCACAAACCCGAATACATATGTTCTGTCAGACACCTCGTCAAGAGTCATCAATACTGTAAAATCATGGACACAGGTGTTCGATATTCTACAACACGAGCTGAGAAATTGCCCAGAGGACTCAGGTGACGAAGTAACTGAAACTCATGCAACTAAGCTCAGGGATATAGCTCAGTCAGAGTTGCACAAAATAGTCGTGCAGCTGAGTCTCATGTCGTATAACGACATGATAGGCTGGGCCCTGGAAAACGTTGACATTTCAACCAGGAGCATCTGCAATTCATAGAGGGTTGTTGTTGGGTCTTTTTGACCAGAGAATATACAAGTAATGTATAAACTATCCTCTGTTTTTAAATATAGTTACAATGTTGCATTCATAATGGAGTTTGACAAATAGGAGTGCACACAGTATGAGAAAAACTACCCTGATTTAATCAAGGATTGGTGGGGGCATCCTGAGAAATTCAGAGCCGACACTCACGGCATATATGCCACAGCGTCGTTAGACGCCCATATGATTTATGTGGCTATGATGTTATGTAGGATATTCAGGAAAAAGGACTCCTCTCATTTCTCGTTGGTATGGGTACCAATTATGCATGAAGTGGTTGAGGGCTACTCTTTCAACAGGACCAAAATGTTATCAGACAACCTGGATAAGGAAATCACAGGGTACCAATTGGCAAAGTCCAAAGAGAAACATGCCCCTTTCTATATGTCTGCATACATCATGGATGCCCTTTGCTTTTTGACTCCTTTCCCTCTAATGAGCTGGAGCTGGACCCCAACCAGCACCGAGCCTATCCATTTTTATCACTCCAAGTTGTGGGAGGACAAAGCCAAAGATTTATTCTATGAAATATGTCATTATGTAGTGGTGCCTATTCATATCGCCCTATACGGTTTCCCACCCCCCAGAATTTCAGACAAAATCATGGCAAACCTGGGTAAAATAGCATATTGCTATATTGAGGAAATTTTTTCCTACATCAGGGTTTTTTGGTGCTCGGTTCCCCCCCATGCTCTCCCAAAGTTATTACCAGATCGGTTGGTATGCCAAGAGGTGGATTATCAGACCGTGACAAGGGGCATCAGTAAAGAATTGAAAGCGGACCAAAAAAAGGTATGGCCAACCTTCCCTCTTCAAGTTGGTATGTTTTCATTGTTAGATTTCAGCCATTTGAAAGTAGAGGTTGCGGCTCTAGAAGACGTCAAGTTAATTGATATTGAGTTTAAGAGGCACGATCCCCAGAAGATTGTGGAAACTCACCTGGCTTAGTACAACTTAAAGAAGTATGTGCACGAGATTTCCCCGCAGGATGAAATATTTAGGGGAGACAGATAGTATGAGGAAGTATTGAACAAAGTCCAAACTTTGTCTTCAGATCAACTAGTCAGTTTCTACAGTTTCCAAAAGCACAAAAGGAATAGCTTGCCAAAGGTATTACAGGGAGAACCGATAACACCTTTGTCTACACAGGAAGCTACACCTCAGGATTTTGAGGCAAGAAGTTCAGACAAATAGGGTACTGAGGAAAATCCAAAAAATGTCGAAGCCTTAATGCAAAAGGTGGAGACTTCATTGTCAAACCCACCAGGTACTCAAACAAAAGCTCAACTTGAAGATTTTCTAAAAAAGGGACAGGATACATCGCCATCTACACCAAATAAACCAGCTACCAACACAGCAGAGAAACAAACATCCACAGATATAGGTAGCCCCATTATTTCATTAACACCTTTACAGTCAAGTCGAGGAAATCCCAATTCCGGAGTCATCTTTATAGATTATATTACTACGATTTCAGCCAAAAAAATGCCTCCTTCAGACTTCTTTTTCAGTAAGAAGAGAAGGGCCATAGTTAAAAGAGAAACGCATCAAAAATATGGTGCAACATTCAAAAGGAAAAGAATGATGTATGATGGACAGGGCCTAGATGATACATAATTCGCTAGGGAAATGGCAGGCTCATTAGGTGCCTTTGCCACGGCCAATCAGTGTTCAGTAGAAAATATAGCGGAGCAGCTAAAACAGAGAAATATGTTGGTAAGGCAGTTGCAAGACCAGATGATGACCATGGAACAGGATGTGAGAAATCATGTGAACAAGGAGTTTGAACAAGTCAAAGCCTATGACATACATCAGATCCAACAGCTGAAAACAAACCTTGATGAGCTCTATCAAAATTCAAAGGCAAATAGAGGATTAGTCACTCAACAGGAAGAATTAATCAAGCAACTACAAGCCAAGATAGACTTGGTTGAAGGTACAGCGGTAGAGATGGCAGCTTTCCAAGCTCAAGAACTAGAAGTACATGAAAAGCTAGAATCAGCCCAGCTAGACCTTTTTACAAAAGTGGAAGCCATTCAAAATTGTTACCGGGTGGTAGACCTTTCCCTGAATAACATTTACATTAAAGAAAGAGAAGCTCGTTCAGCTCAAGCTAAGTTTCAGGAGGCTATCTTACTAGTACCAAAAGAGGATGTATCAAAGGTTCCTCGGTTGTCTCTTTCTGAGCAAACTAGAGGCAACATAATTTTGAAGGCCTAGGAAGCAAATCTGACCGAAAGTAAAAGATTGGCCAGAGGGGTAAATGAAGCTTGTATAGAAGCATTATCTTCACTAGACAAAGGGCTACTTGATGTTGAAGGAAATAGAATCTCTGAATCCCTTGGGCATATTGGCATAGCAAAGAACCAACATAATTCTAGGACAAGCAAAGAAGAAGCCAGGACAACCATCCAACAAATGAACCAAATTGATCTTATCCAAATAAACAAATGGATAGTAAATCCCAGTTTGCAGTTACATGTCACATATTTGGGAGCAAAGAAGATACAAGAAATGTTGTATCGGGTAGAAAAGAAGCTATACATTTTTTAAGCAAATGAAGCAATTGAACCTTATGGGTTGGTGGTACATTTAGTGAGTAGATGTGTCCAGTGTGTCGAATATGGGAAAGCAAGCACATCTGAAAACAAGACAGACAACATGTACATATTACTCATACATGTCACGATCAGATGCCATTTGTCTCCAGGCTAAAGGATGAGGAGAAGAAACGTCTCTGCTAGCAGAGAAAGAGACAGAGGAGGATGCTAATGGAACTTTTCAGTTTTACATATTGTAATATTTACTATTTTTAAATTATGAGAAGTCCAACCGATTTGGGTTGAGACCATTTTTTGTATAAATAAATAGATTGAAGAATTATTTCAGGCTACTTCTTGCCGGTTGTAATAGAGAAAACCCTCCTTATAGAGTATTAATACAAGTGCAGACAGGGATTCCAAGTTTCGTTTGATTTGGGTTATGTGTTTCTTTTGTCTTCCATTTCTCAATATTTATTTATGTATTCCTTGATAATGTTTGATTTCAATATAGTACAACAACTACTGTAATATATTGTATCAGTAATTTATTAAGTAAGCAGTTTTTCCTCTACATTTACTGCGAGTAAATCAAGACCTGCCTGTTGTGTGGGTTATTGCATTTTATGCTTTATTCAAGGTTACACTATCTATTTTCTTCCACTACCACAAGGTGAGACTCTTCTATAATTGATGCCTCGCTTTGTTTCACAGTTTTGTAATTTTCTCTTACAACATTCGATATTTTGATTTTGACTCAGACACGAAATACGACCTTTGTGTTGCAATGTTGTTAATTTCATTAAGGAATTTTTCTCATATAACTGAGGTAGAAAAAGCACTTTTAAACACACTCTCTTAAACTTTCCTGATGCCTAACATTATCCTTTGAGCCTTAAGTTTAATCTCAGGACCAACACCAAGGATTGGGTAACTAACATTTCTAACATACTATTTAAGGCAAAACGGGAAACTTGTCATCTTGGAAGGATTTTTTAATAGTTGCATTTATGTATTTATGGGCGTCAAAATTGAATTTTGTTAGTGCAATGGCGTTCATTGACCTTAAAATACATATATGAGCCAATCCTTGCCTTTATATAGGTCATTATACCTATATGCACAGTTTGGCCTATTGTGGGTCCCACCATATTTTCATACTTTTGCAACCCTAATTAGATTTTTTGTCAACTCTAGCATGACTGGTGACTTAAAAACCATGTCTAAGCCATTTGTTACCCCTGAATTCCTCATTTAGTCGGTAAGCACAATTTCACCCAAGGCGGCCCCACGAGAAAAAAACACTTTTCATCGTTCAGAGGGGTCAAAATTCATTTCCATGAGCTCCCTAATGATCAGTGACCCCAATAAACATGTTTGATCCACTTCCTGCATTCAAATATTTCATTTCACTTATTTGCAAAATTTGATCTATGGTAGGCCCCATGAGCAAAAACTAGTTTTAGGGCAATGAGCCTTTTTAGGTGACAATAGGTTACAATGGTTGGTGATTTGAGGCCTACTCCTCAAAGTTTGTTAGTGACACAATGCCTCTCACAAGCCTAGTATGGCCACTTGTTTGCAAAGGGAAACCCCTCTCAACACCTTTGATGCATTTCCACTCACAAGTCCGCAAGATCTCTCCACTCTATTTTATTGATGACTCTCGAATGATTCTCAACTTCTTCAGTAGATTACTTCTTTGTATGGATCCTTTTCTTCCACATTATTATATTTTCCCTTCTTGGACATACTATATGCAGCTATACTTTCAGTGGCAACTTCAATGTCCTCAACAAAGTGTGCTCCTTGGTGCTCATGGTATTTAAAAAAATGATCGTTTATGGCTAGGCAACCTCATTATTATAACACTAGGTTATTTCTTAAGAGACGAGATAGACAATATTATTTTACATTATTTTAGGTGACCATGGTTGGCCTAGGCATTTATGTGGGCCCACAACCCTCCCATGCAAGGAGATTCCCCATCTCATGAGATGCATATAAATACACAACTCATACCTCATTTGTAACATCATATTGATCCATCGTTTGCTTAATTCTTTATCTTACAGCCACAGATCTCTCTCTCTCTCTCTCTCTCTCTCTCACACACACACACACACACACACTGGTATGATATAGTCTTGAATAGTGTTGTTCTAAATCTTAAGTGTTTTACTTTGTTGGATAAAATTTGTTGAAGTTGTCACCATAGATCTATGACTTCAACAGCTCCTATAAACAAGATTTTAGCAAAACATTAAATTCAACATACATTGTATCTCTTCAATTCTATACTTATTGGCTTCATCAAAGGAATTTGGATTATGATGGGAAAGCAATATTATCTAATTTCTCACTCTAGCATAGCTTCTTTTCATTTGAATATAGCTCTTCCATAACCCAATAGTACTAAGCCTCTCATACTTAGTTTGTTAGCTTGATATTTTCTTCTTTCCTTCTCCTTTGTGTATGCCTAATTTGAAATTAATCAATTGGTAGTTGAATGTTTTGTTGTGATTCAAAATTTCCTTCTTGAAAAAATCTCAAAAGAGAGGTCTCTACTACTTATACTGAAAGTCGAATTTCATAAAATAAAACATCTCTACTATGATTTTCTTTGTCAACAAGATCATTTAATTCATATGCATTCACATCCACCCATACTATTGCTGATCAAATTTATTTCTTATTTTTTCTTACTTCAACTTCAATGCCATGGCTAGTTTCAACTAGAATATCAACATAGGTTGGGCAAATCAAATACTTGAAATCTTTACTTACAATTACCACCTTCACAAGGCTTCTTCTACAAGCATGTTTTACGCTACTTTTATTAATAGTGACTTGAAATCTTTACCTACAATTTTCAACTTAACCAAGCTTCTTTTGAAGTTGTACTTTTTATAGTGCCATCATAGGACGAAATATAGAAATTACAGTTCACACAATTTTCTCCCCTAAATTCATATACCAAACAACGCCCTATCATCATCCCATAGATTTCTTTACATTACTAATTTACTTTTCATTACAACATTTTATTGTGGTGTACAACTCTTAATATATGTGAATCCCTTCTTTATTTTACGTGTACTCTCCACCTTTGTCGACTCAAAATGTTAATTTTCATATCACTCTCATTTTCTACTAATGCATTGAAAGTTCCAAAATATTCAATAGTTTGAGATTTTTTTTTTCGATATACAACCAATTTATTTTTTCGGTCATTCTATGAAAGAGGGCATTTTTGCCGATCAAAATTAACAAGTTGAAGAAAATAGCTAGCACTAGTTGCATTGCCTTCAAACTTGACTCTCCACTCTTTCCCTGCAAAGCAAACTTTACAAACACCTCATTCTTTTTGAATTTCAAAGAATCCTTGAACATAGGTTGCATTGTCTTCAATCTTGACTATCCACTCATTCCCTGCAAAGCGAACTCAAACTCTTCTTGAATCTCCAATAATCCATGATCCATTTTCTTCTTGTTCAACAATTTGTGTGATAAAAATATTCCTTTTCTCATGCCATGGCTAATTTTCATTTTTCAATTGAAAGGAAAGCTTACTCGTCTAACCAAATTGCTTGTTCAACACCTTTAACTCACTTTATTATTTCTATATTTTATTACACTTTTTTATAGAAGACAATTAGTTAATTTTCATATCCAATCCAATTTATTGAAAGCAAGTTATGTTATAACATAAAAACACCTTTAGTTTTTCTTTTGTACAACCATTTCCATTGGTTGAATGAAGATAAATCACTATAAGAAATCAATCAAGACTTTTGTTAGCAAGTCTAACAATTATTAAGCACTGGAAAACATATCTTTACATCAACATCAGTTTATCACTTTAAATTAATCATATATATATATATATATATATATATATATATATATATATATAATTACAATTATAATAAAAATAAAACCAATCATGTTCTTTAAATTTTTCCACTTCAGCCATAGGTGAGCATCAATATATTTATAACTTTCTATAAAAATGTCACCATTAATTACCTCGATGCTTTCAAGGAGGGTAACAATGGAGAAGTTGGTAACTTCAGATTAACCAGTAATTTTTTTTTGTGTGTGTGTTTTTTTTCTTATTTACTTTAACACCTCCAGGTAATGTTCTTAAGATCTGAAATAAATGTCGCTCGCTAAGGAGAGATGGATTGTTATGAAACAAAAACTATATGGACCTTCAAATTACTAGTACATCGCAATTGTCAAATATCAAATGTGAAAGTATAACGTATCCACATGGCATAATGAGACGCTTATTTTGTAAACACAAAATGGGAGTAAATGAATGTCACGCTTATATTTGTAAATATTCAATGGGAGGAAATGAATGTCTTTGATTTATAGGGGCTGTCAAAAATGGATGATGGAACTTTCGCAGGCATTGCAAATGTGTAAAGGATATAAGCATATCCAAGTAAAGTTCATTCCATGGTTTAATAATTTAACAAGTATCAAATATATTCCATATATACAACTACACTAGATTAGACACATTGATATTTTCTCCTAACACGCAGGATACCATACCTGGTCAATTTTGTAAATTGTATACCCCATAAAACATTTTTTGATCGTAAAGCAATGTCCTACAAGACCTTTCAGACTGGACCTGACCTGACCTAACCTGAATGAGAAGTGTTGCCCCTTCAGGCAGGGTGTTAATCATTTGAAAATTTAATGCTTGTAACAATTTTTAAATAAAATACAGTAGCATCTTTATAATGTTCATACGAAAACAGCACATAATAAACCCGGCGTGCATTTCTATAATATAAAACGAAGTAAAAACAGAAATACCATACCAAAGGAAGTGGAAATAAACGGCCATTTAAAATTATGGTAAACAAGCAAATCCATAATGCCTTCAAATCAAAACGGGATGGGTAATGTCTCCATACAAAAGAAATACGAGATTTTGAGACTAGAAGAAATGGCATACTACCATACAACATGCGATATCTAAGTTCGTGAGTCCAATGGCATTTAACGTGACATTTCAACATCATTCTAGTCAATGTACAGCCCTCTAATTCAAAAATTGTCAAAAGGTTTACTGAATTATCATCAAACAGCTAAACAAAGTCTGGCAGATGGGACTAGAAATGAGGATTACCGAAGTTCACTGGCACCATGTGCAAAGTGGCAACGATCCCCAAATGTGCAGGTACCCTGGGAAAAATTCTCACACACCTTTGTTTTGTAATTGTTGAAAACAAATCCAGATGGTTTTGCAGCTACAGCACTAGTTTGCATTATCAGCTCATGAACCATGGTACTGGCTAGTTTTATCTGATCAAAGCTACCTTCCAGTTCAATGTTCTTTAAATTGGAATCGGATTCGTGATCTCTTATAGCTAGTTTTGCTCGAGTTGTGTGACAAATCTGCTTGGAGTTTACACCACCTTTTCCAATAATGGCACCAGCAAGAGAAGCATCGACACTGATTTTTGCTGTTGCTGAAGCACCAAATGAAGCTGCTGCTGCCATTCCAGGTGGTGTAGGCTCACGCTGCACAAGTCTACCTCCAGGCCTGCCATCCATCACACCAGGAACTGGCCTGCCATAAGAGCTTAATGTCCGTTCCCTCTCAACAGGAGCAAGTGTATTTCCTTTCTTCAGTTCATTTTCACTGTGGGCAAAATGACACTTATCTCCAAACCGGCATCCTTCTGCAGTCCCATAGCGATTACAAATCCGTGTCTTGTATGGCTGTACAGGAGCTGCCTGATCTGAAGGCAAAATGCTAGTTGGGGGACCTGTTGATTTCCTTGAAGCTGTGCCCAGACCACTTCCCAAATTTGACACCTGAGAAATCAAATTCATACCGCCAGGGATATAGTGCATGAAATGACAGTTCTCTCCAAATGGGCAACCAGATGTACTGCACAATAACAAAAAGGCAACAGTCAACTTTCAAATGGTACCATATTATTTCTGCATCAGCAAGTAAATGTGTTCATGTAGTTGTTTTAAAGAACAAATAGTATGAATGGAATTCTGTACAAAACCTTTGTTGCACAAATAAATAAAAAATATGATGGTGTGTTTAAACTCAAATCCAAAGATGGGTGATTAATTAGTAAACATAGCACAGCTAGAGACCAACAGGTTGTAAGACGGTTCATTCACTAAACCAGCTCTATTAATTGCTCTATCACATATATTTGTTCAAGAATTGATTTCAAATGCTCTCTGAAAAAAGTTAGCTGTTCAAAAAATTAGAGCAGAGGCTAAATAAAATAATCAGCTAAATCAATGGATATTGATATTAACAGTAACAAGAAGTATAAAACACAGAAAAGAGCATGCATGCAACCGCGTAAATGTAGACTACAGAGACAGAGGTATCAAGAGATTTATTGGTATTTAGTTGCATTCTAGAGCTGGTCTAGTCAACAAACTCATGCCTAATGCACCTGTCACGATTGTTTTGACAGTGACTCCACAAGAAACAGCCAGGACAATTCACATTCATCATTACCATGACAACAATGATGCCCACCATCGGGATCATGTTGCGTCACTACATAACCGCACTGCTCTACCAAAAATAACAACACCATCAAAAGGAACAAATGCTAAGATATGCATAGTGATAAAATCTCCTCGAAAAATCATGGCAAACAAGTAAGGGGATTTCCACATTGCACACACAAGATTAGAGTCGTATATACTTACTGCAATCACCACCTCATATTGATTAAAAACTCTAATGAACAGTCTGAAATGGAGTTACAACAAATATTGCTGGTCGCAGAAACAGAAACGTGGTAAGATATTAGACATTACAAGGTTTCTTAAGACCAACTTGGTCTAATGTACTAGCCGTGTACTTTTAGTGTGTTTCTTTAGTGTGCTTTTGTACTTGTGTCATCTGACTGTCACCAGTCTATCTTGTGCATAGGTGATCCAATGGTCCTCATATTCTTGGTATTCACGACAGTTGATCTATGTCTTATCACCTCACTGGTCTATGATATCTATTTGAAGATCATGGAGGGTCATTTGTTGGCGACCCCAGACATTGGTGATGCTGCTTGATGGAGAGTATTGCACTGGATGTAGCCTTTCTTTCTTGAGCAGTAATACAACTTTATTGTTGCTCCATGGATATTTCCCTCTTTGAGGGTTTTACCATGTAAATATTTTTGTCTCTTTCTTTGATTTGTTATTTTTCGTCCCTGTGGTTAACCACATGTTGATTTCCCAATATGGTATTAAAGTGCCTATGGCCCAGTCACTCATGATGCGACATGACAGAGAGTATTGCACTGGATGTAGCCTTTCTTTCTTGGGCAATGATACAACTTTTTTGTTGCTCCATGGTCGTTTCCCTATTTGAGGGTTTTACCAAGTAAAACTTGTTGTCTCTATATTTGATTTGAGTGAGCTATTTCTCTATGGTGTTCATTCCTGTGGTTACCCACCTATTAATTTCCCAATATGGTATCAGAGCACGTATGAAGTTAACTCCTATTTTGTTCGAAAATCAAGGTAGCTTGCGGCAACTAGAAATGCTTTTCGAGTGCATATCAGAGTCCCATTTGTTTCTTATACAATCGGACCTGATATCAGTCTTGAGCATTTGAAGAGATTCAAATACTTTCTTTTGGTTTTCAAATCAGACCTATGGAGATCCAGGCTTCTTGTGCTTTTTAAAACTCTAACCATTCCATTCTATCTGGAGTGGTCCTTTTAGTAAGATTTGACTTTCGTTTCGTCAAAATAGGACTTTGTTTGCCTCCAATCTGAAGATTTCACTCCATTCCATCATGGTCGTCCATTTGAATAGGGGTAAAAAGCTTTGGTTTACGAAGTTTTGATTTAATAATACTTCCAACCATCGTTCTATTTTTTCTGGCAAAATCTTTTGGTGGTTTCTAGTGCTTTTTTTGTGGTGAATTTTGCAGTTGTTCATGGCCCTTTGTTTCAGCCCTGCTTGGTATAGTTGGCTTTGTGCTCTCTAGTTCCAGGTCAAGTTTTTGTGGGAAGCAACCCTTTGTTGTTAATCTCTTTTTCTCACGAGGGAAAAGGAGTCAACACTGAGGGAAATCTTATTTTTTAAAGAGGTAGCACCCCTCTACGTGAAGGACACTCTTCACTTATACTTGTCAAATGAAGTAGGAAAAAACTATGCAGTAAATTCCCACGGGAACTTCTAAACTCACATAGATTAAAATTATTCTTGCATTAACAAATAATCTTTAAAATCATTTAATCCTACTTGAGAATGTACCAGGTAGCTTTCAAACCACTTACAAAATATAAACAAAAAAATTTTATATGTATAAAAATGCTCAAACACAGATTTTTGGCCTCCTCAATGTAATACAAGTAAATGAGAAAACCATGATTTACAAGAAGACAAACAGAAAAAGATACAAGTCTGGCAGAGAACTTTGCAGGCTTTTTCATTATCGTTCAAATGGGTTTGATCTTTGAACAAGATCATATATTCAAGATTCCACTTAAATTGAACAAGATAGAACCATAAGAATAATACAAATCTTGGATATCTCTGTGTGGGTCTTTTAAAAAATAATAATGCCAAACAATAGTTGTTCAAAGTATCAGAAACAATAGGACTTGAAAACCTCTACAAAGTTCCTATGGTAGTATTTAAACGAGAAGACTGTGTTTACTCCTCTGAGTTGGGATGGGGCTCCAGCCATGTTGGAATAATACGGAAATCTTATGTAGAAAAAAAAGAGGGCTAATATGTGTTTCACAGTTATAACACATAGGGAGGTCAAATGGCAAAAGGCATGGCCAGTAGAAAATTTAGAAAAAAGGGGGAATCTGAATCGCTCTTACAATATTTAGAGGGAAAAAATGTGTTGTGTTGTAAACCCTTCTCTCGTCCTTGAAAGATCCTTTTATGCTCCTTTAGTTGAACCATGAATGACTCTCTCGACCAAACTGTCTTTGCTCTTTTTATCTCATAATGATTTGGTAGCAATAGTGGCTGCTTGGTCCACCCAAGTTTTAACATAGTCTTGAAGTGGGGCCACAGCAATCTCCTCCTCAATCTTAAAGTGAGCATTTCATACTAGATACCACATAGGATGTTGACCTAGTCTTTGCATAGCCAGTTACATTCCATGTTATCGACCACAAAGGATGTCAACCATTTCTTCACCTTCACGTTAGAAAAGTGGGTATGGCTAACTTTTGTCCCTAGACAGCCTTATTCTCAACTAAAACAGCTAGGAATTCTTCTTTTGCAATCAACATATCATCTCGAATGAGGATTGGGCCCTTCAATTTCTTCATGACTTCAAATACTTTGAAAAACAGTTGAGACTTCTAGTGCTCAAGACCATCCCAAACTACTATCAGTTCTTGAATAGTCTCAATTATGATGTCCCAACCCCTTCTTATCTTGATGAGCCTAGTATTGAAAGGGAGATTGTCCCTTTGTCATCTCAATGATCCTACTATCTGAAGGGAGATTGTCCCTTTATCTCAGGTGAAGACTTGCAGACTTTATTTTCTAGGTGAAAGTATTGAGATAAGTCTCACAAAAACCTTAATCTTTTTTTTAGCTCCTTTTCCAACATTTCCTTGAGACCAAGGATTTATTTGGTAATAAGAGAGGCTTCATTCACGACTCCCCAAAAGTTTAAGAACAAGGTCATCCTCTCTTTGACATTGCTTAAAACAATCTTTCTTACGCCGTATAGTAGTCCCCGAGTTGCTTTTACTTTATTTGGCTTCTCAGTATGATCTTCTTAAGTCTCTCCAGATATTTGAGAGGTGAGAGGCTCAGGGTTCAACACCCTTTCAATTCTGCTACCCTATTCCTTAGCTCTTGTGTTTCCTCTCCCTATTCACCAACTGCATGCTCTAACAATTCACCAAAGGCTTTACGCATTGTCAAATCACTGAATCTTTGATATCATTAGCATCAAAACAAAATCATTTATTTCAGTTACTCTCCCCTTTAATCCCTGCTCTGGACATCAACAACTTTTTACCCGGTTTATCATAACTAGAATGATGCATGGTAACAAAAATATGTTCAAAGGTAGGAATAATTTACTGCACCATTCATTTCCTTTCGACTTAGCAATGTTTACTTGGGCAGTAGCCCCAGAAACAGGTTCAACCATAACATCAAGAATTTCAATGTTATTACCAGCATTAACCTATCATTTAGCATCTCCTCCAGACAACAATTCTTGCTCATTGTTTATCTTCCTCTTAGAAGGAAGTGTTGATCTTTTGGTAGAATCGGACAGGTACTCCCACATGAGTTAGTGTGAATAACGTGTGGGAGACATTAATACTCCTATAAACCTTAGGAAATTCACTTTATAAGTTAATTATGTAAGTCAATGTCTTATTATAATATAGTGAGTTTAATTTAATTAAATGCTAAGGTTTTTGGCATTAGTTATTATATTAAATCCTAGCAATTAGATCTACAGTGAATGTGAGATTTAATCTCAGCCCTTGATCACTTTGGAGATCTAGGGTTTTGGATTTAGGGTAAACTCAAGGTTATAAAAGGCAGCCTAAGTGAGACCAGTAGACACACACACACATAGTGAGAGTGAGATCTCATTGATTGGGTGGAGAAGGACTTCCATCCAAGTGTGCAGGGCAAGGTCCGAGGAAAGGAGCAGTAAGGGAGATAACAGCTAACCAACAAGATCGAAGAATTGATCTTGAGGTTTGTACGTCTTGGCTATTTGTTGTATTGTATTTTCCTCAAGTGGGCCATTATGCCAAGACGGGAGCCCAAATTAATAATAATAAACATCTCACAGTACTACTTTTCCCTTCGGGGTGTTTCCAGGGGTTTTTTACCCAGAAATTTCATGTGCAATGTGTTTGGCTTCCAGTTTTTTGCTTCCGCTGTAATGTTTTGTTAAAAACCCAGTTGTGCTTTTATTCAATAAATTAGTTTATTTGTAATTAATTGTCGGGTGCTCGGTTAGGGAAAATTAACATGATATCAGAGCRTAATCTCTAAAAAGGAAACCAGATGCACGGAAGAGAAATTTTGCAGCGCAGAAAAAATATTAATCTTTGCGGGTAAAGATAAATTTTTAAAAAAGARCATTCGTACAGCGTACGGACTGCAGACGTCGTACACAGTACGACCGCACGGGCTACAGAACAAATCTACGTGGAAGAATTGACAATTGGGCTACAGATCGGGCTCTAGACAAGTCCGTGTGAGCAAGGAGCGACCGCCAAAGAGAGGTTGAGTCGAGCTGGGAGAAGCGGCTGCCACAGCAGCCGCCATAGCAACAGGCGGCAGAATTGCAGGCGTGTAGGAGACAACCATAGAGGGAGTTGCGCACGTGTGGATGTTGAAGAATTGGTCAGACAAAAGGGAGAACGCAGAGCAGCCGCATGAGAGAACTAGTAGGAAAGAAAGTAGCGCAGGAGGCAAAGGGGAGGTTGTGGGCTGCAGCCACCAGTCGGCCGCCAGCAAAGATGTAGCAGCCATCACATAGGGAGCCACGGCAACGAGCAGATGGGGGTGAAAGCAGTCGCTAGGTGAGGAAAGAAAAAAAACAGCACAGTTGTACACAGCCGAGAAGCCAGAGTGCTTGTCAAGACAGGTTGCTAGCACAACAGTCGACCAGCAGGGCTGCCACGCAAGATAGCAGCAGACCCAGGAAGTTGTCGGGCAACCTAGAGAAGTCGTCGGGCAGGGAGCAGAAAGCTCGGGAAGCCCAGAGAAGTACCCGAGCAGCTTCGGGCAAGGATTCGAGCAATGGGCAGCAAGTTCGGGCAGCAGATCCAAGCAAGAGTCTGAGCAGCCAGAGATCATCCTCAGTTTTTTGTTCCTGAAGGACTAGGCAAATATTTTCTGCAGTTTCAATGTTGTGTTTTTCGGGTTAAGATTAAATCTTGGAGATGGCAACAATTGGTTTGAAGTATGAGGACCAATTGGAGGGTGCCTCTAACTTCCTTCCATGGAAAGCGAGGATCATGTTTCTCCTGAGGGAGAATGGAATATGGAGTCATGCAAATACCGCAGTGATTGCGTCGACAGATCCTACAAAGTTGGCCAAGCATGAGGCAAGGGAGGCCAAGGCAATGTGGATGATCTTAGATTCGATGAGGGATCATCTTGTACCTCACCTATCTGAGAAAAAGTTAGCCAATGCAATGTTCTCAACTCTAACAAATATGTTTCAGAGTAGGAACGAGAACCGGAAGATGGTATTGAGGGATCGACTCAAGAACACCAAGATGTCCAAGACTGATTCAGTGACCAGTTATCTCACCAAGATCACTCAGGTTCGTGATCAACTAGGGGAAGTTGGCGAGACAGTGACAAATGTGGAGTTAGTAAGGGTGGCCTTGAATGGTTTCACCAAGCCTTGGACTTCAATCATCGAAGGCATTTGTGCTTGAGAGAAGCTTTTGGACTTCGACCGATTGTGGGATGATTGCATCCAGGAGTAGACTCGTCGAGAGGCTCTGGGAGGCCCACAAGAGGATGGTGATGAGGAGAACTTTGCACTTGTCATCCAGGCAAAGAAGGGAAAGGGGAAAGTCAGAAAGAACACAGTTGGAGATTCATCTTCACAAGGTGGCAGAGGGAAGGACCTAAGTAAGGTCAAGTGTTTTAACTGTCATAAGAAGGGATAATATGCTTCACAATGTCCCTAGAGGAAGAAGAGCGGAAACAGGACACAACCAAAGGTAGTTGTGTCGGCAAAGGCTCAAGTGGATGAGTTTGCCAAGAAGTTTGAACATGCGTTCTTACTTGTTTCCCGGACTTCCTTGGGCAGCATATCAACTGGTGCATGGGTGCTAGATAGTGGAGCCACACATCATAGGACAGGAGAACGGAAGTTGTTTGAGAGCTTCACAGAGTCAGACTCAGAGGTGCATGTGGAACTTGGTGTGGGCACCAAGCATGCAATAAACGGACCTGGGACGATTCCATTCTAGATGGAGACAGGAGGCATGTTAAGAGTGATGGACGTGCTATGGGTGCCAGAACTCAAGAGAAGTGTACTCTCAGTCTCGACGATTGAGAAGAAGGGATTTGACGTAGCGTTCCAGGATGGACAGGCATTGATCAAGCCCTGAGGATCTAGCACAAACACAACATTGGTTCTTGGAGTTAGAGAGAGCAACTTGTATAGGCTAAAGGGCCAGCCTTTGCGAGCAATGGCAAGCAGTAGAGTGGCAGAGAACAAGGAGCAAGTAGCTTCGAAGGTTGAGTAGCTTAGAGGGAGTCAACCTTCAGCTTCAAGTGGGAAGAGCAGCCTTCCAAGTCTATCAAGGAGTCATGGTACGAGATGGCCATGCAGAAGGCTTCTAGGAGCATGTTCAAAAGAAGCAAGTCTTCGAAGAAGGGTCCGAACGAGATGGCAGGGATAGCTTTTTGTTCACAAAGTGCAGTCAATCAAGGGAATTGCAGAGCAACCATGTTAGCGGATATGATAGCGAAGACAGAGCCACCTCTGGGTGGTGGAAATACTTTCCTCACTAAGGAGTGTTGATGTTTTAGTAGCATCGGACAGGTACTCCTACATGAGTTAGTGTGTCTAACGTGTGGGAGACATTAATACTCCTATGAACCTTAGGAAATTCACTTTATAAGTTAATTATTTAAGTGAATGTCTTATTATAATAAAGTGAGTTTAATTTAATTAAAATGCTAAGGTTTTTGGCATTAGTAATTAAATTAAATCGTAGCTATTAGATCTAAGCAAAGGTGAGATTTAATCTTAGCCCTTGACCGCTTTGGAGATCTAGGGTTTTGGATTTAGGGTAAACTCGAGGTTATAAAATGAAACCTAAATGAGACCAGTAGACAAACACACATAGTGAGATAGTGAGATCTCATTGATTGGTGGAGAAGGACTTTCATCCAAGTGTATAAGGCAAGGTTCGAGGAAAGGAGCAAAGGGGGCGGCAAGGGAGATAACAGCTAACCAGCAAGACCAAAGGATTGATCTTGAGGTTTGTAAGGCTTGGTTATTTGTTGTATTGTATTTTCCTCAGGTGGGCCATTATCCCAGGATGGGAGCCCAGATTAATAATAATACATCTCACAGTACTGGTTTTCCCTTCGAGGTTTTTCCAAGGGTTTTTTACCCAGAAATTTCATGTGCAATGTGTTTTGCTTCCGCTGTAATGTTTCGTTAAAAACCCAGTTGTGCTCTTATTCAATAAATTAGTTTATTTGGAATAAATTGTCGGGTGTTGGGTTAGGAAAAATTAACAGGAAGAGGGGTGGAATGCTCTTTTCCTTTTGTAAATTTCTTAGGATTATCTCCACCATCACCACTGTTGAGTTTTCAATGAGCTATGGCTCATGCATTCTCTTTAAATTTTCTGTGTAACTTTTACTTGAACCATAACTACTGCAGTAAACCAAGATCACAAGAAGAATAACCATGCACAAGAACACAAGAAGTATCCTGGGAAACCCTTCTCGACAAAGGAAGAAAACCCAGCCAATCCTTTGCTATATTCTTCAAGAGAAAGACCTCCCACACCATCACCAAACCTAGCATACAAGAGAGTGTTGTAATTCTCATAATTTTAGACCACAACTTCTGAAATCATGAGATGACACAATGATAAGTGTGTTTCCTCAATGGGGATTCACGTTTATTTATATAAGACTTGTCACATCAAATGATGTGTCTATTGGCACAATAGGGCCGACCTCAATAACTCAAAATATAATTTATAATTACCATATTAATTATCTTTTACAAAGGTGGGGCCGATTGGTACCCTTTACATAACAAATAGGGTTGCAGGTAAGTCTGACTCTTGAACAATATAGCAAGGGATCTCATACACCCACCAGTGCTCAGCCACTAAGGGCACATCCATCTGTACTCAGCCAGAGGGATGTCTCTCTATCTCACTGCATCTCACAGGAGAACCACACTCACTAGTGCTCAGCCACTAGGATCACGTTCACCTGTGCTCATCCACAAACACGTCCAACTCAACAGATCTTCTTCCTCACTGTCGTACACAGGAGGGTCATCTGGAGTTCATCATCTCAACTCTCTGCTCAGAGGAGGTTAATACAACGTTTCATCTTTGTCTCAAAATGATGCATCCAGCTCATGAGAATTCACACGTTCACCTGTGCTCAGCCACAGGCACGTCTAACTCAGTAGATCTTCTTTCTCACTGCGTTACACAAGAGAATCATCTGGAGTTCATCTCAACTCTCTATAAGGAGGAGGCCAGCACAACGTTCTAATTMTGTCTCAAATAGAAACCACACACCCATCTAAGGGGCTCTCTCTCATGTCTGTGTCCTGGAGGATGTCTCACGCAACTGTAATCATCAACAACCACTACCAATGATATTATTTGTTTTCTTTTTACTTAAGTAGAAGYAGTCCTCTTAGTCGATATTGAAGCATTTTTAGGGGAATCCGTTGTAGTGCCTTCTTTAGAATAACGACATAATTTACCTCCTAGATGATACTAGTTGCCTAATACTTCTCATTATCCTTCATGATTTCTTCCCATCTTTTCTTGATATCTAAATCAGCATTAGAACTTATGACAGTAAAGGAAACTTCGGAAAGATTGAGATTTTTCACTCTACAGGTGGGGGTTGGTCCCTACAATTATGATTGGTCTTCAAAGTTTCCTTCAATAACAATGTCCTCATTGTCTTCTCCACCCTCTTTGAGGACTACAAATTCAAAGGAAGCACTTAGTGTAAACAAAAGAGAACAAATGCGTTCTAGACAAATGTTATGGGCCATATCTAGGCACTGCAGTGTGCTCTCTCAATTTGAAAGAATTCCAAAATTCAGGCTTTACCAACCAGTTATATAATACCTTTTATGAAAACCCCAATAAATTGACAAGGCACGGACAAGAATTATTTCTTCTTAAGATGAAGAAAATTTCCACATTTCACATATTGGTTGGCAACCTCTAATAAGAAGAAACGATCACAAACAAACCTGGACAAGTAAAACGGCTTTCCCTTAAAATCATGCACCTTGATATATGTAGAACTATCTTCCTCCAAAAATTTCCCCTTCCCTATCAGGAAAATTCTTGCCTATGAAGTCGAAATCAGGTTCTCTCCCCAAAATCGTTTGTATTATCTTCCTCGCAAAGAAATAGTGTATTTCATAGAAATGGTACCAGGCTTTCTATTTCCAAAATGAGTACCACAAATATATAAGCTCAAAGGTAGATTTGGATCTACACCAACCCTAATCGGTAGATTCTCAAAGGTCTTGTTGAAAACCAATGCAAAAATTAAGTAAGAGGACATGTAAAACCTCTGGGTTTTCTAATACTCAATTAAATGGTGTGAAATCTCATTGGAAACCATCTCAACCCAAGCAAAGATCTCCTTCTTGTGCAAGGTATAGTAAATGACAAAGATTACATACAAGTAGTGGACACCTATCCAACCAATCGGGTGAACAACGATGCCATCTCTCAATATGGGTTGACCAACTCCATAATATCCATTTGGTACAACTTCACAAGTTCGGGCTTGGGTTGCACCATCCATTTATTTAAAAGAGCAAATCCACCATCGTGCGAGTTAAGAATGGAATCAACCTTAGACACTTTGAATATTCTTGTAGGCTCTTGGAGTTTCACCATTCTTCTTAAAATAGTAGGGGTAAGGGATACCTAAATATTTCCCTCTTTGACTTCTATGCACATGATTTGACCACTTCATGCAAGTCATAAATCTCTAATAGACATCTAGCATTCACTAATCTTGAGGTCCACATTATGTCCTTTTTGCATTCTTCCCCCGGTTTCTCTAAATACCACCTATATGCAATTCACCAATGGAATGATTGTCACTCTAAGCCAAAGAATTCATTGTCACCAATAAATGCTTCCCCCTTTTCCTTGACAGCATCTCTTAGATATGATTCTACCTAACAAATACTATCATACCATTGGCATAGATCCTTAAACTCTGACAAAAGGCAATAACATCATCAATTTCGAAGGACAAAGAAAAAACATGGAGTTAAGTTACCATTGATTACTCCCATTTCTAATTCTACAACTTTAATAACCAAGGGGTGTGTCTCACCAAGCAATAACACGAGATTCCAAGTTTTCAACCTCAAATCCTATGGACGAAGTAATTATAGTCTAAGGGTGAAACGACCATTCTATGCACTTTGCATCTGCATGTAAAGCGAAGTTGCGAGGCATGGCAATGATGACCATCTATGTGCGATGGAGGGAAATAAGGGCAAAGGAAAGCAAAGGGGAATTATTTGTGGAGGGATGAGAGTGTGCGGCAATGCGAAGGGCGACTGGATCGAGGCGATGGAGGAGTGATGAGGGGTACGAAGGTGCAGCATGGAAAAAATGTAGCATGAAAGAATGCAGGGGTAAGGTCTTCTCTCCTGACACTCTGCACTCTACGTGGACACGACACCACATTGTGCAAAGGAGAAGAACAAGAGGGTTCACACCACATAAAATGGCTATGCCACGAATAGAGCGCATGAAAGGCTCAACAACACCTTTGGCCAAAAATCAAGTCTTACATTTGAAACAAAGACACTCAGAATTTTCACAAAACGACTTTCTACCACTTAAGGGATTCAAAGATAATTATGGGCAGTAAGGCTTAAGCTTGAAAAGAAGTAAAAGAGTTGGTGGGTCAAATTCTCAAGGAACAAGAAAACCACATCGACATTTGTCTTTCCCACAACACATCACAGGCTCTTAATTTTGTGGCCCAAACTACCTTGACAACACTTTTCTCCTAGGTTGCTCTCTTGTTCATCTCCTTTTCTTGAGGAGTCATCAACCTCTTGCTTGGCATTATCACCAAGGTTGTGCCTTGGGAATCTCACCCACAACCATTTTCTCTTGGAGCGACTCCCCTGCATGGCCCTTATTTCCACTACTGACAATCCAACCCCCTCCCCATTGGGTTCTTACCTAAGGTCAATGCCCTCATTGTCGAGATATATCGCACCACCCTTTGTCATGTGAGTGCTCAACTTCTCACATAGTCGTTTCGCATTGGTTAGTGTTCATGTGGTGGGCATCGACCCTTTATTGGAGACAACACATTTGGCCTTGTTCAAGGCATTACACGGCCCTTGACAATTGTCACCCTTCTGAAAGCAGCATTGCCACTGGCCATTATTCTTGTAGTCATGCCTGCCACAAACCTTCACACCCTCAACCTTCAAGAGACCACACAATTCACCATTTGGAACCTCCATGCAAACCTTAACTGGGACCATTCACACTGGACATTGCCACATGGCCTAGTTGCAAGCCATGTCATTGCCACCTCAAAGCCACACAGAATGAAAATGACACAAAGACTTGACATGTCAGTGGAACCAAGACACACAAACACCTACCACATGGACCTCTTCTTTCTTACCAAGTGGACCCTTCGCCGCATGTCCAAACAACACCACATCATCATAGTGGTGCATTAACACCTTGTGCCATGTGTCAATGTGCCCAACTACCACATCACTTGCCACATGCCATCTTACCTGACCACCACATCATCAAACCTACCACATCAATAGTGTCACTTCAACAACTACCCCACCACATCAACGCCACATTAGCAACCATGTTAGACTACCCAAAAAACTATATATATTGATGCATATATATATAAAAAACATACAAAATGTCAAATCAATTGCAAAAAACATGAAAACATAGATCTAAGATCATTTAACTAATGGATTAGTAATGATCATTCAAGCATCAACCATTTAGTACACATATAACATCAATCATAAACATTTGTCATCAATAGATTGTAACATACTAACAGACAACATCAGCCACAAAATCAAATAGACTCTAGAGCATCATATTTATTACCAAAAAGTTGTAAGATTCAATCAATAGTTCAAATTTCAAACTTCAAACTTCAAAGATAAACTGTCATATAATGTTCATAACTTCATTGTTTACAAAATAAGCCATAATAAAGAGTCAAGACAAAGTACTAAGTTCTAGAGACTACTTCTAAACAGGAAAGAGAAAAAGAGATCTAGTATATAGTAGCAAGTACTAAGTACTATGCTCTAAGTTTTCTTCTTGCCACGAGAAACTTCTAGTTTATTCTCCCGTGATCTTTGAAGAAGAGGAATAGGAGTAGGTGGAAGTGTTCATGGAACACAACCAGCAACTGAATGGCCCCCACGTGACAATGGGCATTGTGAAGATAAAGGCAAAATTGATGCATTTGGAATGTTGCTAGTTGACGAGGATGGCATGTCTCCTCCAGGAATATGATCACCATCATATTCACCCAAAAGTTATACTTCCAAGCATGGTTAGAGACTTTTTAAGGCAGGGAGCGTTTTGTTTCCCTAGGAAGCGCGCCCCTGAAAAATGCTCCCTTTGGGAGCACGCTTCAGGAGCCGAAATGAGGGGGGGGGCGCTCCCCCGCAGCTTAGCTCCACACACTAGCTCAATGGGTTTGTGAAAATTTCATTGTTTATCGCTTCTTGTTTTTCCCTTCTCCTGGTTGGGTTAGTATGTCTCCCAGGGTGATACTTAAGGCATCCACATGTACATGAAATTCCAAATCTCAATTTAGAATGACTAAGATCAGGGTGCTTACTGAATTTATTTTAGTGTGTCTAGGGAGGCACGGCATTCTGTAGTGCAGACAAAGTCTTCCATCTTCATTTTCTCATAAAAACCCCTCTAATCCTCACTTTTGGAACTTCTAAAGGGCATAGCGTGGTCATTTAAAAACCTCTTTAGTGACATTTTTCTGAAATTGCGTTATTTTTCACACTTTGCATTAGTGCAATTGGTTTTGTTTTTATAGACATTTGATTAATGCTCTTCATTATGGCTAATTTGAATGTAATCCACTTAACCAATACTAATTAATATTCATGGAAGTCGTCCAAGGAATATCCATTAAGAAGTAAGAAAATCTTGAGGATAACTTTGGGAACACAAATTGCACCATTGGATGCCTTGAAGAAGGTTGAGTGGGGTAACAAAAACAATGAGGTTCATAGACAGAGTGGCATGTCTCTCTCTGAAGATTTGCTTCATCTTCAAACTATTCATATTCCATTTGACACTTAGTGGACTTGGTCATTGTTTGCTCTGGGTCATTATGCACTCTCTTCATTTGACGACATATTATAGCAACCATTCCTTGCTCAAAGCATCGTTGTTCATCTTTGGCACTTGAGTTAAATCAAATCACTCTTCACTTCACCAAGTTTTGTCGATTTGCATGAATAGAGCACTTATGTTGATCTTTGACAAATTGTCCATTTTATGCATCAAAGTCTAATCTTCTTTCGCGTTAGCATGCTCATTGTCATCTTCTAAGTCGTCTTTTGGAGATTTCTCCTTGACATCATATTTATGGGTTTTCACTCCCATTCTTCATCACTTATGCCTATGCTCACTAACTAAAACTCTTCTAAGCTTTGCCAATTTGTCGGGACCATCTTTTAGTTTTGTGGACACTATGATTTTGAGGTACCACTTCAATGATTGTTTTGGACCTTGTAGTGGTCAAGTTGATGTTGTTAGATTTGATCATCCTTTTATTTACACCCAAATTCATCACTACAAGGTGTTATTGAGTAATGCATTCTTGGATAATAAATGAGCACCTAATCAGACTAATTTTTGTCGAAACCCATATTGATAAATCTTGTCTTGCATAAATGGCACTTCTTCATGGCATTGTTTTCCTGTTTGCTTCCATTACAATTGGCTATTGAGTAATGCTTTCTTGGATAGTAGATGGGCACCTAACCAAGTCAATTTTTGTTGAGACCCATATTGAGAAGCTTGTCTTGTGTACTGACACTTCTTGATGGCATTGTTTTGGTGTTTGCTTGCCTTTCTTGAAGCACTTTCCTCCTTTCGACTTGAAACTATTTTCCTCCTTGTTTCATTTCTACGTTGCATTCAAAGTTTCTTCGATTTAGGGAAACATCGAAACCAGTGCATGTTCTTGGACTATCGTTCATTGGAGTCCATTGCCTTATCTATCCCTCCTAGTTGTACCAAGTGTTGGTTTGCAAGGGTCTCATACCTTTTGGAGTCCATTAGTATTTCAATGGATCAGCTTCCTCCATTCAGATACTCCCTGGATGCACCAGGCCACCTCTTACCTACTAGGCAAGAGTTGAATAGGATCATCCAGGATGACATTTACAAGATGTTTCTGCAAGTCACTTCGACAAACCCCTAGGAAGGTTACGTCTGAAGATAGCCTTCTATGTTGAGCACTTCATAGAGGTGAGGGATGGACTCATTATCCAACCCCCATACACATCTCATCATTAGGCACACTCTCTCTATATCCCCCTAGGCCAATTCTAAGTGAGCTTGCATAGACTTCAAGCCGAGATGGATCACCAGACTAAACGAGCAAAAAGGATTTTCCAACTATGTCATCTTTGTGAGGTCAAGACAAAGGAGCACTTCATGTTCCACTACCGCATTTACTAGGATATATGTGGGAAGTTCCATTGTCTATTCAGGGGGGACCCAAACCCTATCTAGTTTCTTTAGGTACCCAAACCAGAGATGTTTGGCCCTATATATGCAAGAGGCCCTCAAGCTTTGTGCCCACATTCTCCAGCCTCCTTCTAGACCAGATTCCACTCAGAAGATTAATTCCTTCTTTACAGTGCTCCTATCAGCTAAGGGCACTAAGAGACAGACTAATAGCAGCATTGCCTTTAACTCCAGATCAGTGCGGACCCAAGGGACCATCCCCCTTCCCCAGAGATCTCAACAACATTGCCAAACCAAATCCATTAACATGAGGCAGACAAGATCACCGACAATCCCATTGACCTACTTTTGTGGTCATTTGTTGGACATTAAATGAATTATAGTATCTTATCTTATCTATCCATTTTACCCTAGCAAATCTTCCACTTGGAGCACCCTTGTTGATCAATGTGATTATTTCTCTTTTGTGCATCTACATCTGATCTTCTTACGATTCAACACATCATACATCTTGACGGCTTAGTGTTTTTCCAGCTTTTTTACATTAGCACCATTTTTTGCTTGAAGCATTTGTGTTGATCATTGTCAGTTTTTGCCTTTGTGTGCATCTACATTCAATCTTCTTCAACTTCAGCACTTTCAACCATCTTGACAGCTTCAAAGTTTGCTTCCTTTTCGTGAAGCACATATCCATATTTTTTTACACTGGCACCGTCATTTGCCTAGAAGTTAGAACACTTCCGTTGATTGTTGTCAGAATTTTCTCTTTTTGTGCCTCTGCATCTGCTCTACTTTAGCATCAGCACATCAACCATCTTGACAACTTTGATGTTTGTCTAGCATTTTTATGATGGCACCATTTTTTGCTTGAAGCATTTATGATGATTGTTGACAGATTTGTGTATTTTTGTGCCTCTGCATTAGATCATCTTCAAAGCCGGCACATTCAACAGATAATGTTTGTTTCCATCTTTGTACGCTGGCACCACCTATGTTGATCACAAACAATTTTTTTTCCTTTTAGAGCATCTACACTTTATATTTTCAACCTCAGCACACGAGAATTATGATGCAATATTTTTGTTTCTTCCTTGTACACATGTATTTTGGCTCATGTTACTAGGAGCACTTAACGAGTTTTTGACTCTTTGCCTGAAAGGTGGGTTAGCTCTCCTTAATTCCTTGAAGCATTGTTTAATCTACTACACTTGGCGACAGCTTCATCAGATCACTTTCAGAGTTTGCAAGATTCTTAGGTTTCTTGAAGCATTCTTGTTGATCATCAATCATTTTTTTTTTCCTTTTGGAGCATATGCCTTGAACTTTTCAGCTTCAGCGCTTTCAATGCCCTTGACAGTTATGATGGCAGCGTCTTTTGCTTCCTTTGTACATGTGCCTTTTATGATGGGATGGCATCTTAGCATAGGTGTTGTTTGGAGTATTTGTTTTTAGTTTGATTGGAGCACTCTTGTGGATATTCAACACTTGCCTACAGCATCGTCAGATCCTTTCAACTTCAGCATTGCCACCCTCTGTGACATATTTTGGAAATCATTCTTTCACAGATTTATTGCAATTCCTAGGCATCCAGTTCAGCATCAATGCACTGCACACAAATCCCTTAACAGGGCGTCTTTCTACATCTTCATTCTACATCAGGTGTGAAGGAAGTTGTCATAAATGGGGTATAGGTGTAATTCATAATTTCTTATGTCGCTTTGTAAATCCTTCATCCTATTCCAAGTTGTTCTTCAAAGGGGATGTATGTGGGATGTTAAGATATAGAACATTAAGAGATTCCTAAGACTAACTTGGTCTAATGTACTAGTCAATAGTCATATGGGCTTTTAGTGTATTTCTTTAGTGTGCTTCTAGTCTATTATTGTACTAAAGAAATAGCCTAGCCTATTAATAGCCTAGCTTTAGAAGCTTCTAGCCTAGTGTGCTTCTAGCCTATTAATGTACTAAAGAAATACCATTGGATCACCTATCCATTATTGACAAATTGTTGAGTTTCAATTTGACAGTGGCATGCAAAGAAGCTTGGCTTTTTGAAAACACAAGCCCTCAACTAAGTCACCATAGAACACAAACTGAAATTTAAAGCTATGTTACCCAGTCCTTCCAAGTACAGTGACAAATCCATATACTAGATCCTTGGATCCCTGAAGGCTTCACCTGGGATCCATTTTCTGAATAGCTCTTCTGAAGCTCCTCTGAAAAATTGGTTGACAACAAATCTCACAATAGAACCCTTTCATTTATGTGTAGCTTGTTTTAGGACCCACACTAAAAGCTAAAATGAATAGAAAGTCACATCTCCCACCAATTTTAAAACTTAACAATGCTCTTCTCCACCTCCATACCTGCTCCTGTATTCATGTCCATACCCAAAATTAATCTAGAAATATGTTTACATCTGATCACCGCAGCCTAAATCCCCCATCCAATTTTTTAACTCTTATCATAGATTACAATATGGCATATGCAACCAAATTTAAAAAATTTCATGCATGGCTTTTTAGATAGAGGTAAGAAGATGTACATCAGACATTGCTTACATTCCCAGGTAAAAAAAAAACATTTAGCATAATTGATTGTAGATTATTGTCAAATACTACTTTCATATATAACAATATATGTAGCCCAGTGGGTTATCTCAACTGATTGTCGCCAATGTTGCTGGGTATTTGGCTAGATCCTTACCAGCACGTACCCAGTTTGAACCCCCCTGGGTGAGGCACACTAGTCTACACCGATGCGTTTACTAGGAATGCCATTCACGAATGTGTGGAAGAATCCCATGGGTTTCCCTGAGAGGTTTTCCTTGGAATATATATATATATGCAGTGCAAGGTTTCATTTTAGTGGAGGAGATGCTATAACAATAGATTCCAAAGAAGGAAGTAAGGTCATGAGTAATGACATGCTGCACTATGTTAATACACTCATCTGTCTTTATCTAGTTCTTGAATCATTTATGAAGTTCAACCCTTTCCCAAAAATGTGGTAAATTAATCTTCCAAACTGTGGACAAAAAACAAATAAAGTGTGAACTATTTAGCATAGCAGATACTGGGGAAAATATTAAAATGTGCAAAACAACAAAGGATCTTGACTAAGACAAAACAGACTTATAGGACATTATATTTGACTAATTAGGTAACGCTGCTGGTTTAGGTCATCCAGAACACAATACCCCATCTAGTAAGAAACAGCTTCCTAGACATAAATACAAACTTGTTTCATAAGCTCGTTTGGGATAGCTTCAAATAAATTCCATAAATAAAGGTAACAGCCAACAGTAGTTTTCTTGATTGGGAGGAATAGCTGTATATACTATAAATACGTTGAGAAGACTTCCAGTACTTAAGATTTTTTGTAAGTAGAAGAAATATTAAGAAACCATTATCCCATCAAGTTTCCTGGTTTGCAGTCAATGATTCAAAAAACACCACTGTGTTCAAATTTCTTCATTAAGCTTGGTTAGAACAAAAAGCAGCATACACCTGTAGCACAAGTTTAGATGACTGCCATCGGTTTTTTAAAAAGAAATATTTGCTCAACGTGACTTTAGAAAGTAGATTGCAATACATAATATATTAGGCTCAATATAAAAATGGCATTAATTTTGCTTACCTGAGTTATATAAACAAGACTGCTCAATTAGGAAAAAACATTTAATAGGTTTGGATTAGAACCTGAAAAATTTGGTGCATGCCTTTGATTTGCTTCTTAAACCTGTTGGTAACGACTCCATTTCTGTTACAGAAAATTGATTGCTTCATTTCAGGTCTTATTTATGTGATTTTAGAGTGTTAATATTACAAAAAAGTTATCACAATTCTTGGGCCAACTCAACCATTATTCCTTGGACAATAACAGACAACCACATCCTAAATGTATCCTACATCGTCATGTTGACAACCAGCTCTTAGAGGTATGTGCTGAAATTATAGCACCTGTTGACATGCATAAATATACAGAAAAGTCTGGTAATGTTCACAAGTGCATCCACAAACTCTCACTCAGACACCAACACAATGTCATGGATCTGAAATGAAATATTTCTATCCCAAAAGTCCTAAGTAGCAAGGGTTTGTGGGTGCAGCTGCGGGGATGCTATTTATGAAATCAGCGCGTGTGGGGGTACAAGGGAGGTGCACACATATATATGTATGTATAGAACACAGAGGGGGTTTAAAAAAACTAAAAACTTCTTAAAAACAGAAATAAAACTTTAAATATAAAAACCTATGATATGAGCTGGAAAACCAAACTTTATACCATTGAACAACAACACTGCAATTTATATGGATCTGCCAAAACTCAGGGGAAAGGAACACAGTTGTGGGAAGTACAAATCTTGAGGAAAGTTAGTAGGTGTACAGTTTATATTTTGGCACTTGACAAATCTTGAGGAAAGTTAGTAGGTGTACAATTTATAATTTGGCACTAGACAAATATTGAGGAAAACTAGTAGGTGTACAACAACAATTCCTCCCAAACAAGATGATCTGTATGTGCGCACTCTTATGGTCTGTCCCAGACCCTTTTTAGGCTTCAGAGCCCCAAAACAACAACATGCCAGGACATCAGAGCTTGTTACACTACTCTCCTGAACAACCAACTCCTGTTCTTCATCACGCCTGACACCTTGCATACAACTGTTACCTGATCTTTTGTGAGTCTTTCCCCCATTGACAACATTCGATAGGATCAGTGCTAGCTAGCTCAGTAGACAGATCAATAAATGACTCGAAAAGCAACCTCCGTGATAGCTCAGCAGTCCATGTCAAAAACACATCACATCTTAGAGTCTTGGCACAACCAACCAGTCAGGTAATCATAGTTGACCAAATCAAAACAAGAAATGCACTAGTCATCAATTCTGACTGAATCAATGCAGACCCAGACCAATATTATTTCAAGGAATGAGGCAATGATCATCCTCATTCACTGTGCATGAGGTTGACCATGAGAAACCACCTCCATTAATGACTTGACCATTCATTCAATCTTGTATAAATGCTTATCATTTGTACCTGTAAATGTTCTTGGCATGCAGAGGAATTGTTCTTTATGACTTTGCGAGATCTAGCTCTAGAGTGGTTTCCTTACATTAGCACACACTGTGTTTTCATTGAATTAATCTACCACTATAAAGGTTTAATTCCACCCCTGAATCCATATAGATTTTGCACAATATTGATTCATACTCTCCTTCTGTTCATACATTGCTTGAGTTTACCACAACATTAAACCCTTTATTGCACCAATTCTATCATGACCAGCTAAGGAATAGGACGCAGCACCCCAAGGGGCTGTGTCCGTATCATGTGTGTCGAACACGTGTCCGACACATGCCAAACACATGTTGGACACATGCCCTAGACATGTCCTGACTCCTACCTATTTGACTCAAAAAATTATTTTTCAATGCTATCTTCTCCCGTGTCGAACACTCATATTTCCATGTCCTCCATGTCCCATGTCCTCATGACATGTGACTTAGGTGACCAGCTTGGTCCTTTGCTTTAGCACAACCCAAGTCACGTTGGTTGACTATTCTCCTTGGAAGTGAAGGGAAAAACATAGTTCCAAGGCCTTATCCCCTAATCATTATTATGAGAGCTTAAACACCCTGCCTCTACAACGGAATTTGTCATTTGTAGACACATTTTTAGCCTCAACAAAATCGAAGCAGAGTTAGATGCCTATCTAGACCAACTCTAAGTACCAAAATCACAAGGTCAATCTATTCCCCCAACCAACCTTCTAACACGCAACACAATCAAAAGTGGCATGGAACTCCAACTCCATTGGCTTTGCACACCCCGATGCAAGCATTGTGCAATCTATGATCGATGAAACACTCCAGAAAGAGAGCGAGGATATCTACAACCAATTTACAAACCTATTCCAAAGACTTGTGTCTTAGGCCACTCCTAGAATATCCAATCAGCAAGCGCCAGCCCATTTTGCAATAGATATCCCTTCAAACTGAAGATTGACCACCATATTCCTTTGTTTGATACGAAGATCAATATTAAGACATTGGGCGAGTGGTTTAGAGCACTACAAACATACTTTGAAGACAACAACTTCAGTGATGCAAAAATGATCAAGCTTGCAATTATAAAGATGTCCTTCACTGTGAAAGCTTGGTGGGAAGTACACAACAAACAATGTGAAGAAGGGGATGAGGCCATCACTATGTGGGGCAACTTTGTCAAGGCAATGCACCAAAATTGCATAGTTTTAAAAACCGGAAACGACACCGGAACCGGTCGAGGGTCCAACCACAACCGGAACCGGAACCGGTAATGAATCAATCAAACCGGTTTCAGTGAACCAGTTTTTTAAAAAATACATAAAATATTTAAATTTTAACCAAAAAAATATATTTTAACCTAGAATGGAAAAATACCATACGGATATTCCATTGTGGTAAGATATCTTGTAATTACAATGACATCACTTAAATAACAACTGCAAGCTAGAGAAGGACCATGAGGCATGACACTGAAACCATCAAAGATGTCATTACCAAAGTGAGGGAGGATGTTATCACATCAACTTAAGGACTTGCCACTCAAAGCTAGGTTCCTAATTAGCAAAGCTTTTGGTGAATGCTCACAAATCACTTTTGTCTCACCATTATTAACCATGTGGGAAATTGGAATATATACAACACACACATACATGTGGTGAGGAAGGAGAGTATTAATGTGGAACAAAATCCCATCATAGGGCTATGCCATGTTATCACATCGACCTAGGGCTTACACCCCTTAACTAGCTTTCAAATCCACAAAGATTTTGGTGTATTTAATGTCTCATAAAACACCTCCACAATCCTTATTTATCTGGGATTATTCACAGTCGGTCCGGACAGAACCGGCCATTTTATGACGGAACCGGTCGGTTCGATACCAAACCGGCCAGTTCCGTCATAAACCGGTCAGCCAATTCGGTTTATTGACCGGTTGAACCGATTGGCCATCAAACCGGCAAAACCGGTCAGTTTCGGTTCCGATTTGTCGGTTTTTAAAACGCTGACCAAAAGTTCTTCCTATTGAAAGTATGTTAAGATTAGTAAATGATGTGGCAACAAATGAGCCAATACCTTGATCAGTTAATTGACGACTACACGAACAAGTTCCACCCACCCATGGCTCGTTTGGATATCAAAGAGACACAAGCAAACCTTGTTCTCAAGAATTGGAGTCGATTGCATCAATGCCAAACTAGAGTTATTGAACATGAACACACTTGGAAATGCACACAAGATTGAGTAGAAGGATAAGCTCAAGAATCGCACGAACTCTACTAGTGACCACTGCGTCTAGTGGCGCAATGCCAAAAACAAGCAATTGAAGAACAACCACAGTTAAGACCAATGTTTTAAAAACCGAAACCGGTACCGGAACCGGTCGAGGGTCCAACCTGAACCGGAACCGGAACTGGTAATAAACCGGTCGAACCGGTTTCAATGAACCGGTTTTTAAAAAAATACATAAAATATTTAAATTTTAACGAAAA
>JASDQU010101767.1:0-19088 GCA_032191745.1 Picea mariana | reverse complement strand
ATTTTGAATGGGACCTAAAATTCTACTTTCTCCATATGAAGTCCAATGAGGTTGGAACCACTCTCAAACATCCTGAAACAATTAATGGTAATGTTAAAAATTTAAGTAAAAGGATGAAAATGAAAGATAAAGGAGAATTTAACATTACCATTAATTACTACCCTCAGCTGCACACAAAAACACCTTACAACTCCAACTTGTTACTTAGGTTTTAAGTTTTAGGGGGTTTTAGAGGGTTTTAGGTTTCTGGGACCAAACCGGTCGGTTTGGTCATAAACCGGCCAGCCGGTTCGGTTTATTGACCGGTTTGAACCGGTCGACCATCAAACCGGTCAAACCGGCCGGTTTTGGTTTCGGTTCAACGGTTTTTAAAACACTGGTTAAGACAACATTGTGCGGTCTAACAACCAATCTATCAAACAAAAGAAATCCACACAAGTCATCGTCAATAGTGAAAGAAAAAAGGGATGTGCTAACCACAAGACCACCTCACATGACAATACCAAGTTCCATGTGCAAAAATCTCGTTTGGTGTATGTTATTCATCCCCCCACACAAGATCGTGGGAAGCACATTGCAGCTTTTGAGCCAAAGTCCCCCAACATTGTCATTTTCACAATGCATGAAGATTTGATGCCCTATAGCACTATTAGTGGAGGAAGAGAAAGAGTAATTGTTCCCTACTTAATGTGGGTTCATCAACAATCTTTGCATTTCATTTCTGACAAAAAGAGTCAAAAGAATGACGTCTTCTTGTAATTTTTCAATGACTTTAATTAGCTACCCAACTCCACCTATAACCCTAGAACATCAAATGGCTCAAAGGAATTGTGTCACACACTAATGCATATTCAAATTCATCATTTCTACAAGAAAGTATGAAGTAACGTGCAATATGGCACCTCTAGATATGTGCAACATATTGTTGGGACAACATTATCTATGTGAATGACATGGAATTTATGAGTATCGCCGTCAGAGAATTGCCCTCAACATAAAAGAGAGATATTTTGAGTTCTTGGGGTAAACCCTAAGTGAAAAATTTTCAGGTTTCTGCAAAACAAAGTTCATTCTACTGACCATTCATTTGGTACTCAAATACAAGAATATCACGCTAGTTCAAGACTCCTTTGTCACACGGAAACACAACAGAAGCAATTGTTTACAATCCAAAAAGAATAAAATGATGTTTACAAGGATCCCACTAAAGTCCCATTCCAATGTATGGTCTAACACCACATTCATTTAGTCCCTAGCACATCGTTACTATGCAAACCTCTATACCACATGTTACCTCTCCAAAAGGTACCCTACATTTTTCATCTGGCTACACCATTGTAAGCCCAAGGATGCAAGTCAACTCCTTGTAGGCCGTGTGGAGGATTATGTATTATGGACTCATAGACTTTGTAGTCAGCCATGATCAGTCTTTATAGACTTCATTCTCATTTCCCTTTGTCCTGGATAGGATTGGGAGACTTGAGATGAACCTATTGAGACATATGGTTTACGGGAGCCAGGTTCCTCATGGAGGTGAGCGCACATTGTAGGGCTTGTCCGCCCATGGTCGTGCGCACCTATGTCATTACCAACACGATCATTGTCTTATAGAGTCTGTATGTCTTCCTTGGCCATGGTGCATTTATCATTTTCAGTTCTCAACATGGCAGTGTCACAAACTTCTCAACATCTCACATTTCCTGAGGCAATTCACGAATCCTGATGCACGGGATCTTGGAGCCAAAAATACAACAGGGGCTCACAGGGGGCTCAAATTAATCGTCTGTATGAATACTTGACATGCCACATTGAAACAATGGAAAAGGGTCGGGTTGTAAGCAGAAATCAATTGTTGAAGGGTCACAAAAGCACATTTATCGATAAACGTGGTAAAAAGAGGGTCACTCCACGACATGCAAGGATAAATTCAACGGCAAAGTGCAAATAAAGCACATCTCGAGCAAAACCCATGTGCCAATATCTGCCAATGCAACAATTTTTACATGATTTGACAAAATCAAAATAAGGGGGCAAACAAAAGTCACATTAAAGGTTATATTATAAAGTAATTTAAAAGGGAAGATTATTTTATTATAAAATGTCATCCCCTTTACACCTTAGCCATAAAAGACAATAGACAAATTAAAGTGATGGAATTATCCATCGAATGAAGCTGGTCGCACTTTATGGAATTACCCATCGAGTGAAGGGGGTGCATCATGAATGCATTAATGGATTAATTAAAGGGAGAGTTGCCATTATAAAGGAGTCGCCTCATTCCAAAGACATTCGTCGGGTCGAAGATGAAACATAGGGTCTAGTCAAACAAAAGTTTCGTTCAACCATTCAATTAAATCGACCCTCCCTAAGGCAGACGCTAGACTTATAAAGGAACCGTCACCCCTTCTCATATCCATTGGGCGATTCATCTAAGGTAAATCAATCATCCTTATCCTAGCCACCAACATAGAACTGATACGATGATAAAGGGAATTGAACATTGCACTTGTAATTAAATGGAGACCATCGATTAATTTATTTGCCCCCCACTTAATTAGACATTGGCATTTAAAGATGAAGCATGGGGCCAATCGAATGAACGTTGCATAAATCAAGTAACTAAAGGAAGTCCCCATTGTCTCCTACTCGTGGGTTATGAAAGCGAGTTAATGAAATCAGCCCACCTACCAATTGAATAGGCCATCTTACTAGTCGTTGGAGTCAACAAGTGGAGCATTAAAGTCGAAGGGGATAAGCAAATCGGCCCCTCAAGTTAGTCGTTGCATTTATTGAGTCCAATTGACCCATTAGTGGGTATTATTATGTAAAAAATGTTTTCATGTGATAAAATCATTTTCTTCTTGTAAGAATGACTTGGTCTCCGACCTTTGAGGATGACAACTCAGTTTATTATTATTTTTGGGAGAAAGTAAAACTAGTCGTTACAAGGAAACGCTATATAAGGCTATATCCTTCTCTCAAAAATGTTGTTGAAGTTTTGTGAGATCATAATGCCATATTCTTGAACTTTACTTCTTCTGTCACTATGAATTGATTTTCTTTAATGCTTGTCTTTCTTGGCTAATGTTCATTGTGTTATTGGGGATTACTATTAGGCATTTGCAAGAACTCACCATTCAATCCATTTGAGGGGCTACATAGCCACTTGGAAGAAGGGAACTAAACTCCTCGTCTCTTCCTTTTCTTTTTGGTTCTTAGTGGATCAGGCCCGAGTTGTTGGACCAACTTCCTTGGAAGTAGCTTTAACTGGTGGTCGATTCTCACTGTGCCCAAAGTTGATTGGTTGGTTTGGAAACCATCCTACCAAGGAGTTTTCCTAGCAAGCCTCTAGAAGTAATCCATCTTCAATTTCTAGTATTGGGGGTGATTAGTCCTTCAACTCCAAGCCCAATCACTAGGAATATACCAAAGTCGATCTAAGACTTGTTGGGTCGCAATCTATCATACCAAGAGGTAATTGTGTTAGCTTTTTAGCTCGGGAGGTACTCCGCATATTTTGTCTTGAATGCGGATGTTACCTTATGTTTACACTACCAGGCACTTAACTTTGTAATGGGTTTTTATAAAGTTGTTAGAAAGTGGTTCTTTTATTAAAGTGACTCTTTAATAAAGTGTACCTTCTAATTTTAAAGTGACTTTATTTTCATAAAACACTTATGTAATAAAGTGAAATCACTTTAATATTTCAAGTGATTCATTTTGGAGGGAATGGATCATGACCCTTGATCTTGAAAAAGGCAAGATCTAATCTTGGCCTTTGGATTTAGGGTTGGGAAAGGTGAAAAGACACTTTGGAGGGAAAATGTCATTTTCAGATTTATAAAAGAATGTATTGGGTAGTGTGCAAGACACATCGAGAAGACGAGAGGAGGTGATTGAGAGAGATTTTCTAAGTAAGCTTGAGAAGGGAAAGTGAGCAGCAAAGAGGGCACATTTTCCAAGGGATCTAGGGCACAAATCCCAAGGAAAGATTTTTTGTTTTGTGGCCGAGTTATTTTTCTGCTGTTGGAGGCCGTATTGTATGGATCCGTACAGTCTGTACAGTCCGTACAGCAAGAGGAAAGGGCACGGAAATCGAGGCAGGTCTTGGCACGGTTTTCAAGGAGTGTTTTTGTTGTTGTTGGGCCGTACAAAACAGTCCATACAGCAGGCTGTTGGCACGATTTTTGAGGTGCTGCATTTTCTGGGAGAGAAGTAGAGCAGTACGGACTTGGCATGGAAATCGAAGCAGATTTTGGTGGGACTGTTTGGGTGCTGTAAGTGATTTCTCTTGGCTGGAAATGTGATTTTGCTTCTGTACTGTACTTTCCTGACGCTGAATAATCTCTCTCTCTCTCTCTCTCGTTGGGTTTACCCACATTGGGGTTTTCCCTGACTTTTGTCTAAATTTCTGAGTTTTATGGGTTGCTGTCCATTGTGTTTATTTCCGCTGCATCAATGCTTAGCAATGTGTATTTCTGCTTATGGTAATTTATGAATGTGGGTTTGAGGCATTTATGAAGTTCATGCAAGACAGTTATCTCTAGGTTGCTAAGTGTTTGACAGAAAATTCAGTTTGCTGATTTTTGTCATTAAAAATCTACAAATCGAAAGTAGAAAGGTTAAAAAACTCACCTCATTCAACCATCATTATTCAAAATCCAAAATCTATTTTCGTTTTTGCTTTTATAAAATATAAAATACAAAAAAAATCATATCATAGCTTTGTTCTTCAAATTTTTATCTTACAAGTTAGTAGATCTTGGGGGTTTTGTCTTAGAGATTTTTCTCTACACCAAGATAAATTACACTTGGATTTTTTGCGTTAAATTTTATATTTCACGAGGGTATTATTCAGGATTTGTGCAGATCTACAGTTTACAACAGCAAACTTATCTTAGATCTACCAAGTTCTCCTTCACAAGGGGTGCCCAAGTAAGTATTAACATCTTTTGACCCCTGTTTTATTTCCAAAATTGTTACATATAAATCTATCATTTATCCTCTGGTATCGAGCAACATATATTAGCCAAAACAAGTCCTCTTGTTGGCTGAAATAAAATTCTGAGTTTTGACCATAGGGGGGGATTGAACCCCGGATCTGCAAAGTGATTTCTAGCTTGCTGGAAATCACATTTTATTGCATATCTAAAGGCTTGGGGCATAGGAAATCATTCATAACTCACTTCCCAAGATTTCCAACCCATAGATCTATCTATCTAGGGTGCATATACACTTGTAGGAGGCCTAGAAAGGCCACTTTCTGTGTTGTTTTCTGTGTTTTTGTGTTATTTTCAGATCTGTAGTTTTGGGACAGCAAGGAAAACAAGCAATTAACAGCCACTTATCAAGAGGTATAGATAATCTATCATCCAGGAATTGGTAAGGGCTTTTAACCCCTCTTTTGCACCATTTTATTGGGTTATTTTACATCCTTAGAGTGGGTTTATTCACTGGTCTGCATTTTATTTCTGCAATTTATCACTTCAAATCAGCAAAATGTTTAACAATTAACTCCTACCTTCATCTATTATTTCATTAGGCACTGGTCTACTAATCTTGGGTGCAGTGTTTTGTATAGGGAAACCACCCGAAGTCCTTTAGCGTAGGAGTTGGGCTTGAACATGGAAGGACTTGTGCCGCGGTGACATTGGGCACCTGTCCTACGTGGTACCGCCCTAGCGCCTTTGAGGACCTTAACGGGCCGCTAGTTTGGTCGGTAACATTTTTTGTCACCGTTGTCGGGGAGCAAGGTCAATTGGCCCGGTTCTCCAACAACATCATCTTCGTAAGTTCTCTTGTTTTGTACCTTCGTGAGATTTCTATTATTATTTCTAACTTGCAGGATCTCATCTGGCGACTCCACTTGAATAAAACATAATAAAGAGGTACATACAAGAAGCCAATCTCTAAGGTAAGAAGTAAGGTAGGTATTGGCGACTCCATTGTGGTATTCTCATTGATATTTTTCATCTCAGATTTTCATTTTAGCCTTACTTCTAGATTCTACGAACAAAAATGGAGAAGCTCCCTCCATGGTTAGCGGAATGTTAAACTCCGGTTGATTTTTCAGGTATGAGGGATTTTCCCCATGATCATATATATCCATTGATTGACTCACCCATTTTCTATGGTTATGGGGATTCAATTGTAAAACACTTGTCTGCATTCATCGAATATTGCAAGAAAAATTACTTCCTTCATGAGGATGTCATGATGAAATTTCTAAGCATGAGTTTGAAGGGGTCTGCATGTGGTATGAAAGCCTTGGCGAAGGCATGTTTCCATCTTTTGCAAAATTTTTGGATGTGTTTTGCGCAAGCCGGGACAGTGACTCAAGAAGTTGGTTGCCCTTAATCCAAGAAATAGAAAAGTTATATGTTGCACGAAAACTCCTGGAAGAAGACCTTATAATAGATCTTAGTGTGTCATCCCAAGAGGAAAACACTAATGAAGGGTCTCATCTTATATAGGATGACAAAGTTATGGTTGATATGAAAGAAGATACTTCTAATCATTCGGATAAAGAAAACGAAGATACTCCTTGTTCTTCCATTAGGAATCAAGAAATAACCGAAGGATGTGCTTGTGGGGAGTACATGGAAGACGATGATATCTAGGAACATGCTCAAATTTTACCTTCCTCCCATGAGTCAATATCACATGATTGTTCAAGTTCAGAAAATGGCGGTGGTTTATGGGAGGCCTATTTGAAAAGCCTCGAAGAAATGGATGAGGCAGGTGGTAAGCAAGATCTTGTTGAAGAAGAGCATCAAAAGACCGTTTGTCTCCAAAATCAAGATACAATTGAAGATCAAAGGGATGAGGAAAGCATTGTTAGAAGTGATATTTAGGAACACACCCTCCCACCTCCAGATGAAAGTACAGATTTGACAGTCTATATTCCTTTCCGATCACCCGATTCTCATGATACATCTTGCAGTGATTCAGAAGGGGACAGCTTGGTGGGCAGTTATTCACCAGATAGGAAGCATGATTGCACAAAGATTGAAAGTATCGATGCATTCCTTCAGGTCGACAAATGCTAATGGGATGCAAGCTACTATCATTTTGACGATGATCCTTTCTATGATACAGAGAATGATGAGCGTGAGATTACAGAGTTTTGGCCATATGAGCAACCAAGTTAGGCCATATTACAGGTGCAGAATGGGAGTTTCCACATTCAAGATTCAACAGAAGTTATTCAATCATGGATGTCCTTAATCAATAGCTCTCAAGTGTATAAAGATCCATTTGACAACGAGAGTTTGAAGGTCAAAGTGGTAGGCGGGTCGCAACCTGTTCAGTTTCAAACTTGTTTCATGAGCTTTCAACCTCGGACATCGAAGCAGCCAGCCATAATTCACTGGTTTACATACTCTTCTAGTTTTCATGATTTTTCTAACCATTTGTGTGTGTATGTGACCAGATACATCCAGGCAGGGCAACATTTTTCATGTAGGTTTCAGCTGGAGCCGCCATCCAATCCACATTTACTTGACAACTTGATGAGTAGCGTTGATATGTGGTGCAACAATGACGATAATAGCAATAAGTACAACAGCCCTATTGAGTTGTGGATCGAAGAAGCATGTAGCAATACAAGGGATTTGTGGCATTTTGGTACAACTCTTTTGCATGATGATCCTTACCCCATTGTGGGATTTTTTCGAGTCATGAATGAGTTACCAATATATACTTACTACAAATTTGACATTTCACTCTTCTGTTTAGCAACCAAACACAAAGGTAAAACCCAAGGTAATGATGAGTTTATATGTTGGTTGCATTGGTTATGTGATTTCACTTAACATGTTTTATTTCCGTGATTAGAGTAGGTAGGATGAATAAGCTTTCTATTATGAGCATTAGTTTAGTTTAGTTTAGTTTAGATGCTTTTCATTTTGTCACTATTTCCTTTCAAATTTTAATCATATGATTTACTTTCAATTGGGTATCATTATTTCATTTCCTAGATTAGATGCATTTTTGTTTTGGTTTATCTTTGTTTTCTAGGAGGGGATAAGATTTCATGTCCTACTCCCTTTCCTATCATTTGATGTTTTGTGTGAGATTGTTTCAAGTTGACAGGTGAAAGATTTTGGGGTTCTCACATCCTCCTGAGAAGAGCACATGTCCCATAGTTGGAGCCAATTGTTACCTCTTCAAGAGATACCCTACATTTTTCATCTAGCTACATCATTGTCAATCCAAGGATGCTAGTCAAAGCCTTATAGGCCATGTGGAGGATTATGTATTATGGACTCTTAGACTTTGTACTCATCCATAATCAATCTTTCTAGACTTCATTCTCATTTCCCTTCGTCCTGGATAGGATTAGCAGACTTGAGGTGAACCTACTAAGACACATGGTTTACCGGAGCCAAGTTCATTATAGAGGTAACTGCACATTGTAGGGATTGTCTGCCCATGGTCGTGTGCACCTATATCATTAACCACACAGTGATTGTCTTATAGAGTCCGTATGTGTTCCTTGGCCATGGTGCATTTATCATTCTCAGTTCTCAACATGGCAATCTCACAAACTTCTCAGTATCTCACGTTTCCCGAGGCAGTTCATGAATCCTAATGCATGGGATCCCAAGGGCAAGAATACAATAGGAGATCATCTTCATGCATACTTGACATGCCACGTTGAAATCTTGGAAAAAGGTCAAGTTGTAAGCATAAATCAGTGGTCGAAGGATCACGGAAGCACGTTTACCCATAAACGTGGCAAAAAGAGGGTCACTCCACGACATGCAAAGGATAAATTCAATAGCGAAGTGCAAATAAGTCACATCCTGAGCAAAACCCATGTGTCGGTTTCTGCCAATGCAACCATATTTATGTGATTTAGCAAAATCAAAATAAGGGGGAAAATAAAAGTCACATTAAAGGTTATATTATAAGTAATATAAAGGGAATATTATTTTATTATAAAATGTCATCCCCTTTAAACCTTAGCCATAAAAGACAAAAGACAAATTAAAGTGATGGAATTACCCATCGAATGAAGGGGGTCACACTTTATGGAATTACCCATCGAATGAAGGGGGCGCATCATGAATGCATTAATCGATTAATTAAAGGGAGAGTTTTCATTATAAAAGATCCACCACATTATAAAGGAGCCGCCTCATTCCAGAGACATTTGTTGGGTTGAAGACGAAACATGGGGTCCGGTCAAACAAAACTTTCGTTGAACTATTCAATTAAATCGGCCCTCCCTAAGGCAGTTGTTACACTAAAAAAGGAACTGTCACCCCTTCTCATATCTATTGGGTGATTCATCCAAGGTAAATCAGTGATCCTTATCCTAGCCGCTAGCATAGAAATGAGACGATGGTAAAGGGAATTAAACATTGCACTTGTAATTAAATGGAGGCCATCGATTAATTAATTCACCCCCCACTTAATTAGACATTGGCATTTAAAGATGACGCATGGGGCCAATTGAATGAGCATTGCATAAATCAAGTAATTAAAGGAAGCCCCCATTGTCTCCTACCCGTGGGTTAATAAAGTGAGTTAATGAAATCATCCCACCTACCAATTGAATCGGCCATCTTACTAATCGTTGGAGTCAACAAGTGCAGCATTAAAGTCGAAGGGGATAAGAAAATTGGCCCCTCAAGTTAGTCGTTGCAATTATTGAGTCCAATTGACCCCTTAGTGCGTATTATTATGTCAAAAATGTTTTCATGTGATAAAATCATTTTCTTCTTGTAACAATGACTTAGTCTCCGACCTTTGTGGATGACAAGTCGGTTTATTATTATTTTTGGGAGAAAGGAAAACTAGTCGTTACAAAGAAATGCTATATAAGGCTAGATCCTTCTCTCAAAAATGTTGTTGACGTTTTGTGAGATCATAATGCTATATTCTTGAACTTTACTTCTTGTGTCACTGTGAAATAATTTTCTTTAATGCTTGTCTTTCTTGGCTAAGGTTCATTGTGTGTTATTGGGGATTACTATTAGGCATTTGCAAGAACTCACCATTCAATCCATTTGAAGGGCTACATAGTCACTTGGAAGAAGGGAACTAGACGTCTCGTCTCTTCCTTTTCTTTTTGGTTCTTAGTGGATCAGACCCAAGTTATTGGACCAACTTCCTTGGAAGTAGCTTCAACTGGTGATCGGTTTTCACTTCGCCCAAAGTTAATTGTTTGGTTTGGAAACCATCCTACCAAGGAGCTTCCCTAGCAAGCCTCGAGAAGTAATCCATCTTCAATTTCTAGTATTGGGGGCGATTAGTCCTTCGACTCCAAGCCCAATCACTAGAAATATACCAAGGCCGATCTAAGACTTGTCGGGTCGCAATCTCTCATACCAAGAGGTAATCGAAGGTAAAAAGGTAAAAAATCTCACCTTCTTCAACCATCATTATTCAAAATCCAAAATCTCTTTTCATTTTTGCTTTTATAAAATATAAAAATACAAAAAAAAAATCATATCATAGCTTTGTTCTTCAAATTTTTATCTTACAAGCTAGTTGATCTTGGGGGGTTTTCTTAGAGATTTTTCTCTACCCCAAGATAAATTACCCTTGGGTTTTTCACCAGGGTATTATTCAGGATTTGTGTAGATCTACATTTTACAACAGCAAACCTATCTTAGATATACCAAGTTCTCCTTCACAAGGGGTGCCCAAAATTGTTACATATAGATCTATCATTTATCCTCTGGTATCGAGCAACATATTTCTGCCAAAACAAGTCCTTTTGTAGGCTGAAATAAAATTCTGGGTTTTGAACCGAAGGGGAATTGAACCCCGGATCTGCAAAGTCATTTCCAGCTTGCTGGAAATCACATTTTATTGCAGATCTAAGGCTTAGGGCATAAGAAATCATTGATAACTCGCTGCCCTAGCTTTCCAACCCATAGATCTATCGATCTAGAGTGCATATACACTTGTGAGAGGCCTGGAAAGGCCACTTTCTGTGTTGTATTCTGCGTTTTTGTGTTATTTTCAGATCTGTAATTTCAGGACAGCAAGGAATACAAGCAAATAACAGCCATTTATCAAGAGGTATAGTTAATCTATCATCCGAGAATTGGTAAGAGCTTTTAACCCCTTTTTTGCACCATTTTATTGGGTTTTTTTACATCCTTAGAGTGGGTTTGTTTGTTGGTCTGCGTTTTATTTTCTGCAATTTATCACTTCAGATCAGCAAAATGTTAAACAATTAACTCCTACCTTCATCTATTATTTCATTAGGCATTGGTCTAATGATCTTGGGTTAAGTGTTTTGTATAGGGAAGCCTCCCAAAGTCCTTTAGCGTAGGAGTTGGGCTTGAATTGGTAAGGACTTGTGCCACGGTGACATTGGGCACCTGTCCTATGTGGTACCGCCCTAGCGCGTTGGAGGACCTTGACGGGCCACTAGTTTGGTCGGTAACACCACAAATCCTTGTTAGAGAATGACAAAATTTAGAAATAGACATAGGATCTCTTATAGAAGAGGCATGTCAAGCAAAGTTCTTCTCTATGTGCAAACCCCATTTTGCTTGTGCCCAAAAAAGATGGTTCACGGTGCATCAACATTGACTATTGTGCCCTAAAGCTTAAACAAGATAACAGTCAAGAACATGTACCTAATCCCTTGAATATATGACCCACACACATTAAAGGGAGCTAAATTCTTCACCGGAAATGTCTTTTAATGCAAATATCATCAAGTTCTTGTCTATCCTCGATATGTTTGGAGGACAGCATTCGAAGTGAAGGGCAACATTCTTTTCTTTAGCAAGACATGGGATGAACACCTCTTAACATATCATCATGGTCCTTCAGACCGTGGACAACCACAAGCTTTATTTCTACCTAGACAAATGTGACTTCACTATGTAGAGTAAAAGGATTAGGTACCTCCACTTTATCATCAATGAATCAAGAGTGAGCGTGGATCTAAAGAGTACAGGTCATCAAAAAATAGCCTACCCTTGTAGATTTTCTGAGATACCTGCACAGAAGATCTAGCTAACAATAAAACATACATAGCTTGCAAATGGTGTGAAGGGAAGACAAAAATGGAGGAAAGAATGAAAAAATTTCTATTAACCGAATGAAAGAAAATTATACAATACAAGTGATATACTCTGTATCACACAACTAATTCGCCATAGTAGTCAACTAATGCGTATTAGGAGTGTTATATAGAGATTTGACACACACTGGCAGTCACTGGAGTCAATTTCCACCTAGTCCTAGTTAACTAGCCATGCGATCGTCAGTGAACTAGCCAAACCGGAGTGAAATGAGGAGGAGATCACTCACACATGTGGAATGTGCCTTACTGGTGATGATCACAATGCAAGTGAGCATTGTTGGTGATGATCTCGAGGTTAGCATGCAAAACTTGGTGATAAAACCAAAGTTGACATGCAACACTTCACTCAACTAGTCTAACTGAACAGTAATTGAAAGTTGACCGGAGGGTATGTGGCACCCTTGTCTAGGGGATAATATTCTCAACAAGGGGAGAATCTCTCATACTAAGGGACCCTCAACATAGCCAAATAAACTTAGGAAAATCCTAGGTGTGTGTAATATCTCCAACAACCCTGGCCCCTCACCAAATTGCAAACCTTCCTTGGCTTGACAAATTTCTATAGAAAATTCGTCTCGGACATCTCGCAAGTATCACACCCCTTCAATCTCTATTGAATGCCAAAACCAAGAAGATATGTTCCAATGAAATTCAGTGCAAGAGCAAGCATTCAAAGAACTAAAACATAGATTGTGTTGAGCACCAATCTTGTTTCTACCCAACTTGCACCAACTCTTTGAAATATAGACCAAAACCTCATATTGTGCACTTGGATTTGTTCTTTTGCAACACAAACAACCAATCACATATCACTTGAAATCCTTAAATAATGTTATCAAGAATTATTCAACCTACAAACAAGAGTTCCATGCAATTATCCACACTGTCAAACAATGACAATATTACATCTTGAGAAAGGAGATTGTTATACACTTTGACCATAAGCCTTTGTGGCTTGTGTAAGTACAAATAAAATTGCAAAGTGTGCATCAATTGAAGTAAATAGCAGACTTAAAACAGTTCCATCTAGTGATAGACCATAACCATGAGATTGGAAGCACATTAATCCAAGTCAACAAATCAAATTGGTGTCCACAACTCCACAAGATCTTGAGAGTCTTGCTGAAATGTTATTGCTAACCTCACCTCCACATCGACAACAATAAATACATTAAGAGTTGTGTTGCTTGCACCACTGCAATACCAACCAACAACAAGTAGAGGTTATACACACCTTTGCTTATTCCTTCAAGGCCATGGGAATCTGTCTCCATGGACTTTTTGATAAGCCTGCTAACAATTCAACAAAACCATGATGTTGTATTTGTCTTTATTGATCAATTCTCAAAGATGGCAATCCTTTTGTTTTGTAAGAAGACTAACTCAAAGCATGACATAACAAAACACTCATTTGCTCACATCCAAGTTAATTTCAAGTTGCCCACATCCATTGTCAACAATAGAGATCCTACATTCATCTCCAACTCTTAGAAATCCTTATGTAGCATGTTAGACACAAGGTTTGGCATGTTTGCATTATTTCACCCACAAATTGACAAACATGGAGAGGTTATGAATTTAAACATTATACATCATGTATAATAATCAACACCCTACATATAGGATGAGGATTTGGCAATTTATTCAGCATAGCTACAACTAAGTTGAGTACAACTCTCCACAACATAGCCCTTGGAAATATTCTTTCAAATCCAACCCTCAACACTCATGCACATCGCCTAGCCGGCTCTCCCAATTGTAGTCATTCCAACATCAACCCAAAAGAAGTCAACAAAGCAAAATGTTTCTTGAAGCAAATTTAAAATGCGCAATGCCAAGTCAATGACACTCTAAAACAAACCATGTAGAAATACAAACAACACAACGGCAAGCATTGCATCCAATAGGGCTTTTCAATTAGGGACAAGCTATGGCTCCACATTCAAAAGTGGAGATTCAAAGGCCCACATTGTAAGCTTCAACAACTACAATATGGTCCATACATCACCACAAAGCAGTGTGGCTACAATCTGCCATCGTACCTTGGGATGCCTCCAATACTCAACATAGAGTTACTACAACCTTATAATCCTCCAATTATTGAGCCAAGCACTACACAACTTGAGCCTTCAATTGACATCAATATGGAGTTCAACACATTGACCCCTCCTTATTAGAACAGTAATAAGACGACACAACACACTCGAAACAAGGGTATCCATCTCTTTAAAATCGTCAAAGCGAGTCTATGCCCAACTCGAAAAAGTACTTCACACTTGAGCAAGTGTGACAAAAGTTCTCTCATTTGTTGGATAGCACTACAGAGTTTTCTCCTTGACCACATTCTGACACAATGGAAACCAACACTTCTCATCCAAGCCTAAAAAGGCCAATTGGTACACAAGGATGACACCTACTATGTTCATATGTTCTCCGATGGTTCGTGCCAAACTATTTTAGGCTTCAACATCTTAGAACTTCAAATCTCATCACACTAGCCTTCTACGCAACCAACCTTTGTTCTTCGTCTTGCTCAACCCCTCATGCGTGATTATGTATTTTCCTACATGTTAACCCCCCAATGCCAATGCTCAAATAGGTTAGTGTCAACTCAATAAACAAATCAACATATGATTTGGAAAGTCACCTTAGCAACAACTCAATAGTCCACCTTAGTGACTCATCATATCTTAGAAGATTGACGCAACCAACCAAATTGACCAAGTCAATATAGGAAACATGCCAAAGATCAATTATAACCAAGCCAACACACACCCAAGCTAACTTGATTCTAGGGAGTGAGGCAGTAATCATCCTCATTAACTGTGCACGAGGATAATCATTAGGGATAACCTTTATTAATGATCTGATCCACCAATATTGTATAAATAGGTTTCATTTGTACTCATAAATGCTCTTGGTAGGTAGATAAGATAAGATAATTGTATTAATGTCCAACTATTGACCACAAAGAAGTCATAGGGACTACTAAGTACAACACTATGGGATACAAAGTGGGAGCACAAAGACCACTCCTATAAAAACATGTGAGAGCATGGTAAAAGAAAATCTAAACTATGCTAGATAAGATCTATAGTCTAAGACCATGAACGGAAAAGTCAAGGGGTAATGTAGAAACATGCTTGGAAGTTAGAACCCAATAACAAAACCTTCAGTAAGGGAGGGGGGATGATGTCTCACCTAAGGGATGTTGATCAACCACCCCCAATGCTCTCCCTCTTAACATTTGAGGCCGAGGAGAAGAAGCTCGTGATAGATGATTGATCGAAAAATCTAGAAGAATTGGTAGATCTGGTCTTAGATATGTCTCGTTATCCAAATCATGTACACTTGTGCCAAGATCTGGAGGAAGTCTCCTATCTAATGGTGTCGTCTGAATTGTCCTAAGATTTGAAGCAACACCATTGTAAGGGCCTTGTTGGCTGACCCAGACAACCTCTTGAGGTCTCACAAATCTAGTAGGTAATGTAGTGTTATTGTCTACCCCTCGCATAAAGAGCCAAGCATCTCTGGTTCAAAAAACAAAAGGTGGAGAGAGAGTTTTGAGACTCCCCGAAAAGACCGTGAAACCAACCTCTAATATCGTAATAGATGGGACAGCAAAAGATGAAGTGATCCTTGGTCTCATGAAGATGGCAAAGTTGACAAATCTAGTTTCCCCATGTGATATGATGATCGGCTTCAACCTGAAGCCAATGAGAACCCACCCAATACTACCCAAGAGGGATCCTAAAAGCATGCATCCAGTGCCTAAGCATGTAAGAGGGTCGAACAATAAAGTCGTCCCTCAACTCCATGAAGTGCTCTACATAGAAGGCCATCTTGGGGTTTAAAACTTTAACCTCCCTTGTGGGTCGACCCAGGTAACCCAAATATATTGTCTAAAGATGTCCTCTCTGATAATCTTATCGAATCCTACTTGGTTGGTATGAGTCAACTGAGGGAATTAGGAAAAGATCTGAAAGGGGGGAGGTAGTCTATCGAGATACCAACCGATTGAAGAAGACATGTGACCTCCGTAAACCAACAAGAAGCTCGACTGGAAGTGTTCGTAGTGGCCATGGCCTCCAAAGAGCAATAAGCAAGAAAATAGTAGCAATCTTTGGTGGCTAGTGAGTTGGCATAGCCCCAAACCTAGTGCAAAAGCGATACCAAACCAAAGTGGTTTCAATTCTGAAGGGGATGGCCGCAAAATCTGGTTGAATAATGGCATGGGGAATTGTCCTCTTGCATCTAATGATGAGAAGGAGCTGAGGACTTGAACTCTCTTTGTCATGGCCCAATCCGACTCAAGTAAACTCCACCCTCAAACCTCTAAAACAAAGAGAATTGTGGATCTGATAAGGTTGTCCAAAGGTCCATCTTAGACAAAATGTCCTGAAAGGGGTTTTGAAAGCATTAATGCTCTAGGAGAGTGAGGGAGCCATAGCCTTTGTTGATCTAAGGCTAGAGGGCCTTCCTCAAACCAAACCTGGGCCCAAAGAACTAAACACCTAAGTATGTGTAGACAGTGGTGATCTTGATCTCTACACCCCGAAAGTAAAAAGGATACTCAAAGAGGACATTATTCATCTCATTGAAGATCATGACCTTGGTTTTGTCAAGGTTGACCATCAATTGACAAAGATTGCAAAAACTAGATAAGGCATCAAGTTGTCTCTATAACCCCTCCGAGGTGGACGGCAAGAGGATCACGTTGTCGTCAAAAGATCAAAATTGGTGAAGATGGCACTCGTCCCTGAGCTGGACATGCTCCTAGAGATAAGACTCCAACTCATTTATGTAAATCCCAAACAATGTAGGGAAAAGGGGACATCCATGCTTCACCTCAAAGGTACTCTTGATGAAGTTTAATCCTCCACAGTGTTCCACGAGGATGCGTCCCCCAAGGTGGGGTGCACGCCCACCACGTTTCCCACGCACCCAGGATGGGGGGCTCCTGGGGAAACGTTTTGCCACGTCCCCCTTTTGGGGAAACGCAGTGAGACGTAGGGGATGTGTTTCCCCAGTGTGGGGGGTGCATTTCCCCAAAATGGGTACTTCTGGGCGTTCCCCCTTGAAAATGGGTGCTTCTAGATGCACCCCCTCCAAAGGGGTAGTCCTAGGCGTCCCCCCTAAATTTTTAGCTAATAAGACTTATATTTTACAACAACAAAAAAAAAATTAAAAAAACAAAAACAATTTTATTAAAAAAGTTAAAAACCTATCTCACATAGTGACATTCTGATTGATGGTCCTGATGATTTCATGCAGCAAATGGATGTAGAGGACCGGTCAATGAGATTGACTCCTTGATGCTCATTTTATTCTCAATGTTCATTGCTCATTTTTAGATTTCAATTGTAATTTTTAAGTCCTGACTCTAGATATTGATGATTGTTGATGAATGCAGCTATGTGAGACACTCTCCAGCTTACAAACCTGTGAGGTGTGGATCATTGCAGCTATGTGAATCAGCTTACAAACCTGAGAGAAAGCCCCTAAGAAGGGTCTGTGGTTCCTGCCTGAGACAGAGCTAGGAACCTAGAGATGACCTCCTCCATGACGTGAGTGAGAAGAACTCCAGATGATTATCCGGTGGAAAAGCAATCTGTTGAGTTAGGACGTGCATGTGGCTGAGCACAAGGTGAACGTGTGAAATCCCAAAAGTGTTGGGCACATCGTCATGTGAACAGAAATGAAGATGATGAGATAGCCTCCTTTGAGCAACAGAGTTGACGAGAAGTCTCCAGATGATTCTCCTGTCGGTGGCAGTGGGAAAGCAGATCTGTAGAGTGGACGTGCTTGTGCACGAGCACAGGTGAACATGTGAAGACCTGGTTCTTCTTTGTAATGCAGTGAATCAGAGCTATGACATCCCTATGGATGTGCCCCTACTGGATGAGCACTAGTGGGTGTATCAGATCCTTTGCTATATACTGTTCAAGAGTCAGACCTACCTGTAACCCTAATTGTTATGTAAAGGGTACAGTCGACCCCACCTTAATATGTTTAATAATAAATGTAAAAGATAATTAATATTAATATTAATATTAATTATTATAATAATAATAATAAATTATATAGTGACTTAGAGAGGTCGGCCCTATTGAGCCAATAGGCGCTTTTGCTGATTGGACAAGTCTAATATAAGTAAGGGATGATTCTCCATTGTGGAATCATATCTTCCTTGTGAGTTTGGAAATTTCAGCAAGTACATCTCTTTGGCAAAAGGTGCACACCTCTCTTGGGCGCTAGAGTTCTATGCTTTAAGCACCCTCTTGTGTGCTAGGTCTTTCTTGGAGGTGAAGGTCTTTCTCTTGAAGAATATAGCAAAGGATTTGGCTGGGTTTTCTTCCCTTGTTGAGAAGGGTTTCCCAGAATACTTCTTGTGTTCTTGTGCATGGTATTTCTTCTTGTGATTTTGGTTGTTGCAACATTATTGTTTATGGTTAAGTGAAATGCTAAAATGGAATGAACTTCATGCTTAACCTAGCTTATAAAAAATCAACATGGTTTCAAAGCATAGGTCTTGAAGAACCCATTGCACAAGCTACAAACCTTTATCATCCATCTCTCCTCTTCTGCAGAACCGTACGGCCCCCCTAGGGTTTCCAGAAAATCCGTACGGCCTCCTTCTCAGTGGAGTTTCAGCCCTTATTACTTGGACGTTGGGGCTACTTTTGGCATAGAAGAGTACAGCCTCTTCCAACGCATTTCCAGAAGCTCTCAAAACGAAATTCCGAGAAACTTTGATTTTTAGCCCTAGGGTTTCGCTAATTTCTGCAGAAATTTCAAAATTAGGGTTTCTACAAACCAATGTTTTAAAAACCGGAACCGGTCGAGGGTCCAACCGGAACCGGTAATAAACCAGTCGAACCGGTTTCAATGAACCGGTTTTTTAAAAAATACATAAAATATTTAAATTTTAACGAAAAAAATATATTTTTAAGATTTTAAATCATGTTTCCAAAGCATTAGAGACAATTAGAGACAACATATCCAAAGTATGCTCATGAATATATCAAAA
>JASDQU010101766.1:524348-535063 GCA_032191745.1 Picea mariana | reverse complement strand
CAATTTGCAGAAGGGGATCAGGTGTTTCTTCGACTGCAACCTTACAAGAAAAATTCCCTCAAGGCCAAGCATTGTCAGAAGCTAGCACCCAAATTTTATGGTCCTTATACCGTGTTCAGGCATGTGGGACAAGTTGCCTATCAATTAGCTTTTCCCAGCCATTCAAAGCTACATCGTGTTTTTCATGTTTCATGCTTAAAGAAGGTGATTGGAGCTAAGTGCCAAATTCAAACCAACCTTCCAGTGTTAGCTGAAGAAGGATTCATTTGGCTACAACTAGAAGCAGTTTTGGACCAATGTGAGCGTCACCTATGTCAGAGAACCATCAAGGAAGTGCTAGTCTAGTGGAAATATACAACTCCAACAGACGCCACTTGGGAACTAGATACCATTCTATAGCAATTTTCTCATCTCAAGCCTTGAGGAAAAGGCTGTTTTTAAGGGGGTGGACATGTTAGGGTCCTAACCCGCACATAGGTGGAACAATATATTCGGATGTAATAAAGGTCAATATTAATAAGGCCTTTCAATAAAATAGAATAAGGCGGATGTAAGAAGATCTAATAGAAGCTTCCACTTCTAGAAGGATCTTCCTCTAGATGCTTCTTTTTAGTATAAATAGGAGTCGAGGGTATGAGAACCCTCGCTTGGATATTATTGTAATAGAGATCTGCTCAACTGGAGGTTGCCCCCTCGAAGAGGCCCGTGAACATTTCTTTTAGATTCAAAGTTCTATTTCTGTTGTTATTCTTATATCATTTCAGTGTTATTGTGGTGAATGTTCTGGTTATATTGCTGTTATTCTTCCATTAATAACATTTTATTTCTGTTCTACATACATTTTATATCTGGTATATTACAGATATCTCTAGAGAGACATGCAATTTTTACCAAGAAAAAACTTCATCAACTTATTTAACTCCACCGACATGAACCTGAGAAACTTACCAGTCTTTGGTACCATAGGTGAGATTGCGTGCTGCACACAATTCTTGATAAGAAGAGTGCATGACATAAGTCTATGGTTGGATAAGCGATATACAATCCATGCAACAGATATCTAGCAGCTCACGGGACTATCTTCCCAAGGAGAGGATGTGTCGAAGGGATTTCAGGGCCCTGGCAAGCACGGGAAAAAGAAAGGCGAGCTTAGCCTATACGATAAGTTCAACACAAAGAGAGGAGGACACACAATAGTCATTGAACCAATACCACCCAAAATAGTCCAGACTAGCTGCTACTTCATAGCCATCAAGGTTACGAGGTCTTACTATAAGGAAGAATGCACTCTAGATGCGTTATCAGTCGCCTACTTTTACGCATAGGGAGCAATGTTCAATTGGTGTAGTTTTCTGCTGGAGGAATTACTAGTAGCTTGTGAGGAAGGACATGAGAAGGGAAGAACCTTCACCTACGGATACCTACTTGTGGCATTCACAATGAACAAATGGGAGCCACCTGTGGGTAGACAACCAACAATACCAGATAAGGGGCACATGGCAAATATGTTTGAGCTATGGCAATCCAAACTAGACTCCGAGAACACAACACTCAACAATGCAGCCTTTTCCAAATGGTATAATGCTATGATAGATGTAACGCAGAAGCTGTGCATCCCGTAGGATATCTTTAATTGCAATACGAGGAATATTTCATTCGGCATGAACTGACACAACACATTCATCTGGCCGATACATGCTAGTAGGGAACTATTCCACACACGGATGCTACCATTCTATTTAGACGAGGAAACTTTCGATAAATAAGTCATGTCATGGCCAAGAGTTAAATGCGACCCTCATAAATCATGGATGCACTACATTCTGCCTGCAGATATGCTCAAGAAAAAAGACAATGAAACAAGAGAGGGATCGAGCTCAGGCCCCGAGCATAAGAAGCTAGATGCTTCGACACAAACAGACTCAGAGGAGGAAGAATATATACTTCATCTGGAGTGGAAGAAAAGACCACCTCCTTGAAAATTATTGGACGATGCTGTGTTGTCAGGTGCATAGGTCAACCAGATCTTGGGTGCTATGCTTGGTACCGAACTAATGGTGAAGAGGCCTAGAATGGGGGTCTCGCCGAACAAACCCATGAACCCACAAACCCTTGCATCTGCCGCTCCCCGGACCCGTGCCATGACCAAAGCCACCACTATCATTGACATTCAAGATGACCCGGACCCTGAAACACTTCAATCCACGCTTATCATTGAACACCCTCCACCACCACTCCAATTAACAAACCTCATCATGACCAGTCCACATCAGACAATAACCTCAGAGATGATCCAACTCGACCACCCAAAGACAGAGGAATGAAAAACCCCACAAATAACCAGAGAACCACCCAAGCCAAGATAAGAAATTCCTGACCCCGACCCTAAAGCATTAGAGCAACACACAATGATGGATGTTCTAAATCTGAACACCTAGGAACAACAACCTGAGTCTTCCACATAGGAAGAAGATTCCCGCATCAGAGAGGAGCAGGAACCCAATGGCGACCAACAAATCACCTCACCGGCCAAAGCTGAGGGTACCCAAGAGGTCACAATGCCTAACATAGACGCACCATAAGATATGGAGATACCATATGTGCACAATGCACCAGAATCTACAACGGAGTAGGACACAATATCCATACGAGCTCAAATGGAATAGGTTCTCCAGAATCCTCAACAATGTGCAGAAAACATGCAACTTTGCATAGCCAAAACAAAGGTTATGACTCTTTTTCCAGCATAGCTTAGGTTGAGAATCACACCCGCACCACCAACAAAGGATGAGGTAGAAACTCATTCAAACCATTAAATAGGCAGTGGACTCCCACTATAGTGGCGAGTACCCACCGATGTAGCCGTTTCACCCACCGACCTGGTACAGTGGCCAATGCCACACTTATTTGGCCTAATCAGGGCATCTACAGACCAGTTGGAGTGGAGGCTCCAAAAGGTCAAGAGATCCACCAAGATCGCAAGAAAAGAACAAATCAGAGAGCACACATACAGAATGAAGGAATCACAAGACATACTCCAAGTCTACCATAAACTGGGAAAAGTGCAGGCAAAACTTGTAGAAGCCTGGCTGAAGATTCAGAAGGTTGTACCTGAACTATCTGAGGCCAACGACACAAGCGAGATGGAGGAACATATCACACTATTACAACAAGCATGGACACAACTGGCTACCTGCAATGAGAAGATACAATCAGAGCTAAAACAAGCCCAACAAGAAGCCGAACAACAGCCCCAGCAACTCCAAGATCAAATTTAGAAGATAATATTGCAAGGCAACAACATCAGAGCAACACTGTACAAAACACCGTGGAATGAAATAAAATATTCAGAGAAGTCAACGACTATATGGGCATCATTTCTCGATGAAATCAGGTTTTAGAGGAGGTTCGAACAAAAATTCAGGTGCTGAATGAGGAAGTTGCGATCACAATGGACCCTATGGAGCAGCAGCAGAAGTTCGACCAAATTCAACAGGCCGACAACGAAATAAATACACTCTATGAGTCACAGTCCATAGCCAAAAAAGCTATGTGACTTTCGACTGGTAATCCAAACAACCTACATACAAATGCATCAGGTTGATGCAACAACAGATTCTGAGTGGAACTCGTTGGTTGCGGCCAATCCTAAGAAGTACAAAAAAGAGAGAACACAACAATTCCTTGCAGAAGCATCACTCCTCGCTCAGAAATGACAGGACAAATTTGAAAGCTTTCAAGGAGTAAAACACTGAGCCTTAGAGTTGGTACTAGAATTGGGCCCTTCATTTGAGGAGGAAAAGGAAGAAAAAGCACAAACAGAAGAGCCCAAAGAAGAAGAAAATACGGACAAGGGAAAACAATAATTTCTCCTGGAGGATGTGAAAGAACTAAGCACTTGACTCGAGGATGAGTCAAGGATTATGGTTGGAGCCTATTGGGCCCTTCCTTTTTGGGAAGGACCTATGAAATTTTTGACTAAGCATGAGTTGCGTAAACTTCTTCAGAGGCTGGGAGAAAGAGTAACAGAAAGTAGTTACGAAAGTCAGAGCAACACCAACTAAGCAACAAACGGTTGCAACAGAACAAGAAAGTAGGCAAGCCGATAAGGAAGACACAACCCAACTATATATAGGGCTGAATATAATTGTAAAAGGGTTGGGTTTTTGTTGTTGGGTTTTTTGTTGTTGTTGGGTAGTTAGGTCGAGTTGGCTCATATTGATCAGAGTCGCCCAAGTTCCGAGATTAGTCGTTGATACCTACTGTAAAGTCGAGAGATGAAAAGAAAAAATCTGTAATATTCCCTACTGAGTGAGTTTGAGTCTGTAACAGAGAAAGATCTCAAGGGTAATATGAAGAAGGATAAAATTTTAAAATATGATGTGTCTTTATATGTTTTCTTGTGCATTACAACATTTCTTTATGGTTTATGAGTTCTATTTGATGGTTCTATGTTTAATCATTGCTAGCAATGTAAGTAGGTTCAATTCTTGCATTTAGATGGATCAGATCTTTTAATAACTCTTGTGCAAGAACATGAATGAGTCCAATATTTTATCATGTATTCTGTTGTGCAGATGAATTATGGTTAATGCCATTCTTAAAATTATGATAACAATAATTTATAAGACTTACTCTGAGTTTAAATGTGTTTCATTTGCTTAAATGCATGTTGTTTTATAATCCGAGAGTAAGTGTTATATTTCTATGAAGTTTGTTAACTGAAAAGGTGTGTTACAATTTGGTATCAGAGTGATTAAGCCTTGGTAACAGAAAATGTGTGTTACAATTTGGTATCAGAGCGATTAAGCCTTGGTAACATAAAAGGTGTGTTATAGTTTGGTATCAGAGCCAAGGTTTCGACATTGAGCCTAGATGGGCTAGTGGTGTGGTCTTTAGACCGAGGGTGAGAGGAGAAATTGTGTCTGGAGGATGAATTTCAGACCCTGGTATGGTCCGGAGTGTCAAGGAGCTACTTGACCGTGCCTATAAGCTCAGGAGGTATAGTGGTGTTGTGAAACCATAGCGGGTGTGGTATATGGCCACAAGGAGAGAGGACTCCACACCAGCAATGCAGGAGCCTTAGGATCTGTTCGGGAGGGAAGTAGCGAACCCTCATGACCGTCAGATCGGGAAAATGTGCACAGGGTTTAAAAATCCTTTTGATTTGCACAGGAGCATGGGAATCACGATACGCGAACTCCCGAAAACCTGAAAACCTGAGAAGATCTACGCTGTAGATCTGGGAGGAAGGCTCGAATGTTAGATCTGGTGGAGTCACACTCGAGTTAGTACCAAAAACCTTTCAAATTTCGCAAAGTCGGGAGATGGGAAGTGAGGAAGGTGAACACCTCCGAAACCCAAAATCCCGAAACAATCTACACCGTAGATCGTAGGAAGGGAGTTGACCGTCCGATTCAGTGGAGGATTAAAACTTAGTTTTGGGATTTCGGTAGATGGAAGTTCGATATGTGGGGTGCACAAAATCTCGATGCCTGAAACTCTGAAACGCTGAAAAGATCTGCACCTTAGATCTGAGAAAAGTCTAACCATTGGATTTTTCCTTTTGAACAGACATGGACACATGGGTGTACCACGTGCCAGTAAGTCGAGGAGACAAGCGAGAGTGGTGGGACCTGATGACATCATCATAGGTAACGTGGACCCACCAAAGGGTGCCACTCGCCACTATATATGTGGAGATAGTTTTGCTATGTAGGCCCGGAGGATAAATTAAATCGAAATTTCAGAAGTCAGAGGTTGGAAAGAAAAGCGAGTTTAGAAGTCTCAAGAACTGAAACCCCAAAACCTGAAGTCCCGAAGTCTTCGGAGATGGAAGAACCATAGAATATTTTAAGGGTGAAAACTGTGCTATGGGACCAAAGAGCAAGGAAACCAAATTTTCAGAATTCGGGAATTGAGGCGACAAAGAGTGGGAGTCGCTGCAACGTGAATTTCTGGTCATAAAATCCCAAAAGGATCTAGACCATTAGATCCAACTCATCGAGGATCGTTGGATCTTGTACAAGGAACCGTGTATCGTATTTTGGGGATAAGAGTGATAGGAGTTTGGGAGTCACTGCATCGTGAACTCTTGGGTACCGAAAACCCGAAGTCCCGAAATTGCAGAGCCGCCAGAGCTTAGAAAACTTTGTGAAGTTAAAACGTTTTCTTACTCACGTTGTTTTATGAATATTGTGATTTTGTAAGAGTTAAGTCCTGACAAAATTCATTTGACTGCACGTTGTGTGTGCAGAGTTCAACACGTGACAGGACAGTCGAAAACCGACGCCGAGTATGGATTTGGAAGAGGTGCAGATTGCCTCCGAAACAGAGGATGAAAGAGAAGGAAAGCATGTCAACTTGGGAGTCGAAGGAACAAACTCTAATGGGAATGGAAAAGAGATAGATAAAGAAGGACTTATGATGAAACTCATTGAAAATTTGCAGAAAGATGCCCAGACTCGTCGAGCTGATAGCCGAAAATTCATGAAAATCAGGGATTGGCAGGGTGAATTCAACTTAAAATTGTTGAAGAGCTTGGAAAGAATAGAAAATAAATTGGAAAAAGAGAGTGACACAAGCAGATCAAGAAGTGTCAGAATCCCTGAGAGGAGAAGAATATCGAGGAGTGGTAGCAGACATTACCATCTCTCCCCGAAGCATTCTGGCAAGGAAACACACAATAGTTCAAGCCTGTCCCCTACCAGAAAACACCGAAAATTTGGAAAGAATGAATTGAAAGGGGAGATGAACAAGATTAAGCCTCCAATGTTCGATGGAGAACATAAGAAGGAGGAAGATGCTGAAACATGGTTGCTTGGAATGAAGAAATATTTCCAATTGCAGAACTACTCCGCTCATGCAGAAGGAAGAATTGCGATGTACCAGCTAAAAGGAAAAGCATCCATGTGGTCGGATCAGTTTGTGCAAGTGCAACACATCAGAGAGAAAGATATCACCTGGAAGGAGTTTAAGAGGTATTTCAAGAATAAATACCTAACCAAAAGATATTATGACAGAAAGATGAAGGAGTTCTTCGAACTCAAGCTAGGTAGCATGACCATTGATGAGTACGAACGAAGTTTCTTGGAACTGCTAAAATATGTTCCATTCATCAAAGATGAGACTGTCAAGATTCAGAGGTATCTGAGTGGACTGCCACCTTCCATTAGTGATAAGATTCAGTATAATGATCCTAAGACCATGGAAGAAATGATACGAAGGGTGCAATGCTTGTATGAATAACAAATAGAAAGGCCTACTTTTCGGAAGGCTTGGGATGATCAGAAGAAGTTCAAGAAAGAGCAGAGGTAGAAGAGAAACAAGCCTCCCTTTTTTAGAAACAGTCCCCATGAACAACCATATTTTAGAGAGCCCAGGAAGGCTGAAGGGGGTGAGCAAATGCCAAGACCGCCACCTATGGAGTGTTGGGGTTGTAAAGGAAACCATAGGTACAAAGACTGCCCCCACATAAAAGATAAAGTGAGAGCTGTCCATACTATTCAGCAAGCCGAAACAGTGGAGGATATGGGCAGAAAAATGCCAAGGATCTACGTAGCCCTAGACAACAAGCAAGCAGAATTTCAATCGCACATGATTGAAGTGGAAGTTATGATTAACACCCGACCACTTATTATTTTAATTGATTCAGGGGCTAGCCATAGTTAAGTAGATCCTAGNCTTTTAGAGAGCCCAGGAAGGCTGAAGGGGGTGAGCAAATGCCAAGACCGCGACCTATGGAGTGTTGGGGTTGTAAAGGAAACCATAGGTAAAAAGACTGCCCCCACAGAAAAGATAAAGTGAGAACTGTCCATACTATTCAGCAAGCCGAAACAGTGGAGGATATGGGTAGAAAAATGCCAAGGATCTACGTAGCCCTAGACAACAAGCAAGCAAAATTTCAATCGCACATGATTGAAGTGGAAGTTATGATTAACACCCGACCACTTATTATTTTAATTGATTCAGGGGCTAGCCATAGTTAAGTAGATCCTAGGTTGGTGGAAAGTTTTTTTTTATCAAGAAGCAAACATGAGAAGTCTTGGTTAGTGTAGTTGGCCACAGGGACCAAGAAGAAGGTCACTAAATTGGTTAAGTCCTATTCAGTGGACATGAAAGGATTGAGTAGTAAGGCTGAATTGAATATTCTACCTTTAGGCTCTTATGACCGCTTAATTGGAATGGATTGGTTGGACCAACACCATGCCCTCCTAGACTACCGTAACAAGAGGTTTACATGCCTGAATGAAGAGGGAAATCAGGTAACAGTCCAAGGAATTCCCAGAGCCGTGGCTGTCAGAGAAATCTCAGTCATGCAGCTGAAGAAGTGTTACAGGAAAGGTTGTCAATTATTTGCAGCCTGTGTGGGAGAAGCATCTAGAGATGCAGTCTCCAAGATGGAAGACCATGAAGTACTCACAAAGTTCAAAGACATATTTTAGGAGGTACCTGGACTACCTCCAAAGAGAGACATTGATTTTTCTATAAATTTGATGCCTGGAGCAGCTCCAGTTTCGAAGGCTCCTTATAGAATGAGTATGCAAGAGCTGAAAGAGTTGCAACTGCAGCTTGAAGAGATTTTAAAGAAGGGGTACATTTTCCCAAGCGTGTCACCTTGGGGTGCCATGGTCCTATTCATGAAGAAGAAAGATGGGACGTTGAGGCTGTGCATTGATTTCTGGCAGTTGAATAAGGTAACTGTCAAGAACCAGTATCCTTTGCCAAGGATCGATGATCTTTTTGATCAGTTGAAGGACGTGAAAATATTTTCAAAAATAGATCTCAGATCTGGATATCACCAAGTGAGAATAAATGATTAGGACATTAGCAAGACTACCTTTAGAACAAGGTACGATCATTATAAATTCATAGTGGTGCCATTTGGACTGACAAATGCACCTGCTGTTTTCATGTGCATAATGAATGGTGTATTCAGGGACTATTTAGACAAGTTTGTCATAGTCTTCCTGGATGACATCTTGGTGTATTCCAAGTCAAAGGAAGAGAATGAAAAACACTTGAGTATGGTTCTGAAAGTGTTGAGAGAACACCAGCTGTATGCCAAGCTGAGCAAATGCTTATTTTATCAAAGGCAGATCCATTACTTGGGGCATATTATATCAGAAGAAGGGATCGCTGTGGATCCTGAAAAGGTTGAGGCCATCTGAGAATGGTCAGTGCCAAGGAATGTGGCAGAAGTTAGATCTTTTATGGGTATGGAAGGCTATTACAGAAGGTTTATAGTAGGGTTCTCAAAGTTATCTCACCGTATCACTTCCTTGCAAAGGAAGGAGAAAATGTTTCAGTGGACTGAAGAGTGTGAGAGCAGTTTCCAACGAATGAAGCAGCTATTAACCAGTGCTCCAATCCTGAAAATTATAGATCCAAATATGGATTTCATGGTGTGCACAGATGCGTGTAAGGAGGGACTGAGAGGATTTCTCAGCCAAGAGGGATTTGTAATCTGTTATGAATCCTGAAAGTTGAAAGAGCATGAAAGAAATTATGCCACTCATGATTTGGAGCTGGCAGAAATCGTCCACGCTTTGAGGAAATGGAGACATTACCTCATGGGAAGGAGATTTGAATTGAAAACAGACCACAACGGTATGAAGTATTTATTTGATCAGCCAACTTTAAATACCAGGAAAACTAGATGGCTGGAGTTTCTGTGTGAATATGACTTTGATATCAAGCATATCAAGGGTAAGGAAAATAAGGTGGCTGATGCACTCAACAAAAAAGTGCATGACTTACATGATACAACCATTAACATGTACAGGATTGATATCAGGGATAGAGTTCTGGAAGCTGCAAATGTTGATTTGCAGTTCAGAGATTTGGTAGCAAAGCTACGGTAGCGTAAGAGACCACAGATAAAGGAAAGTTACACCTTGGAGGCTGATGGCTTACTTCTGTATAAAAACAGAGTGTACATACCCAATGCCCAAGAATTGAAGCTGGAAATTCTAAAAGAAATGCATAATGTGACATATGTCAGACATCCTGGTTATCAGAAGACTGTAGTAGCAGTCAAAAGCCATTATTTTTGGCCAGGTATGAAGAAAGAAATCGTTGAATACATCACCAGATGTATGGAGTGCCAGAAATTTAAGGCTGAGCATAGGCACCCAGTAGGGTTGCTGCAGCCTTTACCCATTCCTGAGTGGAAATGGGAAGTGGTGACAATGGATTTTATCACAGGATTGCCCAGAACAAGAAAGCAACATGATTCAATCATGGTGGTGGTGGACAAGATTACAAAAGATGCCCATTTTATTCCACTGAAAACCACTCACAAGGCAACGGATGTTGCTGATATCTTCTTAAAATAAGTGGCACGCTTGCACATAATTCCTAAGATGATTGTGTCTGATAGGGACTTGAAATTCACCTCAAATTTCTGGAAATGACTGTTTAAGGGATTCAGAATGAATCTAAACTTTAGTACAGTGTATCATCCTGAGTCTGATGGTCAGACAAAAAGGATGAACAGAGTAAGAGAAGACATACTGAGAATGTATGTGATGGATAAACCATCAAGGTGGGAAGACTACCTCCATTTGGTAGAATTCGCCTACAATAATGGGTATCATACATCATTGAATATGATCCCATTCGAAGCACTTTATGGAAGAAAGTGCAACACTCCAGTGAGCTGGGATAATCCAGCTGACAGAGTAGTAGTTGGGCCTGAGATGCTCAAGGAGATG
>JASDQU010101766.1:502413-524298 GCA_032191745.1 Picea mariana | reverse complement strand
TCTGATGGTCAGACAGAAAGGGTGAACAGAGTAATAGAAGACATATTGAGAATGTATGTGATGGATAAACCATCAAGGTGGGAAGACTACCTGCATTTGGTAGAATTCGCCTACAATAATGGGTATCATACATCATTGAAGATGATCCCATTCGAAGCACTTTATGGAAGAAAGTGCAACACTCCAATGAGATGGGATAATCTAGTTGACAGAGCAGTAGTTGGGCCTGAGCTACTCAAAGAGATGGAAGACCAAATGATAAGAATTAAACAGAATCTAAAATTTTCCCATGACAAGCAGAAATGTTACGCTGATAGTAACAGAAACCATAGACAATCCAAAGTGGGTGACCACATTTTCCTGAAAGTGAAAACTAACAAGAGTTCCCTGAAGTTGGGAAGTTGCGCCAAGTTGGCAACAAGATTTTGTGGACCGTTTGAAATCCTGGAAAGGATTGGGGCAGTTGCATACATTCTTGCATTACTTGCATCTATGACTATACATAATGTGTTTCATGTTTCACTACTTAAGAAATATATACTTGATGCTAATCATGTTATCGATTAGAATGTGATTCAGGTGGAACCAGAAGGTTTCCTGCAAGTGCATCCTATGCGCATATTGGACAGGAAAAGCAAACAGCTCTGAAATCAAGCTATAGAGCTTGTAAAGGTCTAGTGGACTTGGTACGGTCCTGAGGATGCGACATGGGAGCATGCAGATGCTATGCAGACAGAGTACCCACATCTTTTTGAAAATTTTGAAAAGCTTGCAGAGACAGTGTAAGGTTGCACTAAGGACAGTGCAGAAATAAGGGAAGGGGGATTGTAGTGTCCCCAAGATCGAACCCTTTGTAAGTTTGATGTATGAAATGAATTGTAAATATGTGTTATAGGCTAGTGAGCCAAGTTTGTATAAGCCAATGGGCTTATGTGATTGTTAGGCCAGACATTATATTTTATTAATGTCCTGCATACATACATGATGAATAAAATATAAACACCGCCGCGTGCAGATCGACATGATGAATGAGTGATGGGGGACTAAGCATCCATAGAGAGGGCAAGGAATTAGGGGCTGGAAGGTGGTAAAAGGGGCTAAGCCTAGAGGATTAATCCTTGGGAATAATATTTTAATATTATTCCAAAAATACATATGATTAGTATGTTTTTATCCTAAGTTCTTTTGGAATGAGATGTGACTTCCAAATAAAGGAACGCATCATGAATGAATGCATGCAGTTGCATGGGTGACAAGTGTCAACCCAGGTGTATGCAAATAAAAGGGCTGATATGAGCCGCGTTGGGGGTTCATCTTCCATTCCCATCGACTACTGTGGGGGTTCCTCCTCCATTCCACCTGACCGTTTGAAAGTGAACCAATCCGACCTCTGCATGAGACCTTGTGAAATTCTGAAACCGTGGGGGGGAAAAGTCTATGTTGATTCTGGAAGGCAGAGACACCCTCTGTCTGAAGAGATCGAGCCTATGTGTGGAATCTCTGTCCCCAAGCCATAATCGTGAGACCATCCTGTCATTGTTGAGCTTGTTGGAAAGCCCGTGTCTATTTTCCCCGTTGGCTATTGTGACCACGCAGTGCTGGACTGTGTGTGGCTTGTTAGCCAGTTTGTACAACACTCTCTCCAGGTGAGAGAGGTGATTGAGGTTGGAAGAACAGGTTGTTGTCCTGTGAGTGATTCTCTCCAGGTGGGAGAGTGCACAGAGGAGGGAGAGAACTCCTGGAAGGAACCCTGTAGCTTCCACGGAGCTCTAAGACTTCTGGTCCGGTCTGTTGTTGAAACCCAAGGCAAGAGAGGTTAGCAGCTGAAGGACTGTCTAGGTGACAGAGAAGGTGTATACTCCTGGGGTGGAACAAGCATGTGGGGAAGGAGAGTCTATGTGCAGTGAGTATGAGTGGTTCGTGGGAGATAATTCCTTCCTTGTGACTATGTGTTTTCCCTGTAACCTCAGCCTAGCCTAGGATTCCTTGCCTTGGGATGGATCTTAGTCCCAACTCAGGGTGACCCACTGCTGAGTTGATGAGAAGAGTGGTCTAAGGCTGGGAGGTTCGTGGAAGGCCTGCACCTGGTTTGTGGAACTACTATTGTTTCCAAGATAAGTACCAGATGATGTTTTAATTTATGTTTCTGCATGTTTGTGTATTTATAATTATCATGTAATCTGCTATGCATATGAATTAATGCTAATGCCATGTTTAAAATTATGGTAGAAGTAATTTTTAGACTTACTCTGAGCTCTAAATGTGTTTCATTCCTTAAATGCATGTGGATTATATAATGCCTGTATGAGTTATGTAAAAAGTGGTGTTACAGAGGAAGACCAGATAAAGCAGATAATGGAAAAATATGGAAAGATGCATAGTGGAGCACCCTACCAATATAAGATGAATAGAAAGAAGAGAATCATAACTTATAGAGAGGGCTTGGAAAGCGATGAAGAAGAGGTACAGGATTTCCAGGATGTGGAGAAGATTGAGGAAATATTGTGTGCATCATATGAAAGGAAAAAATAAGGTCCAAGGGCAGGAACAGAAGGAAGAACTTTGATCTAGATCATCGTCAGTTTGGAACCTACAACCCCATGTGCGACTAACACACCAGAAAGAACACCAACGTTTAGACAACTAAATTTTAGTGGAAGAAATACAGCAGGAAACACATCTAAGCAAGGAACAACAACTAGAGAAGCCATTTTAGGAAGTAACCATCAAATATCTACACTATGTGGAGCTAGTAGTTCAACACAGTTTAAAATGGTAGGACATGATCCCACGATTAGGTTACCAGAATTTAAGGGAGAGGCATTAGAGGACCCTGAAAATCACTTATTCATTTGTGAGAAGATCTGGGACGCAAAGAAGATCAGAAATGAGGATACAAAACTCACACAGTTAGCAATCACACTAAGATATTGTGCACTAGACTGGTACATGAGCCTAGATGTAAATAGTCCACCAGGAGTAACAAAGACTATTGCAGATGTGAAAAAACTATTGTTAAACAAATTTCAGAAACCCAACTCAGAGGATTAGTATATGAATGAAATGATTGAAATAAGGAAAAAAATAGGTGAGTCTATTTGGGAGATTGATCATAGGTTTAAGTGTTTGAAAGGTAAGTTGAAATATGCAATGACTAACATGCAACATAGGCATCTATTTGTGAACTCATTGTTACCATGTTTGAAATACCCATTAAGACAACAGAAGTTCCAAACTCAGGCAGAGGCTCTGCAGGCAACCTTACAATTGGAAGAGAACCAATATCAACAGGTAGATCCATCAATAGAGGAGTTGAAGGAGGATTTGAAGAATCTAACATTTCAAATTAACCAGAATAAGAGTAAAGAGAAAATAAAAGTTGTTTGGTGTACCTTATGTAGGACATAAGGACACCATAAGAATGAATTTCCAACTTTCATCCAGTATATGGCGACAGAGGTGCCAAACCCATTACCAATAGGAGGAACATGGTGCGATATTTGAAATACACATGGACATGATCCATATTAGTGGATCATGATGATAATGATTGTAGGACGATGGATTTGATGAGAGAAGTAACTTCAGATACTTATAGGGTGCAAGCAGAAATGATGACAGGACAAGTTGCACCTTAGTTAAACCAGGTACCAACACCATAAAAAAATGTTTAGCAGTAGTACAACACTCTACAGCTACAGTATAATAATTCACAGCCACAGTATAACCCCGTGCAGTATAACTAGGTACCTCAATACAACGCACCACGTGGAGATCAAGGTGCATACAAAGGTGGAGGACAAGGAAGAGGAGGATTTGGACGAGGCAGAGGAACAATAGTGTTCCAAAACTACCAACAACTAGGATATTATGCAAGGGTATTTCAAATCCCACCAGCAACATGTATGTACTTTCGTGCAGTAGATCATGACAAAGAATATTTTTCGACACTCTTGGGAAAATACAAGAAAAAAGGAACCAGAAAAACCAGAATGTCTAGTGGATTTATGCAGAAGGTGGGGAGGATGGGAGGAACATCAATATAGTCACTCGAAGAGGAGCCAATATAGGTATTGATGTATTACAACAATATCCATCAAAACACCAATGGGTGAAGAAGAATACTGAGCCACAGAAGTATCTTGATGCATGAAAAGAAAAGGAAACATTCAAGGAGGCCAAACAGGATTTTCTCAAGTAGAATGGTGTGTCTACATCAGCCGTGCAACACACTCAGAACGTACCAATTTTAAGCCCTAAATAGTGGCACATTACCAATTAATTGTGGAATATTACATTAGTAATGTTATTTTATTTATGTCGGCTTGGGTCCATTAGTTGTAATTCTACCTCCTAGTCTCCTATATATACCAAGGAGACATTTTCATTTGGAATCATCTTGTATAGAGAAATTTATGTGGTGTATAAGGAGGTTTCCCCATCAAAGAGGATTATTATCTGAAATTATCTCTTTTTCAAGGAGTTGAGTACTTATTCTGAGGTTTTTTTTATGCTATTTTGATATTTGGTTCTTAACATTTGGTATCAAAGCTCAAGGTCTTGGAATTTCGTTGCTACAACTCAGACACCTTGGAATTTTATCTATACCTTTTTTTATATGATGTTTCATAAGGAACACCTTGGAGGATATTTCTTAGACGAATCAAGTTACGTTGGGTTAAAATTTTAGCTCTTGAGGCCTTACAATTTCAAAGATATAGCCTATGTAATATAGGGTTCTGGAATCATACTGAATTTAGTCATCACAGAATTTTCACTATAAAAAAGTTTATGTAATGTTTCAAACCCTAAAATATCTGTGATAAAAATTTCAAATTCTGGGTCATCCTTATTTTGTAGATACACCCTGTGCAAGATAGGGTATCTTACTAGTCATATTAACTAGTCTCAAACAAGTCTTCTGGGTAAAACAGTGATATCTTCTTTAGTGAGTATCCAAATTAAGTGAGACAAATTGCATTGGATAGTGCACAGTCTTTAGTATTTCTTGTACAAGTTTCATAATAAATTGTCAGATATTGTGAGCTTGGCACTCTTTACATGTACGCTCTCTTGGAAGGGACAAAAATCCACAAGTTGTGGGGAAGTTACCATAACTTACACTTGGGACATCCAATGTTGATCAGACCTGTGGAATTGTGGAGAAGACATATCAGAGAAATAAAAAAAATAAGTTTTTATACCTAGAAGGGATAAAATTTTGGATATACAGCAGAAGAAATATCGTCTAGCAGAACCACCTTGAAATCAAGGTTTAAAAGTGATACTTGGCCAACATGCCACCAAAAAAGGGAACTTCTACACCAAATAAGCCTTCAGACAATCCTACTTGGACTCTTGATGAAGGTGAAGAAATTTGCAGGGATATAAATTATTTACAAAAGAATACAATAACAAAATATGAACTACAAGGCATCGATTCAACTAAAGCTAAGTTGGAGGAAATAATGGATACTAAGATGGATGGTTTAAAAAGGGAGATCATGGAAGGATTGAAAATTTTCCTAATAGAGAGGATACCTGAAAGTAAAAATTTATCCCATGAAATTCATGATGAGAACACAATGAAGATAAATTAAGAGTGGAGAAACTCCAACTTTGGGTTGAAGACCAACCACTTTCCTAAGATCAATATGAGGAAGTTTTATGGAAAGGATCCAATCACATGGATACTTCAGATGGAGAAATTCTTTGATCTACATGATGTTCCACATACGCAAAAGGTATGAATTCCTTCTTTATATTTAGAACCCAATCAATTTGTGTGGTATCGATGGCTTTGTTCTCGCAAATCACTCGTCACTAAGACAATTTTCATGGAAGAAATGATAGCACACTATGAGGATACAAGGAGAAATAGCTTCTTTACCCAATTGATAAATCTCAAGCAAAAGGGTTCAATTGTAGAGCACATTGATAACTTCCAAAGATTGAATATAAAGGTAACAAATATTCCAGATGAGCACCTGATTGATGTATTCATATGAACTTTGAAGGATAACATTCAACATGATATTTTCCTTTGGGAACCCAAATTGTTGGAGAATGCATTCAGGGTGGAGAGAAATTTTGAAAGTAAAAATGGCTATGGCTACTAGAAGGGCCACTCCTAACATCTATCAAGAGAATAATGTTCCTTCTTCTAAAACACCTCAACAATTGGAGGAAAAGAAAAGAAAAAGGTTTATGCTTTAATTGTGGCAGCAAGTACAGTAAGGGACATAAGTGTGGTGAGAAGAAATTATTCTACATAGATTGTGAAGAGGAAGAATAACAAGAACAAGAACAAGAACCATCTCTGGATGAAAACATAGAAGAGATTTATTTTAAAGAGTTGAATCCCATGATATCATGTAATGCATTGGATGGAATTAGCACTCCTCAAACCCTCGAGATTGAATGATATATCAAAAAGAAAAAGGTAATAGTCCTAATTTATTCTAGTATTACTCATAATTTCATTCATTATAAATTAGCCAAAGCTCTCAATTGCTTTATATATACAGTACCAAAATTTCAAGTAATGATTGCAGATGAAGGAACTATCAATTGCTCAGGAAAATGCAATAAGATCAATATTACTATGGGGGAATATGTAATGAATATTCTAATGATTGTTATACCCATGGGTGGTGTTTATGTCGTACTAGGAATCTAATGGTTACAATCAATAGGAACGGTGGCTTTTAATTTTCAAGAAATTTTCATTGGAAGGAAAATAAATTGAGTTAAGGGGTATCACAAGGAAACCCAGTAAGGTGATAAGCTCTAATGGCATGAAAACATTATTGAAAAATGGGCATCAAGGTGTAATTGTACAATTATGCTCACTATATGTTCATGTTAGGATATTTATACAAGCATAATTCAAAAGTTAAGAACGGATAATGGAGGAGAATATGTGAACAATAGTTTTACAAGTTATTGTACTACATAGGGCATCCAAATGCAACACATTGTTCCATATACACCACAAAAAAATGGTGTTGTTGAGATAAATAATCGCACATTAAAAGAAATGGCTAATTGTATGATCCAATCTAAGGGATTAAGTCTAAAGTATTGGGCGGAAGCAATCAACTGTGAAAATTACATAGTAAATCGCACTCCCACAAAGGATCTTACAAATATAACACCAGAAGAAGATCAGGATAAAACTAAACCAGATATAAGTCACTTCTGTGTATTTGGCAGTATAGAATGGGCTCACATTCCTGATGAGAAAAGGAAAAAATTGCAGCCTAAAAGTGAGAAGTGTATATTTGTTGGTTATTATGAAGATGTCAAAGGTTATAGACTTCTTCAACCACATTGTAATGAAATTATTATTATAAGAGATGTTAAATTTGATGAAAATCTCTTGGCCTGCGAGCCTAATTTGGCGATTATGCCTTCTTCGGCCTACGAGCCATCTTCGACGTTTGTGCCTTCTTATGTTCCTATTCTGGTTTCTTCTTCATATGATGACACTGAGGATGAAAATCCACCTCCTCTTTCTCACCTTCCTCCATATGAGTCCTTTGAACCTAAACCAGCACTAGCTCCACCGCTTCCTAGATGGGTCTATTCAACACGAGAAGCAACTGGTGATCTTGTCGGTGATCCTTCAGATCAGCCCGGACACGTTCACAATTCCAACGAGACTCTTCTCTTTTGGCTCAAGTTTTAGAGACTCATGATCCAGAGACATTTTTAGAAGATTCAGGTCATCCAAATTGGGATACATCAATTAATGAAGAGTATCATTCTTTAATGGAAAATGACACTTGGGATCTTGTACCTCTTCCAAAAGGAAGAAAACTTGTCATATGTAAATGGATCTACATAACTAAGTATGCATCAGATGGAAGTGTTGAAAGACACAAGGCTTGGTTAGTTTCCAAATGATTTTCCCAAGTTGAAGGAATTGAATATAGTGAAACCTTAGCCAAAATGAATTCCATCCACCTTGTTCTTTCTCTTGCTACCTCACATAAATGGGAGGTCCATCAGATGGATGTTAAATCTGCCTTCTTACATGGATATTTGCAACAAGAAATCTACATGGAACAACCTCCTGGCTATGTCCAAAATGACTCTAGCCTTGTTTGTCACCTTAAGAAATCTCTTTATGGTACTAAGCAAGCTCCCCTAGCTTGGTATGCCAAAATGGACAACTTTCTTATTGACACCGGATTCTCTAGATTCCATTATGATCCTAATGTCTATACCAAGAAAGTGGGAATCCATCTCAGATTCCTTTTCCTTTATGTTGATGACCTTATCCTTACTGGTAGTGACTCAAAAATTTTAAACCATGTGAAAACCAGCCTTAAGAAGAAATTTGAAATGATAGACTTAGCTTTTTTTCACTATTTCCTTGGCCTCCAAGTTTTGCAAACCAGTGAAGGAATTTTTCTTTCCCAGTCTAAGTATGTGTGTGATCTTGTTCATCGCTTTCACATGGATGATTGTAATCCAGCCCTTCTCCTTTCCAGTCTGGAGTCAATCTTACTTCCACCTATACTTCTCCCGAAGTTGATGCCACCCTGTACCGTCAGTTAGTTGGTAGCCTCTTATACTTGACTCGTACACGTCCTGATATTTCCTTTGTTGGTTGCCTTGTTGCCTGGTATATGAAAACACCCCATGAAGTCCATTGGAAAGAAGCTAAAAGGATACTTCGCTATGTCTATGGTATTGTTCAAGATACATTACAGATCAGGGGGGACTCCTTTATTGGTTGGTTTTACTAATTCCAATTGGGTCGTCGACACTGATGATCGGAAGTCTATTGAAGGTTATGTTTCTAGCCTTGGTTCAGGACCTATCACTTGGGCCTATAAGAAACAACATGCTATTGCACTTTCTTCAGTAGAAGAAGAGTGCCAAGCAGTGGTAAATGCCAGTCAGGATGCCTTATGGCTTCAACAAATCCTTTCATAGTTTGGATTCCAATAGCAGCATCTGACCAGCCTTTGGTGTGAAAATCAGAGTGTCATCAAGATCGCTAAATACCCAGTTCAACATCAGCGCAGCAAGCACATCGAGCTACACATGCACTTCATCAGAAAGTGCATTCATGATCAAGTCATTGAAGTGCTTTTTTTCCCTACAAAAGATCAAGTTGCATACATTTTCACAAAGTCTCTTACAGAAGCGAAGTTTTCCAAACTTCGATATATGTTAGGAGTTCAAGAAGTTTTCATTAAGGTGTAATAGGCTCTAATGCCTCCTTCCTTCTCCTATTGTGTCAATTTTGTAAATCCTTCAGTCCTATCCCAAGTTATTATTAATGGGGGATGTTAGGATATTTAGACACTTAGGAGTTAGTAATATCTACTTGGTCTAATTTGTCGTTAGGTAAAAGTGTGTTTCTTAGTGTGTTTCTTTAGTATGCATTAGTATGCATTTGTAGTTAAGAAATTCGACGGTCACAATATGTTCCCGACATAGAGTGATCTAACAGTTCATATTCTCCTCGATCTTAATAGTCATTGATCTGTGTCTTAACGCCCAATTGGTCCATGATCTCTATCTAAAGAGAATAGAGGGTCATTTTTTGATGATCGATTGTGAGAAACTCTCTTGTAAAATCTCTTTGTAATATTTTTCTTTGGCATTAATAAACTACTCCAAGCGGTCATGTTGGCTAGGGTCGTGGATGTTTCCCCGTAGGGGTTTTACTACGTCAAAACATCGGTGTGTTGATATTTGATCCGGTTGTGTGATTGGTTGCTAAAGGTGTTCATCCTCTATTGGAATACATGTTATGTCAAACATTTCAAATATCTAAGCCATTTATTTTCCTAGATCTTAAAGGGATCATTGATAAGAATTCCAAAGTATTTGAAGATATCCCCAAAGGTATTCCACCCACGTGAAATCATTCTCATGTTATTCACCTAATTCCTAGGAGTGTTCCTCCTAACAACAAGCCTTACAGATACCCTTATGCCCAGAAGAGTGAATTTGAGCGTATGGTTGAAGAAATGTTATAGGTTGGCATTATTAGACCTAGCCAAATTTATTACTCTGCACCAGTGGTAATGGTACTCAAGAAAGAGGGCTCATGTCTTATGTGTCCACGTTATAGAGAGATAAACAAGATAACTATTAAAGATAAGTTTCCAATTCTTTTCATTGATGAATTGTTAGATGAACTACATGGAGAAATCTATTTCACAAAGTTGGATCTTCGTTCAAGGTGTCATCATATTAGAATGAAGGAAGCATATATCCCAAAAACAACATTCTGAACTCATGAAGGCCATTATGAATTTTTGTTCATTCCTTTTGGCCTTACAAATATACCTTCCACATTCCAAGGTTTGATGAATTCCATTTTCAAGCCCTTCCTTAGAAAATTTATGTTAGTATTTTTTGATGATATACGAATCTATAGCAAATCTTGGGAGGATCATGTGTGACATGTTGACAAGGTGCTACAACTACTAAGGAGAAACAACTATATGCCAAACCATTCAAATTTTTATTTGGGGTGAAGGAGGTAAATTATTTGGGATATATTATATCTCATAAAGGTGTCAAGGTAGACCCTAACAAGATTAAGTCCACGATGGATTGGCCAATTCCCAAAACATTGAAGAATCTTAGAGGGTTTTTTGGTTTGATAGGTTACTACGGCAAGTTTGTTTGGAACTATGGAAGAATAGAAACACCTTTAACGGCATTAACTAATAAGAATGCATTTTCATGGACTTAAGAGGCAACTCAAGATTTCGAACAACTTAAAGAGGCAATTTGCAAAGCTCCTGTCTTTACCACACCAGACTTCAAAAAAACCTTTATTGTGGAATGTGATGTCTCGGGAAATGGCATTGGTGTTATTCTAATGCAATAAGGAAGGCCCCTTTCTTTTTAAATTCTCCCACTCAAGGGAAAGGACTTACACAAACCCATTTATGAGAAGGAAATGATGGAAATACTACATGCATTGAAGAAATGATGCCCTTACCTAATAGGTAGTCACTTCAAGGTAAATTTAGATCATGATAGTCTTAAATACTTCTTGGAACAAAGATTATCTTTAGAAGAAAAACAAAAATGGGTGAACAAGATGTTGGGCTATGATTTTGAAATCATCTATTAAAAAGGGAAGCAAAATGTTTTGGTCGATGCACTCTCAAGAAAGGATGAATATGTTGAGGCCTTTCTTTGTGCTATCTCGATCATCCAGCCTGATTGGATAATAGAAGCGAAGGATGAATGGAAGAATGACGAAAGTGTGTGGACTCTCATTCAAAGGTTGTAGCAGGATTCTAGTGCATCAGATACATTTACATGGAAAAATGAATCACTATGGTACAAATATCGCTTATATTTATGTAATAACTCCCAACTCAAACAAAATCTACTATTAGAATTGCACACCTTTCTGGTAGGAGGGCACTCAGGATTTTTGAAAACCTACCATAGGTTCAAGAAGGAATTTTTTTGGGATGGCCTTAAAACTGATGTTCAAAGGTTTCTAGCAGAATTTTTAGTTTTCCAACAAAATAAGGTGGAAACAATTAAGACCCCAGGTCTTTTAAAACCATTAGCCATCCCAAGTTAGCGTTGGGAAGAGGTTTCCATGGATTGCATCATAGGGTTACTGAAGTCTGAAGGAAAGAGTGTCATCGTGGTGATTGTTGATAGACTAACCAAGTACGCACACTTTTGTGCACTCTCTCATTCTTTTGAAATCCATTACAATTGCCACTGCATTCATGGAGACAGTTCAAAATCTACATGGAAGCCTAAAGATTATTGTAAGTGAGAGAGATCCCATCTTCACTAGAAATTTTTGGGCAGAATAATTTTCTTGTTTGGGTGCTCAATCGGCTCATTTCTCATCCTATCATCCTCAATTTGATGGAAAAACCAAGACAGTGAACATATTTCTGTAAGGCTACCTTCATTTCTTTGTCTCTAATAAACAAACACAATGGTTCAAATGGCTACCCTTGGCAGAATGGTGGCATAACACTTCCTTTCATACTGCAACAAAAATGACACCATTTATGGAACTCTATGGATACCACCCTCCTTCCATCACTTCTTCTCTAAAATAAAAATATAAGGTTCAAGTACTGGAAGATCACATCGAGCATCAACAACAATTTCTCCAACTCTTAAAGGACAACTTGACCATAGCACAAAATTGCATGAAACGACAAGCAGATCAGCATCGTAGTGAAAGAAGTTTTGAAGTAGGGGATTGGGTATTCTTAAGACTACAACCATGCAAACAAATGTCCCTCGAGAAAGCTAAGAAAGATAAGAAATTATCACCAAAGTAATATTTCCCTTATAAGTTGTTGCAAAAGATTTATATTGTGGCATACAAATTGGAGTTGCCTACACCTTCACACGTACATCTAGTTATCCATGTTTCATGATTAAAGAAGGTTATAGGTGACAAGATCCCATTTCAATCTATATTGCCAGAACTTGATGAGGAAGGAAAAATCATATTGGATCCTGAAGCTATCACTGACACAATAATTCTCCAGCTGAGGAACATATACATTTCATAGTATCTCATTAAGTGGAGGAAACTAACTATTGAAGATTCCACCTGGGAAGATGATTCTTTTATACAGAAGCATCCAGAACTAATCAAGTGTTGCAGACAACACTTATCTGAAGGGGAGGGGCATGTTAAGCCCTAAATAGTGGCACATTTCCCCTTAATTGGGGCATATTACATTAGTAATGTTATTTTATTTATGTCGTCTTGGGTCCATTAGTTATAATTGTACCTCCTAGTCTCCTATATATACCAAGGATACCTTTTCATTTGGAATCATCTTGTATGGGGAAATTTATGTGGTGTATAAGGAGGTTTCCCCCTTGAAGAGGCTTATTATCTAAAATTATCTCTTTTTCAAGGCATTGAGTACTTATTTTGAGGTTTTTTTATGCTATTTTGATATTTGGTTCTTAACAACCAATGTACAAAATGCCCTCCTCAATGGACCATACCTGTGAAGCACAACCTTTAGAGAAAGTAAGTACCATAAATAATTTTCTATAATATTTTGTTAAGTTATTAAATGACCCATCATCTGTTAAGGTTTTAAAATATATGATAGAAATATGTACCACCAAGGTGGAAGGAAAGTTACAAGATAAAACAGTCAATCATCTCCATACAAGAAGAAGGACAAGTAGGGAATTCAGACTAAATGCTAATATTGGGGACTTCAACATGTGTGATATTATACTAGACTTAGGATATGAAGTAAATGTATTACCTAAGAAGACATGGAAGTGCATGGGAGAACCCACACTTCGCTATTCACTTGTCCAGTTAAAATTAGAAAATCAACATAGAGTGTTACCAATTGGAAGGCTTAAAGGTGTGATAGTAGATTTGGATGGATTGTGCACTATGGCATATTTTGAAGTAATAGAGATAGTATATGGAACAACACCTTACCCAACATTGCTTGGATTGGATTGGGAATTTGATAACCAGTCCATAATTAAACTGAAGACAAGGAAAATGAGTTTTGAATCAAGTGAATATAGATTTATTGCACCATTAGATCCTTAAAAAGGAGAAAGGTTTGTAAAGCCCACTTGTTTGGATCTGGAGGAAATAAACCAGTTGTACAGAACCACCGCATGCAAAGAGGATTATGTTAACCCAACTACATATGGGGTACTTATCTGGAGAAGCATTACATCATGTGCTTCTGAATCAGATAAAGGTTTGAATAATTCGAAACAATGATTACATGAAGTTTCAACAAGGAGGTGTGAAAGAATAGACAGTGCAATAAGATGGGTGGGCACGGAGATAAGAGAACCTCCCAGTTTTCATGGGTTAAATATCTTAGAGGAATTTCTTCCAAAATATGAAGAGGAAGTATTAGAGAATCAGAGGCTCTTAGCCCTATATATTTCACTCAAGGCCGCACCTAAAAGATGGTGGGATGCACACAAAGAAACAATTCAGGAATTGTATGAGTGTAAACGACTACTGCTCATTAGATCTGGCGTAGAGTAGGGGAGAAATAAATAAATTGCATAGGTATGATGGAAAGGGAACACCAGTGGAACACTTGGAAAAGTGCAAGGAACAATGGAGGATGACACCACCATAGGAATGTACTCATCACTTTATCCATACATTGGAAGGAATTACAGGGAACTGGTATATAGACCAGGAGATGCGCAGAGATGCTACAGAATGGACAAGATTACACCTAAATTTTGTAGTAACCTTCTCGTTTGAATGTGAGAACCCCAACATTGATTCAGCATTGAAGCTGATACAGGGAATGATATTTAGCAATGAACCAGAAGTTGAAATCATGACAGAATATCAACAACAGAATAGACAGATAGTCAAATAATTACTCTCATTCTATCATGTTGAAGAGGAAGCACCAGATGAATATGATTCATGCAACATTTAGATTACAGAGGTTGAGGGAGAAATAGAGGTGGAAGGTCCATCTCTGGAGTTAGAATTATTTTCTACACCAATAAAAGTTAATAAAGTCAACATTGGGATGAATGAAAATCCTAAAATGAAAAGTATTGGAGACTATTGGGATGAGAAACCAATAGAAAGAATAACAGAGTTACTGTGTGGATATAGTGACTTGTTTCCAATGACCTTCACAGAGATGAAAGGCATAGTAGGGGAGCTAGGTTAGATGAATATACCACTCAAACATGAGGCTAGACCTATCAGTAAAAGACCCTACAGACTGAATCCAGTGTATAAGAAGAAAGTGAAAGAAGAAATTGGCAGAATGTTGGAAGTTGGTATCATAGAACCGGTAGAGGAATCTGAATGCATCGGTCCTATGGTAGTCCAAGAAAAGAAATGGAGGGGGGATAAGAATTTTTGTAGATTTGAGGAAAGTTAATGATGCTTGCTTATATGACCCTTTCCCTACCCCTTTTACAGATGAGGTCTTAGAGAAAGTGGGAGGCCAGGAAGCATATCCATTTATACATGGATTCTCAGGTTACCATCAGATCAAAATAGCTCCAAAAGACAGGTATAAGACTAGTTTTTCTACATAATGGGAATCCTACCAATATATAGTCATGCCATTTGGGCTGAAAAATGCACCATCCATATTTTCAAGACTAGTCGCAGTTGCTTTTAAGGAATTCATACATCAATTTCTAGAAGTACATATGAATGATTGGATTGTATATAGTTTGTTAAAGGACCATGTGGAAGTGTTAATATTAATTTTGGAAAGATGCAGGCAATGCCATATCTCATTGAACATCAAAAAATAAATTTTGGGGACACCTTTTGGAATACTGTTGGGACATATAGTGTGTAAACAAGGTTTACTAGTGGACCCTGCTAAGATTGCAGTCATTGTAAATTTATCACCACCAAAGTCAGTGTGCCAGCTAAGAGAAACATCGGGACATAAAAGCTATTACAAGAATTTATAAAGGGTTATATGTAGATTAATGCACCAATGGAAAAATTGTTAAAGAAGGACACCAGATTTCAATGGAATGAGGATTTTCAGCAAGGATTGTACACTTTAAAACAAAAGATGGTAACAACACCTATACTAGTATTTCCAGACTAGGAAAATACATTTCATGTGCATGTAGATGCATCATCCATAGAACTTTGAGCAATTATGGTGTAGTCGGGAGAAGGGGACTTAGACCATCCTATATTCTTTGCATCCAAAAACTTCTCAGAATTAGAGAAAAATTACAACACCACAGAAAGAGAAGGCCTAGCCATGGTATATGCACTTCAGAAATTTAGACACTACTTACTGGGTAAACACTTTAAAATGTTCACATGCCATTCTTCCCTCAAATATCTAGTCAACAAGCCAGTGTTGGGGGGCAGGATTTCTAGATGGCTATTGTTATTTCAATAATTTGACTTCAAAGAAATAGTCAAACTAGGGAAGATGAATGAAGGACCTGATCACCTGTCAAGGGTAATTAATGGAGAAGAACCTACTAACTTGGAAGACAACTTCCCTGATGCATAGTTATTTTCCATACAGGTATATGATGAGTACTTCACTGATATTATTGAATACTTAATTATAGGGATTGCACCACAATATTTTAGCACTGCGCTGAAGAAAAATATGGTAGTCAGAGCTACAGAATATCAACTTATTGCAGGACATTTATACAAAATGGGCACATATATCATTTTGAGAAGGTGTTTATTGGAACATGAAAGGCCCAGAAATTTGGTAGAAGATCATGGAGGTATAGCTAGAGGAAACTATGTAGGAAACACTACCGTGCAGAAGGTATTGCATGCAGGATTATGGTGGCCAATAGTACATAAAGATGCCAAGGAATATTGTCAGAAATGTGATGTATGTCAGAGGGTTGGCAAACCCAACGGAAGGGATGAGACACCTTTAAGACCATAAGTGAATCTACAGGTATTTGAAAAATGGGCAATAGACTTTGTGGGACCTATTCACCCACCATCAAAAAGGTTAGGAGTTAGGTATATCATTACTGCGACTGAATACTTAACAAGATGGGAAGAAGAAGCACAAGTTAAAGACCGTAGCACAGAGATAACAACACACTTCTTATTTGAAAAAGTGATCACCATATTCGGATGTCCTAGGATTCTGATGAGTGGCCAAGGCACTAATTTTATCAATAATACCATCAGGGCTATGACTCAGGAGTTTGAATTCTATCACCATAAGAGTACACCATGTCATCCTCAAGAAAATGGAACAATAGAAGCTTTCAATAAGATCTTGGAAAATACTTTGACTAAGATCTACAATGTCAACAGAGATGATTGGGACTTGAAAATACTAGCAGTACTATGGGCATATAGGACCACATGTAATAAGTTGACAGGACATACACCATTCATATTGGTGTATGGGTAGGAAGCAATAGTGCCATTAGAATTTCCAGTACCCAGTCTATGCATAGCAGCAATTACCAACATGACAGAAAGAGGCGCAGTACAGGAAAGGTTAAGTAAACTAATGGAAATTGAAGAAGATAGGATTATAGCAGGATTTCATCAGGAAGTACAGAAAGCAAGAGAGAAATCTTAGCATGACAGACATATTAAAAATAAGAGTTTTAAGGAGGGAGACCTATTCTTTCTCTATGACAAAAAATGTTTCCAACACCCTGGGAAGTTTAGAATGCATTGGCTAGGGCCATATGAAGTAAATACTGTCACATATGGGATATTTGTATAGCTAAAGGACTTGGGAGGAACATAATTGAAAGGAATGATCAACGATAGTAGATTGAAACTGTACAGGGACAATCAACCTACTAGCACTTAAAAGTTACAACGCGGTGAGAAAGGCATGTATATAGTGTACCATAGTAGACAGTATAAAAGAAAGATCATAAAAAGTAGAAAAAGAAGAAAAAGGAAGAAAAAAGTAGAAAAGAAAAATAAATAAAAAATATTGGGAAATATTGTGTGCAACAGATAGTGGAATCAATGCGACAAAAAGAGAAAAAGTGACCACGTGTTGCATATGGTTGAAGAGAATCAAACACCATGCACTAAAGTAAAGTCACAGCTGAAACGTACGGTGCACTAAAAAAGTACAGCGCAATAGAGAACGGGCCAACGGTCAAAAAAACAAAAATCGATCGTTAGGGTAAAAAGGCACAAATTGGGCATTTATGAAACTAAACGAAGCATACTCGAGAACATTCAACGCATTAATAAAAACCAAAGAAGATTCAGGGCATTCATGATGTCCTCTATATAAAGAGAAAACATAAGACAAACAGGACTTATTGTGAATTTGCAAACTCATAAAGCTAAGGAGCACGAAGACGAGAGGCGAAAAGGAGAGTGCAAAGATCAAAGAAGCTGAAGCTCAATCGGGAAAGAAAGAAGTACCCACAATGGAACCTCCAAACGTTGGTGCACCAAGAAAAACAGCATGGAAAACACTCAGTATTCTTAGGTCACCGCAAGAAATCGTGGAGGAGGAACAAGAATTTACACAGAGAGAGGGCATTTCCGATGTCGACGCCATTCCCTCGTCACAGGTAGAACTAGTGAGCACCACACTGGTAGATGAAAAAGAACAAGCCCCAACAAGAGTCTGGATGGATATCAATAGTGCACAGGGCCACAAACTAGTAGCCACAAGAAACCCACAAAAACATGCAAGGTCTAAAGTAGCCCACAGAACGAATGGTGGCGACAATGAATGGAAAGAGTTTGATGGGATGAGACTATAACCCATGGTCGGCTCCGTGCAACAGGAATAAGTACATATTGAAGACATCACAGGGCAGCCATATTTCAATAGGGAAGAAAGAGAACCATAGGTTGGAACCTCTAGCACGTTGGTAAAAAGATATGGCAAACAACCCATCACACAGTCCCCATGCAAGCAACCTGAGGCATTAATTGTTTTATCGTGCATTTTATAAGGGGTGTAGGCCACACCAACTCTATTGGGTTGTGTGGAAAGGCTTAGATACGCATACCATGATGTGTCTGACACTAGCAAATTCCCAAAATTTGTGCAGCAGGTGTACATGGATATCCTTAGAAAAGGGCCATTTATAGATCCAATATTGCATCAAAAGAAATAGACGGAAGGCCTGGAAAACACAAGGATCCTGATCTTGGTAGATATTCTCCACTTTAGCAGGGGGAAAGAGGTGAACAACTACGTCAAGTAGTTGATGGCGATCCTCCATTGAGGAATTTAATGGTTAGAAGAACATGTCTCCATTGGCGTAGAGTTCATTTCATTCATCACAGGTTTGCCATCAAACGATGAGAGTTACGCGCAGTACATGGATGATAAAACCAAAGAATAGGCTCTAGAAGAAGAGATGAAGAATACATATAGGATGGAAATAGGAACGTGCAGAATTATTATAAAGAGAATCAGTGACACAGCCACCAGGATGGCCATGAAATTAATGGCATGCAAATTATTATGCAAATGTCGCAAGGAGAAGGTCCCTACAAGGGTTTTCGTGGCAGCAACACAATGTGTAAATGGAACCATGCTCAGTTGGGCCCCATATTTACTAAAATTGTTCCTAGATGACTGCAAGGAAGTGCAGGACTTGGGAACAGAGTTCCATTACTCCTGGTTGTTGATTTTAATAGCATTAATTGGCTGGAAAGATCCTCCCTATTCCTATTTCTGCGACAGGGTAGGACGTTGTCGCGCAGTATGTGTTGTATTATTGAGAGGGGGGGTGAATCACTAATAGAGAAATCTAATATTTTTTAACCATAATATGCAAGTTTTATATTTCTTTATGATCAATGTAGCATTATCATCCAATAGTTACAGAGTAAATAAACAATGAACAAATGAGCAATCATACACATACAGAGTACACCAATGTTTTTAAGTGGAAACCCAAAGTGGGAGAAAAACACGGAATGCTTTTTCTTATATGTATTTAAGAATTACATTCATTGGAAGCACCAACTTCCTTTGTTTTCCAACTGCAACTGGAAGGAGGCTCCAACCCCCTATTTTCTCAGGCTGCAACCTAATGGAAGCTCCAACTCCCCAATTATCTAGCTACAACCAAAAGGAAATTACAATCGGAAGGTGGCTACAACCACCTGTCCTTTCCCTATCCAACCGCCCTGATGTAGAAGTAGAATGATGGAACCATTTTCACACTATCACTGTGAGATATACCATTGTAACAACCTGTATCACTAATCTGTAGCCAATCTGTACAACTTCTATGCTATCAACATGTACCTGAACTGAGCATGTATCAAATAAATACAATAGACACGTGACCTATAGTTCTGCATCATGCGTATGTACACGCCCTATCTATAAAACATCTCCCCTATGTATGTGACCTATATGTTATGTAGCCTGTGTATACCTTCTGAAGACTAGGGTTTTCTTTCTTATGAAAACTTTTGATCCTTTGCAACCTCTTTCACACAGATCTGCAACATGTCACTATATCCAGACTATAATTGTACCATGTGCATCCATCCTCATTCATAATCTTTACCCAAAGACTCTACATCTCTTTCTAGTCATGTGCCAAATGATTGTATGTTATCATGAACCAATATAATAACCTTCACATGAACTAGACATAAAACCCTTTTTGATATTCAACCTTCCAATACTTCAGCTACTTCATGTATCACAATAACCCTTAACCATATGCCAAGAAATACAAGATGTGCCTCAACTCTAACAATGATAAATGTTGCTTATACTGGCACTATATTTATGTAGATTGTTGGAAAAATGAGAGGGGGGGGTGAATCAGTTGTTACTGTGCTTAAACAAATATGCCTATTTTAAACTCTTTACAGAACACTCATTGACAATCACAATAATGCAAGGAAGTAAGCAATAGAATATTCAACATCAATCACACACATGAAATATACAGAGACAAATATTTCTTGAGGAAACCCATAAAGGGAAAAACCTCTTCTTCTTGATATGATAAGTAATCTTTATTTTCTATACATTGTCATTCTTATGATCTCCAACTCCTCTTGAGGCTACAACCTTTGCTTTACAAGCAACAACTTGCTGAGAGAACCAACTCTCTGGTTTCTCTGGTACCCACTAGAAGGAAGCACCAACTCCCTAAGTGTTCCAGCACCAATTGGATGGAAGCACCAACTTCTAGTCACACAAGCACCAACTTGTATAATAGAGAACAATAGTTCTCCCTTGCACCACCCTGTCACCCTGGTTTTTCTAGCTGCAAACAGATGGAAGCTACAACTCCATGTGTTCAATCACCCACTTGAAACTCTAAGGAAAACTGTCCTCCCTAGCACCTCCCTACCACCCTGAATATAAAAAATTTGTTCCTGAAACTTATTACAGTGACACAATGTTTGTCAAAAGACTTACCAGTCTCATCACTATTATGTGGCACTTCTCTGCTCTGCCTGCATCAATGTCTTCCCGCTCGCATCTCCTGGTGATTTTTTTTCTTATGCTCTGTCTCTGAATGCACACCTAAGCTTTCTCTTACTCTCTCAAATAAGCATTTCTGCTCTATATCTTTCTTATGTGATTTATGATCTATGTATTATTTCCATTCAATGCACTATGCCTCTTCTGTGCGTTTCATCTCTTGCGCACAGCATGCTTCTACCCACATGAAATAACTCTCAACAAAAGAAACCATCTCTTTTCTGCTCTGTGCATATTTATCATGCCAAGTCCTATGCCAGGGCATACACTCAACTCTTCGTCCTCTCTGGCAATCATCCTGAGTTTTTTCTTCATTAGTGTTCATTATCCTGAGATTCTTTGACTTCTTTGGTAGTTACAGTCTTCTACGCATTTCCATATGTCAATTGTCTAAATGATGAATCTTCACTTCACTAGAATTTACCTCGAGACTCTTCAACTCCTCTAGTGATCACCCTGAAGCCTCTTAGAATTCTCTGGCAGAAACAATCATTGACTTCTTGCAGTTACCCAGAGAACCTCCGCGCGCTCATGCCTTTGGCGCCTTTTCCCTTTCTGAGAAAACTACACTGTGGGTGCTCACTTTTCTATCTAAGCCCCTCCCTTTAATGTGACCATGAGCTATGTACACAGGCCTGACCAAAAGATGCTTCACGATATCAGACATTGGATATTCAGCTGTGAGTTGCCTCAATTCTCCCAACTCGCAATCTTCGATGTGGAGCCTAGAGACGTGCTAGCTCCTCCCTTAACCTTCGTTGATGTGACCACTGGTTGTGACCACTCGCTAATCAAATGGGCACTTCACAATCTCAGTGATCTCCGAAGTGGAGCCTAGCAACATGTTAGCTCCTCCCTTAACTTTCCATTGATGTGACCTTGGCTTTGACCAGGGGCCAAGAAAAAGGGTGCTTCGCATTTCGTGAAATTGTGAAATTTGTCATGCCTAATC
>JASDQU010101766.1:489889-502363 GCA_032191745.1 Picea mariana | reverse complement strand
TCTTTACTTGCAGGGGAGGATTCAATATCAACATTATTATCTCTCCTTATGCCCTTAGCCACCACTTGTCTTGAGTTTACAAACTTTATCTTACAATATTTCTTTTTGCATGTGATGACATTTCTAGCTAAGGGTTTTATCCTTGGATCTTCTTTGTCATTCTTCATATGACAGTTTGCATCTTTGTGGCTGAAGTTATGACAGTTATAGCATCCGATCTCATCGTTAAATAGGTCAAAGTGATTGGTGCAACATTGTCAACTCATTGGATGTTTAGTTGTATTTTGCAAGGATTGTTTATTTCTTGACTTCCTCAGTTGCATGTCTCTAAACTTAATTTGGTAGTTTGCAATCTTATGACCAAAATTAGAGTAGTAAAAACAGTAACCATGGAAGAAATTTTTGCACTTGAAGGATGGCCTTATTCTTGGCATTTGTTTCTCCATCTTCTAATATCTTTGTTTTTCATCAGGGATCATATTATCTTTATTAGCTTCTGGTGGCAGAGTACTCACATGGTCTGATTGTCTGTTGACTTGGAACATGATCATATTTATTGGCTCTTTGCTTTCTGGTTGTTTGCTACTTGAACCTCTTACATAGCCTAAACCAGTCTTCAACAAAGGAGATCATTGTTTGATCAGAATGTTGTTTAGTGTTGTTGAGGATTTAATGCTTGGAAGATTTTGGAGATACATTTCTTCAAAATTCTCCATCTCTTTTCTAGTTTTTACTATCTCTTCTTCCAAGGATTCACATATCTCCTTCTTATTTGATAACTATTGTTTCAAAATGTCCTCTATTTTCTTTGCCTCTAATTCCACTTTTAGCAGGGCAGAGTCTTCATCAGGTTTTTTACTGTCTTTCTCAAACTGTATCAACAATTGTTTTTTATTTTTCTTCTTAAATCTGAGTCTATCAATCTCTTCTAAAGAACTGATCAATTCTCCTTCCAAGTCAACCACAACTTCTTCATCATTAACATCACTTCCTATTATTTTATTATCATAATCCTCTTTGTCCATAAGCATAAATTCATTAACCTTATCTTCACAAGAAGAGTGAATATATGTATCTTCTGAGGAGTCATAATTGTTTACACATAAACTTTTCTTTTTACCAAATCTCTTGGATTTGTACTCCTATTCACCTTCAGATTTCTGGTCCTTCTTCTTGTGTGGACACTTAGATGCAAATTGATCTATATTTCCATAGTTAAAACATTTGAAGGGAAACGTGCCTTGGTACTTTCCTGATTCTTTCTTTAGTCTTCTCACAATTTTTTCTTCCATTTCATCAGGCTCAGAATCCTCATTCTTATCTTCTTTAAATGATGCTTCTCTGGTGGTAGATTTATCTTTACTAATCCTCATTTCATAAGCAGTTGGAGTTCCTAGGAGTTGATCAATAGACAGAGTCTTAAGATCAGTCAGTTCTTCTATTGCATAAACTTTTGGATTGAATCTATGAGGAAGAGATCTTAAAATATTCTGAACTAAAAATGTGTCTACAATATTCTCACCAAGACCCTTCATGGCATTCACTAGATATTCAACTCTCAGAAAGTACTTCCCAACTATTTCATCCTCTTTCATCTTTAGCTATTCAAATTGTAATCTGTAGGTTTGAGGCTTGGCATCCTTTACCTTCTCATTACCTTCATAACTGCTAATGAGTTTGTCCCACATTCCTTTGACATATTCTAAGTGCATAACTTTTACAAATTCTTCTTATGCAATCCCACTCATAATAGAATTCATAGCCTTAGAGTTGAAGCTGAATTCTAGCTTGTCATCCTTAGAATCTAGTACTATTGGCTTTACATAATTGGTCTCTACCACATCCCAAACATCTGCACCTAAATCCATTATGTAGGTTCTCATCCTAACTTTCCAGAAGGAAACATTTGTTCCATTGAATAGAGGGTCCTTGTTGGTTGAAGTTCCCCCATGGATAGTCATGTTTAAGCTCTAGGATATACCCTTAAATAAAGGGAACTTTCTCTGATACCAATTGTTTGACAACTAAGAGGGGGGCAGTGAATCAGTTGTTAATGTGCTTAAACAATTATAACCATTTTAATCTCATTACAAAACACTCAATGATGATCACAATATTTCAGTGAAGTAATAAATAGAGTATTCACCATCAATCACACACATGAAACACACAGAGACAAATATTCCTGAGGAAACCCATAAAAGGAGAAAACCTATTCTTCTTGATATGATAAGTAATCTTTATTTTATGTACATTATCATTCTTATGAGAACCAACTCCTTTTGAGGCTACCACCTCTGTTTTACAAGAAGCAACTTGTTGAGAGCACCCACTAGAAGGAAGCACCAACTCCCTTTGTGTTCCAGCACCAATTGGATGGAAGCACCAACTTCCAGTCACACAGGCACCAACTTGTACAAGCTGCAACATGTTGAGAGCACCAACTGTCATGTTTCTCTAGAACCCACTAGAAGGAAGCACCAACTCCCTGAGTGTTCCAACACCAACTGGACGGAAGAACAAACTTCCATTCACACAGGCACCAACCTATATAATAGAGAACAATAGTTTTTCCTTGCACCACCCTGCCACCCTGGTTTTTCTAGCTACAACCAGATGGAAGCTACAACTCCCTATGTTCAAGCACCCACTTGAAACTCTGAGGGAAACTGTCCTCTCTAGTGCCTCCCTACCACCCTGATTATAAATGTTTGTTACATAAACTTATTACATTGATACAATGTTTTTTCAATGGCTTACCAGTCTCATCACTACTCTGCTATGCCTGCAACAATGTCTTCCTGCTTACATCTTCTTGAGATTTTTTTTCTTCTTCTTTGTCTCTGCATGCACACCTAGGCCTTCTCTTCCTCTCTTAGATATGAATTTTTGTTCTATATATTTCTTTTGTGATTTATTCTCTATGTAACATTTCCATTCTATGTTCTACCCCTCTTATTTTTGCTTTAGCTCCTGTGCATGGTATGCTTCTACCCGCATGAATAACTCTCAACAGAAGCAAAATTATATTCTATGTTTTATGTATATTTGTGATGATAATTTCTCTGCCAGATCACACACCTAACTCTTCGTTGTCTCTAGTTATCATTCTCAATCTGTTCTTGATCAGTAACCGTTATGCTGAGACTTTTTCATAAGTGCCCGTTCCTAAGATTCTTTGCCTATTTTTGGTAGTGCGAACCTTCATCTTCTTTGTTACAATTGAGATTATCCTTTCTGATATAGTTACAAACTTCAACGATTTCCCATATGTCAGTTGTCTCTATGATGAGTCTTCATTCCACTGGTAGTTACCTCGCGACTCTTCGGCTCCTCTGGAAATCACCCTACTGCACCTTGGATTATCTAGAAGATGCAATCACTTCATTTTGGAAGTTACTAAGAAAACCTTCACACGCTCATCCCTTTGGCACATTTTCCCTTTCTAATAAATCTACACAGTGGGTGCTAGCTTTTCTGGCTAAGTCAATTTTTCATTTCGGGTGATCAGCTAAGAGTCACCTTGATTTTCCAAACTCACGAAACTACGATGTGGAGCCTAGAAATGCTAGCTCCTTCCCTTCTCTTCCATTGATGTGACCATTGGTTGTGACCACATCCCTAACTTGAAAATCTACGTTTGTGTCAGATCAACAGTCCACGATCATCTGTGATCCGACGGCTCAGATCATTTCGCGACTTTTCATTTCGGAGGTTGCCTAATCGATGACCCATGATCTTTCGTATTTCAATGGGCTAGATCTCTTCTTCAAGAACTCAAACATCATTCTTGGTTGTGCCAGATCAACAGTCTCGCTCTCCCTTTGATCAACGGCTGTGATCAAATCATGACCTTGAGTGTCGGGTGTTTGAACATGAGCCAACCCTGACTCTTCCAACTCTCGATTCCTGATTCAACACTTTGTGTCAACTCGCGAACTCAGACATTGCGAGTTCCTACAACTCTTACCTTTGACTTTTCCAGTTTGTGATTCGGCAAAATGATGATCTCTCGTCACATGTCCTATGGATCCAATGACTTAGATCTCATCGCGACTGCACATTTCATGAAGTTGGAGGATGGCTCTCGACCATTATCCTCTTCACAGTTATACTGGATCCGATAGCTGTTGGTCCTCAGTGCTCAGATCCAATGGATCAGATCTATACTTCTCCTCTGCCCTTCCTCTAGTCACTGGACTTTGATCTAATGGACATTTGGTATTTAGTATTGGTGATCCAATGACCACTGTCTCTCCTCCTCCTAAGCTTATGCTTCCTCCCTGACTTGGAATATTTTCTAAGTGTCAAAGGCCTCAACCTTTGATCCTTCTACGAGTCCTAATGACTTTGAGAATCGTCTGTGTTTATGAAAAATTCTATATCTCCTGATATTTGGGAATGGAATTAAGCTCGACCCTGGTGCACACTTGCACTTTGTGTGAAACTCTATGCTATTCCTCGTGAGATTTTATTTCACACTCTACAAAATCATGGATTCTAAGGAATCCTACACATGCTCCTTGTGGCCTTCATGATAACCTATGGCTATCTGGAAACTCCAAATCTGTGCCCTGTTCTCGTCCTCCCGAGCTTGATTTCACACTCTTCCTATAAACCTGCCAACATCACTATTGTTCTTTCCTGTAGACATGCCATAATCATTGTTGGTCTTGCCTATAAACATGCCATCGTCATTGTTGTTCTTTCCTGTAAAAATTCCATCGTTGTTGTTGTTCTTATCATCGATGACAAGCACACTCTGCCTGTAAACATGCCAACATCATGAAAGATCATTCTTGCACCCCTTCCATGTCATACATGCACCTGGACATGTCAAACTTCCAGATCCTCCTCCCAAGGATATTGTTTCCATCCTTATGACAAGACTCATAGGGACACTGAATACTTAGCTTCCCTCTCAGTTGATATCTTGCAGTCATAATATTGTTTTAAGCATGTATACACATATTTGTATATATGTAGGTGCATCTCTTACACCTTTTTACCTCATTCATATATCTATATTTAATTGATATTGTTACTCCCCTATTGTCATCAGGTCAAGTAAACTGAACTTACACATTTTCATCAGTCCCCAAGTCATGAGGGTTTATATATCCAAGGTTTAGTCTTTTAATAATGCAATAATTATAACTGATAAGGATCCTACCAGTCCTTACCAAATTTCCTTAACCATGAAGGAATTCTTCATGATGACCTTAATCCTTATTTAATCAGCCATATCAATTGCAAGAGATATCCCTACCCTAGTAGATAGACAATGTAACGCTATAACAGAACGACTATGTTCATGTCCCCTGTCTGGCTCATGCAACTTCATAATAGAATTTTTGTTGCCTCTTCCATTCACATTCAGGTCTTACCATAATTCTTAACAACATATTCCTACTCTGGTAAGACTAGTTATCAATTTGAAAAGGGACAATATAATTACTTTGCTAAAATTCAGTAAGAATTTCCAAATCATAGTTTCAATCTGCAGTCCTTCTCCTCGAGGAGTTAATGCATATGATAATAAATCATTTAAGGGTAGAAATACCTTTCAACAGGCTCATCTCTACCTTAGTAAACTAGTCTTGTGATTGTTCTCCATCCCATCCAGGCCTGTCGTTGAATCATGCTCTGCTGGATAGGGTAGGGAAAGGTTTCCTTCTCCCTTAAATGTTTCTAAGAAAGAAAACCACTTGACTCTTTCATGAGCCCAAGCAAGCCAAGTGTTGTTGTCATTCTCTGATACCACTTTGTAGCACAACCAACCCCTTAATTGTCTTTCTAAAGCATGGGGCATCAAAGTTTTTCCTTCCTCAAACATCTCATATCCTTTTTTCGAGGCCTCCCATACCTTCTGCTTGTCAACATCTTTTGACAGACTTCTACCAGACTCAAAACCGAGCTCACGATTGGGACATATGACTTTCCAAAACTCTTTGGGTGTTCATTGGTTGAGGGTCACGTGGCATCGAAGTGGATCTATCAGATTCATACCCTCCTAAAGATCCTACATCCACGGTGGTATTCCACCCACCATCCAATCCAACATCAGGTTTGATATTTGTTTGACACATAAGCTATAGGGGAGTTCGACATTCGACGCTTTAGTGCTGAATGCTCCCTTTCCTTTTGGCACACAAATACTCCAGAGTCCCAAACTCCTGGATTTCTAAAATGCTGTCACATAGCTCCAACATTCGGCCCTTTAAACTTATCCTCAACACCACACTCCAAACCCCAGATTCCTAAAGTTGCAGATTCCCTAAAGGCCCACTCTCGCATGTGGAGTGATACTGGATACGAGGGAAAATACAGGTGTGTCCTTGGTGCTCCTTCCACCATATGGACCAAGCCGTGAGTCTTGGGTATGATATGTAGATGAGGCAGTGATGACACATGGCCCTTTCAGAAGGTGACATGTGTCACTTGTTAACAGGAACATAGGGTTTTCAATACACGTAAATCCAAGCAAAACGTGGCACATCAAACATGGGTCCATGTCACCCTGGGTGACATCATCATGCCACATCACCTCAGACTGATATCCTTCCATACCCTCCAATCTTACGGTCAAGAAGCATCCACGTAGACCTAGGGATATACGACCTTTGTTTCTTCACAACTTCGGTGTTCGGGGGTTTCATGGTGTAACCCTCTCCTTACTCCCGGATTAGGTCAAAGTCAAATTGACCAAGGAGTATATCCAATGGTCACGAGTGGTCCCAAAGCTCATCCAGATCGATGGCCTTCATCGCTTCGCGAATCGGTATTTAGGAGTTTGGCCATGTAACTTTCGTATTACTCCCGGAATGTTCAGCGTCTTGTTAACCATGGCCTAGGCCCAACAAATGACATTTGGTAGAATATAAGGGTGACACATGGCCCGATCAACTGGTGCAACATGTCCAGTTCCATTTGACACCTAGGTTATGTGAAAGACACAAATTGGGGTGACACGTGTTACACCTACGATGAGTCCATCTCACCCTAGGTGATTTCAATATGTTACGTCACTATGGCCTTTGGTGCTCTGACGATATTCTCTTTCACTCACAGGTTAAACCTCCTGGAGTAAGAATATGCTGAAGTAATTGATGCCATATTTTCATTAGGTTCAATCTAACAACCAAGAAGGGTTCTAAAGGATCCTTAGATCCACAGTTCCCGTTACTTTGCAACTCCGACCTTTGGGGGTTTCGACTCAATGGCCGCTCCACTCTCCCGAAGCAAGACTTTTTTGAAGTTCTGTATGCGGGTCCCTCCTCTGGATGATTAGACGATTAAGAGGTGTTCTCAACAAAGTCCCCAGATCGATGGATGAGAAGCATCCCAAAGGATCCAAGGATCGACGGTCCATGTCACTTTGTAAATTTTGAATTTGGGAGCTTAGGAGTGTAGTTTCCAGCTTCCTCCCAGAATACTAAGTCTCCAGACTATAGGATCTAGAAACATGTATCCCCTGTCTATCGACGATTGCTATTTACTCCCCTGTTTGTGACTTTAGGAGTCTTCACACCTTGAAGACTCTAGTAAAAATTCCTACAGAGTGTTAAGCCTCTGGACTAAATAATATGGTGCCACATGTCCTCCACACATGGCAACGCTGTCACTTGACATGTGGATCCCCATGTGATCTAAACATGATACACACATTCCCCCGATCAAATGACCAAGAGAGGTCCCGAAGGATCGATAGATCCACTGTCCTCATCACTTCACCACTCTGACCTTCGGGATTTTTGACATTATGGGTGCTCCACTCTTCTGAAGTAGGAGTTCACAGAAGTGTCAAATATAGTCTAGATCCGACGGTCATGGGAGATCCCAAAACATCCTCGGATCTACGACTCCTATCACTTCGTAACTCTGACATTTGGAGGTTTAGCCTCCCTTACGATGAACACGTAGCATTCGTCGAACTCGCAAAGTCTGAAAGAATCAAGGGGTTAACCCTCGTTCTTCTTCTCCAGATCCAACGACCATGAAATATCTTGGTTCCTCCCAAATGGATCTCATTCGCTTGTCCTCTAAACATGGGAATCGTCCCTTTTGAGGCCTCAATATCGCTACCTTTCTTGATCTTGAGACTCAAAAATGTATCCCGTGCACTCCTTTCACTTGCTCACCTTGAGAACCTTTAAATTCTTCACTAAGCATTGGCCCTGCACAATGTGCACTGGTTTTTCTTTCGAGTTGTTATACTCAGACGGGTATATGTGTATTCCTTGCACTAGGATTACATAAGAGAAACAATTTGACACTTATAGAATATCAAATATTCACGCCTTCAACTATAAATTCATGAAAATACATATAACTCTGAAGGTAGATAACATAACATTTCCCAATTAACTCAAGGATAAGTAAACTCAGAAATTCAAACATGAATTTCAATTGAAGTGCACAGGGTTAAACGAAACACTTATCTATTACATTCGATCACGAATTGACTGACTGTAGGTTTTCTCCTTTCCACCCAACCATAGGCTTAGAGACATTCATTCTTATCACTCTGGGCACTCCCGTGCCAAGGCATGATATCACCAGGAAAAATCCTACAAATCTCGCAGAGGATTCTTTCTCTGTCACGGTCTCTGCAAGGTTTATCATATGCATCCTCAACATCAAGCTCACAATCTCCTTCTCGGGTCATGTTCTCGTCTACGCATGAACTCTTGTCTGGTGTCTCTATTGTTCTCTACAAATCCTTATGCACATATCCTCTTATCCACTATCTTCATGGGTGTATCCCCTTATAGGCACACCCTTCTTGGGAAGGTTCTTCCTCGTTCTATCTTGTTCCTTCTATCGAAAGGAATATCGGGTCAGCCTAGCCTACCAGAACCTATGGTACTTTAGGCTAACATTCTTCAATCAGACCATACTTTCATTCATGGGGGTGGTCGATGGTTCAAACATCGGTTATTCCTTCATTAACTAATTCCTTTCCTTGGGATCTAGAAGAGGTTTCTTATTCCAACAAGGGGAAATTTGGGGTCATTTGACACAATGAACCCTCTCTTATATTTTTCCCATTCTTTCCTCTAGTGATATCATAGCCAATACTTCAAGCTTCACCCCCACAGTTAGTCATTGGCAATATAAACAATAATACATTTACATTTTTTGTATTCCATAGCATGGTAATTATAATTAACAATTAATTACAAGTTGGGGGAAACGGGGGTGTTACATAGGAAAAATAGAAAAAAAATAATTCTTCAACATACAAAGAGTGTTATAATTGATGTTCCCAAATATATCATTCCACAAGAGACTGGATGAAAATGTACTCTCATCATGGTGAGAGAGGTATGAAAAATTATGTTCCCTTGTAGATGTCCCTTTCAACTTAAAAAAAATTCCCATCTTGTCATGGTGACCACGTTGTCAAAAAACCTCCACATTTCAACTTTTCCATCAAACATATGAATATAATGGCCTTGTTGTCAAATATACACAAGAGATAGCAATTTCCTCTTCAACTCAGGAAGATAGAGAAAAACATAGAAGATAAAATCTAGTAATCCAATCAATTTGAGCCTAATACTTATAATTCCCATAGGTTTGTGATTGGTCCTATCTACAAATTACATTGTGTCATCTACATTTTCACTCAATTCCCCACCGAAGTCTCTCAAAAAATTCATGTGACAAGTAGCACCAGTGTCAAGCAACCAAACACATATCCATGAAGAAAATGATTTTTTGAACACATATTCAGTTATGCCAATATTGCAATGAGAAATAAAAAAATGAGTGGATTCAAGAGATTTACCTTTTTCTTCCTTTTGTTCCTACTTGTCTTTAATTTACTCCCTTGGGATCCTACATGTCTTTTCTTCATGTACATTCTTTCCACAATGAACAAAGTGGATATTATATCTCTCACCATGAGGGTTCGAAGGTGGGATTTGAGGATATTTCATGTGGCCCTATTATTCTAACTTATTAGAGATACTTCTAAGTTCAAATTATTTAAACATTTATGCAAGACATCAAGAAGATCATTGACATATGCCATAGTTACAATATTGTTGTCTATGTTCACATATGTTATAATGAACTGTGCATATGGATTGAATTATAAAATCTCACATATTTTATATTTCATCCTAAGCAAGGTGAGTTCCATACTACCATCTTCCATTGCATACACGTTAAATGTCCTCAAATTAGTGCTATTTTACCTTAACAACCAAATCCATGACTTCTCCCAACAATCATGAAAGCTAAAAAAAATCAAAAGCAAGGTAAAGAGAGTATACGTTCAAGTGTCTTGGTTCAAATCATAGAGAAGGCAATGAAGGTTGTAGAATTATCTCTTCCCAGATGCTATCTTGAAACAAAAAGGCGTATTCTCAATGTATACACAACCAATGACCATGAATGTAAGGCTCTATTGGAAATTAATTTATTCCAATAGTTGAATTGGAATGAATATGGATGTAATTCCACCATACTCAAGCTCTACCCACATGTGGGTTCATCGCCCATGCAGATAGCATTGGTACTTGGGTTTCAAGTGATCCAGTGGGAATTAGGTATCAATAGATTCATTTTAAACTATGAAAGAATAGTAAGAGAAGACAAGATATTAGAAACATCAATGCTAGTAATAATTCAGTCACAAGGAATTCAATCCATAAATTTGTTGTCACAATACTTTCCCATGAAGTTTTACCATCTTGTTTTGTATTTTATTGCAAGATTACATCATTCTAGGAAAATATTCCATATGCACTAGTTTAATTTTCTTATACCAAACATCAATTGGGACAAATTCAGTTTGTAGGAATAGGAGACAATTAGCCAGTTGTATGCTCTCTTGGGAAATTAGTGAGAATTGTAATAAATAATTTTTATATGAATAGGGAATGCCCCATATCATATTCAATACAATGGAGAATGTTTATATTTAGATGAGGAATCCCCATACAAAAATAATTATTCCATTCATAATGATTTCATCCAATGATAGTACGCACAAGAGAAAATGGTGTGAGAGGAGGTTGGTGCGATGAATCAGAGACCTAAATAAATGGTTGTCAGCTTTGTCTTTCTTCCTCCCTCGAAGATCGATGCTAATGAACTCAAAGATCATGCATCACTATATTAAGAAAAGAACTTGCTTCCACATGATATTTTATATGATTTAGTTCTTCCTTTATTTTACAGTGAGATGCTAGTGGATCCAAAATCTCAAGTTTATCTTTGTCCAAAATCATTTCCTGAAAAGTTTCTTTTGTTGTTTTGATTTTGTGTACTTTTGATTTTGAATCCCATTAATAAAATTTGATTTGATTTGTTGTGTGTTTTCTGTTTTCTTTGATTGTTTTGAATAAGTTTTCTTCTTGTCTGTCTTTTTGAATCAATATATTTATGATCAAAGAGTGATTATCGAAGGAAGAATTCATTTTAAGACTTGTGTTTTTCAAGCAATTTGAAATATTTCAAAAAGATCTTGATATTAATATATAGCTCAGACAATTGATTTTTAAGTCAATTGTCACTTTCATTTTGTCCTCGAATTGTCTTTCCCAGAGTATTACACCAGAGATATGGTTTAAATCTTTGAGAATTATGATGATCTTTAAACTTTTTACACTGTCCATATTCTTAAGGAATCACTTTTAAGTGCTTCCCCATTCTCTAGATGATTTCTTAAAGGAAATCTAAAATCTATAAACCATGATAAAACTTCAAGTTTTGAAAGGAAATAAATAACATGATCAACTATTCACCTTTATTGCAATTAACCTCCAATATCACCCCTCTCTCTTTGTCATCAATAAATCTATAATTGTATTATTATTTAAAAGTGGCATAAGAGGGTTGGAAGCACTTAAGTGTGGGAAGTGTGTGTAAACCCCTCGGGGCACTGAACAGGGTCCCTGGCAGCGTGTAAATGGACACATGATGCCAAGACAACTTCGTTGGGGTTCTGAACAGGCCTGCTAGTAGCAAAGAAATGTCAGGTCAAGAGGTAGCAGGTATATGATTTTAAGTTAACTTTTATGGAAGTATACATCATGCGGATACACAACTATTGGATGGGATTAAAGTGCTTGAGTGGGTTAAATGACATCCCTGCCAGGGTTATGGACTCCTGCTAGTAGTAGTGGCTCTGTCAACGGTATTGAAGTTATTTTATAAACATTGTGAACCTTTGATTACGACATTATTTCAGGTTATAATCCCCTGCAAAGAAAATTCTATTGTTTGGTTATAGCATTGATCTTATCCTAATACTAGATGGTCTCAAAGTGAATTTATTTCAGGGATCTTAAATCCTTTTTCAAGTCTTATTATTTTCTTACTGAGATGAAATCTTACCAGATCAGAGATAACTGCTTCACCTAGTAAGTCGCCATTTGTTGGGACCCAACAACTCCCCCTAATTTTTTACAAAATTTAAAGACCCCCATTAGAATCTTGATAATTATAATCAGCTACAAA
>JASDQU010101766.1:444223-470928 GCA_032191745.1 Picea mariana | reverse complement strand
TCAAAGAAATAGAAGGCAATGTCTACCAAAGATTTTACAAGGTGAAATACCAGCGCAAAAAACAACTCCTCCAGGGTTTGAAACCATTATTCAGTATGATGCAAGTGACAAAGATAAATTGAAAGAGTCTGAAATACTTCCTCAGGATACAGAGGATTCTCAGACCAAAGACACATAGACAGGAAAGGGAAAAGGAATAGAAACAAACCCAATAGACCTTGATGATATTCCAGAAAATGTTGGAGGAACAGCCTCATAGGAACTGGGTAGTCCTATTACAGCATTGACTCCATTTCAATCAACTTTTGGAATCCCTCATGAGGGAGTTCTATATGTAAGTGATTTAGAGCCAATCACCAGAGATGAAATCCCTTCTTCTGACTATTTTTTCAGTAAGAAAAGAAGAGTTGTCTTGAAACAGGAAATGCATCCTGTAGGAGAAAAAAGGATCAAAAGGCATAAAATTATCATTGATGGTCAGAAAATCAATGAGGGAGAATTTTCTACAGAGCTAGCAGGAACCATGGGTGCTATTGCATCGGCCAATATGTACTCTGTAGGAAATCTGATCACTATGATAGAGCAAAAAGATCGGGAAATAATGCATCTACAGGACAAATCAAAAGAAAATGAAAAAATTATTGGTTGGGGTATACAAAAGGGTCTAGAATAGGCTAGACTCAAAGACCTCCAAGAAATCAAAAATTTGAATGGAAACTTGGATGAAGCTAAAAACATGATACAGGTTACCCAAGAACAAATGCAAAAGCTCGGTGATGAGAATAAATCTCTGCAGGATAAAATCATTTCAATTACTAATCAAGTGATTGAAATGGAACATTTCAAGAATAAAGCATCAGAGATATATGATAATATCGAGGAAGAACAACAAAATATATTCTGTAATCTGGAGTTCATCTAGAATTATTTTCAAGAATCTGAGAGGTCTATGGAAAAGGTAGTGCAAAAAGAAAAAGAAGCCAAAACAACAAGAAATTCTTTCCAAAAAATAATAACTTCTTTACAAAAAGAAGAAGCTGGAAAATCACAGAAGTTATCCATTTCAAAGAAAATGAAAGGAGATATAATGTTAAAGGTTTGGGAAACCAAATTGGAAGGATATAAAAGAATTACAAAAGAAATCAATGAAGATTGTCAAAAGATATTTGATTATATTGAAAAAGATTCAGTGCATATCAGTACAGGTGGCTTTTCCGAGTTGTTAGGAGAAATTGACATTAACAGGTATCAGCTGAAAACAAAAGGAGAACTTGAAGAAAAGAAAACAGAAATCTCAAATATAAAAGTGATCAATATCGCAGAAATCGACAAGTGGATGATAGCTTCAAGCTCAAAATTGGAGAAAGTTAAATTCACCAAGAAAACAATAGAAAGCCAATTGAAAGGCCTACAAAAAAGTTTCTTCTCTTTTGAAGAAAACGAAGTACCAGAGGCTCCTAAAGTCTTGGTGAACTTTTTAGAGAAATATGTTCAATACAGCGAAGCAGATAAAGAAAGTTCTTCAATTCAAAGTTAAAAACTTTGTAAATATTTCTATTTTTAGAATTTTGAAATAAATTGTAAACGATTGACATTAGTTTATGCAACTGAAATATTAGGAAGTTGGTTAGTTACCAACAGAAGATTTTGATAGAAATGTATAAATATAGTTTCAAGAGGCTGAAATAGGGCTTCAGAAATTTTGGAAAAAACAAATCTTTGTACTACCAACTTTGAAGTTTATCATAATACCATTCGCAACAAGATTCTGAATCTTGCAATTTCGTGACTATGTTTCTTCCCCTGTCTATCATCATTTGTTAAATCTTCCTCTTAATGTGTGTTTATAGCAAATAAATCAATTTGATATTATAGGCATTGTTGTATATTGTTTCAGATTGGTTTGGATGTTGAATGTATTACAGTTTTTCCTCTGAGATTACTTTTGTGATTTTAAGACCTATAATCTTTCTGTTCCTTAATATTTCTCTTTGTTAGAAATCATGTTTCTCTTCCATTATTGTTAATTGAAATATAAGATTCTTTCCATATAAAAGCCTTATATTTCTCTCTGTTGTGTTTCATTGTCTACAATTTCAAAATTGTCACAAAACCAGGAAACGGCCTTGATTGTGTTTTTATATTACTGTTTAGATTTTAAAGTTGTTACATTAATATCTTTTCTGAAAGTCTGAAGTAACCAAGTTATAATAAACCCCTTTATAAACATTTCAAACCCTATCACCCATGACAGTTCCTAACGGTAGACAACCTAACGTAGAACCTGGTTTACAAGATCAAACTAGCATTGCCTTAAACCTATTTAACACCATCTTACAAACTGCAACAAATAGGACTGAGTTAGAAATATCGTGTGCTGCAATCGAACGTGACATAAGCATCCAGGAACAATGGGAAGAAAGACAGAGACAGTTGAGAAACTGAATCTGATCTAGTCTTTCTTTGTTTCTTTGTTTTAAAAGTATTATCATAAAAATATTTATTCGGATGCCTTGACGGTGTGTTTTATAGCCTTAAAACACAAACTCAGGAACAACATATTTTTGGCGCCATTTTCGGGGAACGAAGTAACGAATTATTTCCCTGGGAAGAATGACATTGACACTTTCTGTTATTGATAGTGAACAACAACATAAAACTTTCTAAGGCTAAAATATCTTTCACTTGGCGACTCCACATTAAATAAAATGGATAGTATCCATAAGAATACTAGGAAAAACCCAGATAGCAAGCAGACCTCGCCAGTCTCTAATCTGGAAAAAATCTTAAAATCAAGAAAATCCATTAAACAAAACCTGTTATCAAATTATTCTACAGATCAACCTATTTTTACACAATCAAATTCTTCGAAAACTTTCGAACGATCACTTTCGCTTCCACCTTCTTTTGACACTTTTTATTTTCTCGAAGTCTCATCTCCTGTCTTCCAAGAGTCTTCTCCACATACTGTCCCAACTTTAGTTCCAAATTTAACCATGGCAGCAGCTGGAGGTGGAGGAGGTGCTGGAGGTGGAGGGGGTAATCAAATACCAGTTCCTGGAATTTTTTCCAAAGTAGCTGCTAGATATGCTCCCCTAGTTCTTCCTGTTCCTCTTCATGAACTTCCTGAAAACTATATGAAGAGTCTCCCAAAATTTACAGGAGAGGGTGATTTGACTGCACAAGAACATATCAACTTTTTTGATCAATTTGCAGATATATTTGGGATAGAACATGAAGATGTATATTCCAGATTACGTGTTCAAACCTTTGAAGGACAAGTGAGAACTTGGTTTCAAGCCTTACCAGCCGGATCATTAGGATCCTATGAAGAGATGGAAAGTGCATTTATCAGACAATGGGGTGAGAGGAAGGATCACTTTTATTACTTGACCGAATTCAGAGCCTTAAAAAAGAAAAAATCAGAGTCAGTGCTGCAATTCACACAAAGGTTTAATAAATTATATAATAAGATTCCAACTGAAGTTAAACCTTCACAGCCTTTAGCCAAAGTAACTTATGCTGGTGCTTTTGATCCTGACTTTTCTTTACTTTTGAGGGAGAGAATATCAGTAGATCTCTCCAAAATGCAAGATGATGCTGTTGAAATCGAATCCAATATGATGGAATCAGGGAAGCTCAAAGAAAGGACTGAGAATGTAAATAAAGAAAATAAAAAATTTAAAGATCAAGGTGGACCTTCAGGGTCAGGAAAATCTGCTGGAGATAGAATAGATGAGATGGCTAAGGTCATCCAACAACTCTCCAACAAAATTTCGAAAATGGAGTTAGAAAAACCTAGAAGGGATAATTCTCCCAGAAAGGATTTCTGAAAAAATACTGAATCACAAGGACCACATAAAACGATAAAAAATGAAGATAAAAAAGTTCAAGCACCTTTTAAAACTGAAGATTATATTGGAGAAGAAGATTTTGGCGAATTTGAAGAGTTGGACGAAGATATTCATTGTCTTGGTGATGATAACAGGTATCCTTATTTATCTAGACAAGATTATGAAGCATCGTTGAATAAGGAAAGTAAATCAGAAGATACAGTTAGCGATGATGTAACTGATGATCATACATATCAAGTGTTGCAGATGACATTATTGTTGATTTGTAGGGAAGATATAATCTGAGATCGAGAAATAAAAATGTTCTTAATGATCAAACAAAAAAGGTTTTCTTAGAAAAGATACTGATGAGGAAAACTCAAAAGTTGCAGATAAATAGTCTGCAAAAAGAACTACAACCGATAACCCTGTACAGTTAGAACCAGTAGGAACTACCCCTGTAAATATACCAGCCCCGATAAAAGAAAACAAAGTCACATCACAACGTAAAACTAAGAAAAAGGTTATGGAAGCCCCACACCTTGAGAATGACAAGGCCCCGGGAAATTTTAACTTGGAAAATGAAATAAGCAAGATCAAAATTCCTATCCCCCTTGTCGAATTAGCTAAAAATCCAGTATACCGAAAGCAAATAGCCAAAATGATAATTTTTTCTGAAAAGGAAAGTCAAGACGACACCATTAACTTTGAAGATGATAAACCTATCATCGTGTCCGGCCCACACACCGAAGGGGAAAAAGATACAGTGGCCCCTTTCTATATCACACTTACTGTTTTCGATCACCTTTTACACAACTGTATGTTGGACTTTGGAGCTTCACATAATGTAATGCCTAAATCAATAATGGATAAACTTGGTCTCGAAATCACTAGACCCTATGGTAATTTGTATTCTTTTGATTCTAGGAGAGTTAAATGCATAGGGATGATTAGAGACCTGGTGGTTAACTTAGCCCAGATACCATCTAAAAGCATCCTTATGGATGTGGTAGTTGTAGATATTCCCCCAAAATATGGAATGCTACTATCCAGATCATGGGGTGCTAAGCTTGGAGGATCCATCCAGTTAGATTTGACATACGCTACAATCCCTGTTTTCAGAGGACAATTCGCTCGTTTATACAGGGAAACTCGAATGGCATTCACTGTGAGTGACCCAAAAAATCCTAAAAATCACCCAGTGTATATAGCAGATCAAGATTTAGGGAACTGTATATTATGATTAGATGATGATTTTAAGATAGATGTAGATGATAAAGATACAGAAGAAAAAATTCAAAAAAATGAAATAAAAGAAAATGTATATAATACTGGTACATGGAAAATGTTTTTTGATGGTGCTTCCTCCTATCTTGGAGCTGGAGCTGGAGTAATACTAATTGCCCCTGATGATCAATTTGTGATCCCTTTTTCTTATAGGATCCAGTGGTATACTGACAGTACAAATAATGTATGTGAATATGAGGCTTTAGTACTTGGTTTAGAAGCTGCAAGAAAAATGAAAATTAAAAATATTGAAGTCTTCGGTGATGATGAATTAATAATAAAACAAGTAAATTGACAATATCAAGCTAAACATCTTATATTAAGGTCTTATAGAAACTACATGTGGGATTTAGTTGAGAATTTCTTCACTTCTGCAAATTTTCATTTTGTCCCTAGATCCGAAAACCAACAGGTCGATGCTTTAGCCAAAGCTGCATCAACGTTTGATCACCCGACGTCTTTTGATTTAAAATATCATATTCAAATGAGACATTGTCCTTCCATACTTGATAATATACAACATTGGCAAGTTTTCGAAGACGACGAGCAACTTAGAAAGTTTCTTGAATCCTTAGATGAGTTTTTAGAAACATATAATGATCAGGAGAATCAAAATGACCCTACCTGAATCATGCAGGAAGGAGAAGATGCAAAAGAGTTTCATGATAGAATAGCTGATCACCGGATGCTTGTTTTAAAAAATAATCAAATCCCCAAAGGTCTGATACCTTTGGAAAGACTCTTTAATAAATATGACATTCCTTCTAAAACCACATTACAACCTCAACCAGAAGAGGTTGAAGACTGTAACATAGGAATTGTAGATAATCCCAAAATGGTTAAGTTATCTAAATTTGTGTTAGTAGAAAATAAAAACAAATATACAGAGTTGTTAAAAAAATATAAAGATGTGTTTGCATGGTCCTACGAAGATTTGAAAACATATGACACCTCAGTGATAGAACACAAAATACCACTTAAACCAGGTGTCAAACCTTTCAAGCAAAAACTCAGACAGTTTAACCCGATCTTATTACCTGTCATTGAGAAAGAAGTGAAAAAACTTTTAGACGCTAAGATTATTGTTCCCTTAAGATAATTTGACTGGGTTGCTAATCTAGTACTAGTGAGAAAAAAGAATGGGGAAATCAGATTATGCATTGACTTTAGAAATTTAAATAAATCTTCTCTTAAAGACAACTATCCTTTACCAAAAATGGATCATGTTCTAGAGAAAGTAGTAGGAGCCACTAGGATGTCCATGATTGATGGCTTTTCAGAATACAACCAAATTGTTGTTAGTGAGGCTGATAAGGAAAAAACTGCATTCACTACCCCTTGGGGTACCTTTATGTATGATAAAATGCTATTTGGATTAATGAATGCAGGAGCCACTTTTCAACGAGCAATGGATATTGCCTTTGTCGGCGAACGAGATAAGTTTGTAGTTATATATCTGGATGACCTTACTGTGTTTTCGAAATCAGATGAAGAACATATAATTCATTTAAAACAAACTTTTGAAAAATGTCGTAAGTATGGTTTATCATTAAATCCAAAAAAAGCTCATTTTGCTATGCAGGAAGGCAAGTTGTTAGGACATATAGTATCCCGAGATGGTATCAAAATCGATCCTAAGAGAGTAGATTCCATAGAAACATTAGCCATTCCTAGAAATGTTAAAGAGATTCAATATTTTTTAGGAAAAATAAACTTTTTGAGAAGATTTGTTCCTAATTTTGCTGAAATTGTTAAACTGATAACAGATATGCTCAGAAAGAACAGCGAAGTTAAGTGGACAACAGAAGCAAAGGCATCCTTTGCTCACATTAAAAAAGTTATAAGTGAAGCTCCGGTTCTAGCTAGTCCAGATTATCTTAAGGAGTTCTACATTTTTTCATTTGCTTCGGAACATACACGGGTTGCTGTTATTCTCCAGAAGAATGAAGAGGGTTATGAGAAACCCATTGCCTTTTTCAGTAAGAGCCTCCGAGACGCTGAGCTTAAATACAATATAATGAAGAAGCAAGCTTACGTAATGGTTAAAGCATTGAAGGCTTTTAGAACGTATGTATTGCATTCCAAAATCATTGCATATGTACCTACCAGCACTGTAAAGGATATCTTAGTACAAGCAGACAATGACGGTAAGAGGGGTAGATGGCTTGCAAAAATTCAGGAATTTGATTTGGAGGTTAAACCAACTAAATTAGTAAAAGGATAGGGTTTATCCAGACTGCTAGCTGAATCTAATTTTCTGGCTCTTGGGATAAATAACGCTCAAGAGGAAGAAGGATGGTTAGATATGAATGAAACTGATGATCAAATAATTGAAAACAAGATTGAGGAAAAATTCATTTCGTCTGATTGGTATAAAGATATAGTAACATATCTTTTAACTTTGAAATGTCCAGATGAATTGTCAGCTTCCAAAGCTAGAACATTGAAATTGCATGCGGTTAAATATTGCATTTCTGAGAAAAAATTATACTGGAAAGACTCGCTTGGTTTCCTCTTAGTTTGCTTGGTTGAGTCAGAGACAAAGGAAGTCATCAGTCAGTTTCATGAAGGGGTCTGTGGAGGGCATCATGCTTGGAGAGCAACAACGTATAAAATTTTAAGGACTGGTTATTATTGGCCCAAGCTATTCCCTGATGTAAACGCTAAGGTAAGGGCTTGTAACCCTTGTCAATTTTTCACTGGAAAACATAAGCTTCCATCTATGCCGTTAGTTCCAGTTAAAGTAGAAGCTCCTTTCCAGCAATGGGGGCTTGATTTAATAGGTGAGATAAACCCACATTCAAGTGCACAACATAGGTGGATTCTCACTGCCACAGATTATTTCACCAAGTGGGTGGAGGCAATCCCTACAAGGAAAGCCACTGATTCAGTGGTCATAGAATTTTCGGAAGAGAATATATTGGCAAGATTTGGATGTCCTAGAAAGATAGTGACAGATAACACCCAAGATTTCAAGTCAATGGCAATGATTAGTTTTTGTCAAAAATACAATATCGTGCTCGGACATTCTACATCTTATTATCCACAAGGAAACGGTTTGGCTGAATCTTCTAATAAGAGTTTGATCAACATCATTAAGAAAGTTTTAAATGAGAATAAATGATCTTGGCACTTACATTTAAAGTATGCGTTATGGGAAAATCGAATAGGAACGAAGAAATCCATTGGTACCTCACCATTTCAAATGGTTTATGGCACAGATGTGGTATTACCCATAAACTTAGCACTCCCTGTAATGAAGTTGTGGCGGGATGAGAAGGAAGAGCCAAATCCTCTCACCAGAAGAATCAATCAGTTAATTGAAGTCCAGCAGCATAGGGACGTAATAGATGAAAAACTACAGAAGTACCAGGATAATATGAAGCTGCTATTTGATCGCAAGGCCCAGAATAGAAACTTTCTTCCAGGAGATCTAGTTCTAAGGTGGGATGCTCGAAAGGAAGATTCGGGTAAGAACGGTAAATTTGATCACATCTGGTATGGACCCTTTAAAATATCATCTTCGTAAGGTAAAAACTCTTTTCTACTGGAAAATTTAGATGGTAAGATCCTAAATGCCACTGTTAATGCATGATTCTTAAAGCATTACATGGAATAAATAAATAAATAAATAAAATATGTATATATATATATATATATAATTTTGTGTCTCTGAGATAGTTTTTGCCTGAGCAGTCGGCCAAGAGCCTATCTAATCTTCGTATCTTCAAAGACATAAGACTAAATGCCCTGCTTTCCTTTGCAGTTATATCTCAAGTCTGTAAGTACATGTCTTCTGTATGTTTTGTACATAAGTTCAATAGATTAATATAAGAGTATTCTGAAGTAAAGTTTTGGATATTGAGCCATGTCCCTGAAAATTGAAGAGATTTTGTATTGAATTCGAAATTTATCAAATGATTGAATTCAGATAGGTCAATATTCATATTTTTCTCTCTAACTAAAAATGGTTAAGTTTGAGATTAAATATGTATGTCTTAAGTTGTTCAATAGTTTGTCTTAACTTTTTAGCTTGCTCAAAAGAAAATCCCTTGAAAATGTTTTCCCTTTTTCTCTACAGACTAAGGAAGTTTTGAAGGTTGAAGAAAGTTGGCCTAGAATAACTAAAACAGTTGACAAACCTTTATTATAAAAATTTATTTTACACAGATCACCACCCCTAATATATTAAATATCATTGATTGCCCCCGCTTCGTAAACATAAAATAACAATAAGATAGATGGTGAAAGGAAATTTGTAATTGATTGCCCCCATCTAGTCATACAGACGATGAAAGGAAATTCATTTAAATGATTTCCCTTTTCTGAAAATATAAAATAGACAACTTCATCGGGGTACTGAATAGGCCTGCTGGCAGTGAAGCAATGTCTAAACATAAAATTAGTATTCGAAGCGGTGAAAGGAAATTCAGTAAAAAGGGACAGATAACTTCACCGGGGTACTGAACAGGCCTGCTGGCAGTGAAGCAATGTCTGAGGTATCTGTAAGGTTGTCACACTTATCTATAATTATATTCTAGTTACCAATTTTTCGAAAACTGGATATTCGTCTTCAGACAAATAGAGCTTCCCCATTTTAAATTGATGAATTTTATTTCAATTGATGCAAGCTGAAATGTTCAATAATTCATTGGGCTTCTAAAGATTGTTCTAATCATCTCAATATCAACTCAATTTTGGAATGAGAAGGAAAATTTTGAAGAAGACTATAGCTGAATTTCAAATAACTGAAAGGTTCCGTAACGGTTTTCAAAGACTTTATCTTTTTTTTTTTTTTTACTCCTTGAACAGTTTATCAGAGATAAACCTTTGACCCCATCACCCAATGAAGGCACTGAGTCTGCATGTTCTCCTCATCCCACAGGGAGACGAGGTCCCCAGTTGGAGCCTATGTTGGAATAGACCTTGAATTTTTTATCTCGAGGATGAAAAAAAATTGTATCTTTGAGTTTTTGCATTTTATAAATTTCCTAAATCAAAAAATTTCATTTCCGATGAATTCGTAATGCCTTTATGGTTCATTTTTGGATAAAGAATGATTAAAATCTAAACGAACATATATTCCAAACATTTTTTCGAATGATCTTTTAAATGAACAGTAACGTTAAAACTTAAGAAGTGTTAAATTCACATCGGGATATCGGGATTCGGAGTTTTGAAATAACAATGTTTAACACAAATTAAATAGCGAAATATCGATCCCTAATTTCCCGATACATTAATCCTTAATTAAAAAACATTATTTACATAAATCAGATTTAAAAAGGGTTTAAAACTTTAATTTAATCTCATCGCAAAATTGGGATTCGCAATTTTGCGAGAACAGAGAAACTTGTCATCATATTTTCCAATTTCCTGATCCCCGATTTCAGTTAACCCTTAAGTGAGGTTTGGAAATAATCTAATTACTGTTAAGCATGATTAAGAATAAATAATCATATCGGGATATTGGAGTTCACGGTTTTGTGAGCATCAGTTTTCATGACCTTGGATTTCCCGATTTCCCGATCCCCGATTTCCCGATCTCCGATTTCCTGATTAATGAAATCCTGAAAAGTCAATCTGGATTAATTAAGATAATAAAAGCGTTTTAACTAAATAATACATCGCGACTTCGCCGATCGGGGTTTTTCGATGACTCATTTCCTTGACATCAAAAGTCCCGAAACCCCGATACGAGTGTCTTCAAATTTTTAAATCAATATTAACACTAATTAATCATTTGTATAAATAAGTGTTAAAGTAAAGATTTTGATAAAAAATATTTAATATGGCAATTATTCATTTGTTAAGTTTCTATTATATTTGAAAATATCGGGAGAGCTCGAGTACGAATATTAAATGAATATCTTCGGGAATATCTTTCACATTAATTTCATAACAAAGGTAAAAATCTCGATGATTTTATGATATATTCGAAATCAATACTGAAACGTTTACATTATCATTTCAAAGCTAATTTCCTCTCTGTTACAGGTTTTTGAGTGAACACAGAGCTATGGCACCCAAAAGAGCTTCAAAGAAAACTGAAGAGCAACCAAAAGGCAATGTTATTTATGATACCACTGCATCTGGGGTAGTACATCTTGTCAAATCATGGGCAGCGATTGCAGAAAAATTCGACGATGAACTCAAATATGCGGACACTAGTGCAGACAACCATCTCAGAGACATCACCGAGACCGAGCTACAAAAGGTTGTTGCGCGCCTGAGACTTGTTTCATATACTGATATGATTACCTGGGCACTGGATAAAGTTGACGTTCCGACTAGAAGTATTCTGAATGAACAAGGAGCTGTCATTGGCTCATTCAGACCGAAACATATCCAAGTAATGCATAAGCTTTCGCCCAATTATAGGCATACTTTTAATACTGAGTTTGTAGCTGCATTTCAAAGAAAAGAGTGTGTTGAAGGTGGCCAAACATACGTTGATATGATAAGAGGATGGTCCAGAGATGAAAACAAGTTTAGGGCTAATGAACATGGAATTTACGCCACGGCTTCATTAAATGAATATATGGTGTATTTAGGAGTGATGTTATGTAGACTCTTTGGAAGAAGGGATCCTTTCCACTTTAATGCAGACTGGACACCTTTCTTAGAACAAGTTTCAGAGGGACACAGTTTCAATTGGCACAAAATTTTATCAGACAGCATCACTTCAGAGGTTATAAATTACAGAACAGTTAGGTCAAAAGGACAGCTAGTGGCCTTTTATATGTCAGCCTATATTATGGATGCCATTTGCTTTAAGAATCCTTTCCCACTTATGAATTGGAGTTGGAACACATCTTGTACAGAACCTGTCCATAAGTACCACTCAGCTCTGTGGGAAAAAAATGCAAAAAACTCTTTTTATGAGGTTTGCCATTATGTAATTATTCCTCTACACAGAATTTTCTTAGGATGTGAACCTCCTCGCATTTCCAATACCATCATAGAAAATCTCAAATCAATTGCTGACTGTTTCATTGAAGAAAATTTTTCCTATGTGAGAGTTTATGGTTGTTCTATCCCACCTCATGCACTGCCCAAAATTTTACCAGACAAGCTAATATGTAGAGAAGTAGCTTATCAGTTGGTAAATGGTGGTATTGGGCCAGAATTAAAAGTTCAGCAGAAAAAGGCATGGCCATCTTTTCCTGTTTATCTAGGAAAATTTTCTTTATTAAACATAGGTCATGCTAAAGTAGAAGCAGAATCGTTGAGTGAAGTGAAATTAGTGGATATAGAACACAGGAAACATGATCCATATCAAATAATCAATCGGCATGTCACACAATGTGGTTTGAAAGCATATGAACATGAGGTCTCAGTTTATGATGATGTTTTTAGTAATGTTAAAGTTCAGAGCAGAGTGCAAACCTTGTCACCTGATGCATAGGTGGGGTTTGCATCTTTTCAAAGAAATAGAAGGCAATGTCTACCAAGGATTTTACAAGGTGAAATACCAGCGCAAGAAACAACTCCTCCAGGGTTTGAAACCATTATTCAGTATGATGCAAGTGACAAAGATAAATTGAAAGAGTCTGAAATACTTCCTCAGGAGACAGAGGATTCTCCCACTTATGAATTGGAGTTGGAACACATCTTTTCCAGAACCTGTCCATAAGTACCACTCAGCTCTGTGGGAAGAAAATGCAAAAAACTCTTTTTATGAGGTTTGCCATTATGTAATTATTCCTCTACACAAAATTTTCTTAGGATGCGAACCTCCTCGCATTTCCAATACCATCATAGAAAATCTCAAATCAATTGCTGACTGGTTCATTGAAGAAAATTTTTCCTATGTGAGAGTTTATGGTTGTTCTATCCCACCTCATGCACTACCCAAAATTTTACCAGACAAGCTAATATGTAGAGAAGTAGCTTATCAGTTGGTAAATGGTGGTATTGGGCCAGAATTAAAAGTTCAGCAGAAAAAGGCATGGCCATCTTTTCCTGTTTATCTAGGAAAATTTTCTTTATTAAACATAGGTCATGCTAAAGTAGAAGCAGAATCGTTGAGTGAAGTGAAATTAGTGGATATAGAACACAGGAAACATGATCCATATCAAATAATCAATCGRCATGTCACACAATGTGGTTTGAAAGCATATGAACATGAGGTCTCAGTTTATGATGATGTTTTTAGTAATGTTAAATCTTATGAAGAAGTTCAGAGCAGAGTGCAAACCTTGTCACCTGATGCACAGGTGGGGTTTGCATCTTTTCAAAGAAATAGAAGGCAATGTCTACCAAAGATTTTACAAGGTGAAATACCAGCGCAAAAAACAACTCCTCCAGGGTTTGAAACCATTATTCAGTATGATGCAAGTGACAAAGATAAATTGAAAGAGTCTGAAATACTTCCTCAGGATACAGAGGATTCTCAGACCAAAGACACACAGACAGGAAAGGGAAAAGGAATAGAAACAAACCCAATAGACCTTGATGATATTCCAGAAAATGTTGGAGGAACAGCCTCACAGGAACTGGGTAGTCCTATTACAGCATTGACTCCACTTCAATCAACTTTTGGAATCCCTCATGAGGGAGTTCTATATGTAAGTGATTTAGAGCCAATCACCAGAGATGAAATCCCTTCTTTTGACTATTTTTTCAGTAAGAAAAGAAGAGCTATCTTGAAATAGGAAATGCATCTTGTAGGAGAAAAAAGGATCAAAAGGCATAAAATTATCATTGATGGTCAGAAACTCAATGAGGGAGAATTTTCTACAGAGCTAGCAGGAACCATGGGTGCTATTGCATCGGCCAATATGTACTCTGTAGGAAATCTGATCACTATGATAGAGAAAAAAGATCGGGAAATAATACAGCTACAGGAAAAACCAAAAGAAATTGAAAAAATTATTGGTTGGGGTATACAAAAGGGTCTAGAACTGGCTAGACTCAAAGACCTCCAAGAAATCCAAAAGTTGAATGGAAACTTGGATGAAGCTAAAAACATGATATAGGTTACCCAAGAACAAATGCAAAAGCTCGGTGATGAGAATAAATATCTGCAGGATAAAATCATTTCAATTACTAATCAAGTGATTGAAATGGAACATTTCAAGAATAAAGCATCAGAGATATATGATAATATTAAGGAAGAACAACAAAAGATATTCTGTAATCTGGAGTTCATCCAGAATTATTTTCAAGAATCTGAGAGGTCTATGGAAAAGGTAGTGCAAAAAGAAAAAGAAGCCAAAATAGAAAGAAATTCTTTCCAAAAAATAATAACTTCTTTACAAAAAGAAGAAGCTGGAAAATCACAGAAGTTATCCATTTCGGAGTAGATGAAAGGAGATATAATGTTAAAGTTTTGGGAAAACAAATTGGAAGGATATAAAAGAATTACAAAAGAAATCAATGAAGATTGTCAAAAGATATTTGATTATATTGAAAAAGATTCAGTGCATATCAGTACAGGTGGCTTTTCCGAGTTGTTAGGAGAAATTGACATTAACAGGTATCAGCTGAAAACAAAAGGAGAACTTGAAGAAATGAAAATGGAAATCTCAAATATAAAAGTGATCAATATCGCAGAAATCGACAAGTGGATGATAACTTCAAGCTCAAAATTGGAGAAAGTTAAATTCACCAAGAAAACAATAGAAAGCCAATTGCCAGGCCTACAAAAAAGTTTCTTCTCTTTTGAAGCAAACGAAGTAGCAGAGGCTCCTAAAGTCTTGGTGAACTTTTTAGAGAAATATGTTCAATACAACGAAGCAGATAAAGAAAGTTCTTCAACTGAAAGTTAAAAACTTTGTAAATATTTCTATTTTTAGAATTTTGAAATAAATTGTAAACGATTGAGATTAGTTTATGCAACCGAAATATTAGGAAGTTGGTTAGTTACCAACGGAATATTTTGATAGAAATGTATAAATATAGTTTCAAGAGGCTGAAACAGGGCTTCAGAAATTTTGGAAAAAACAAATCTTTGCACTACCAGCTTTGAAGTTTATCAGAATACCATTTGCAACAAGATTCTGAATCCTGCAATTTCGTGACTATGTTTCTTCCCCTGTCTATCATCATTTGTTAAATCTTCCTCTTAATGTGTGTTTCTAGCAAATAAATCAATTTGATATTATAGGCATTGTTGTATATTGTTTCAGATTGGTTTGGATGTTGAATGTATTACAGTTTTTCCTCTGAGATTACTTTTGTGATTTTAAGACCTGTAATCTTTCTGTTCCTTAATATTTCTCTTTGTTAGAAATCCTGTTTCTCTTCCATTATTGTTAATTGAAATATAAGATTCTTTCCAGATAAAATCCTTATATTTCTCTTTGTTGTGTTTCATTGTCTACAATTTCAAAATTGTCACAAAACCAGGAAACGACCTTGATTGTGTTTTTATATTACTGTTTAGATTTTAAAGTTGTTACATTAATATCTTTTCTGAAAGTATGAAGTAACCAAGTTATAATAAACCCCTTTATAAACATTTCAAACCCTATCACCCATGACAGTTCCTAACGGTAGACAATCGAACGTAGAACTTGGTCTACAAGATCAAACTAGCATTGCCTTAAACCTATTTAACACCATCTTACAAACTGCAATGAATAGGACTGAGTTAGAAAGATCATGGGCTGCAATCGAACGTGACATAAGCATCCAGGAACAACGGGAAGAAAGACAGAGACAATTGAGAAACTGAATCTGATCTAGTCTTTCTTTTTTTCTTTGTTTTAAAAGTATTATCATAAAAATCTTTATTCCAATGCCTTGACGGTGTGTTTTATAGCCTTAAAACACAAACTTAGGAACAACACCTCCAATCACTAGAAGTGAAAACGATGTTAAGCACAGGACAAGGTGGAAACAGAGTGACAGGATGAATGATTTCTATATGAGGAGATGTATACGAGGGCTTGTAGAAACTCATGGTAGGGAGCATGCAATGATTGAGAGTAACCATATGTTTACTGCATAATTAGTCTAATTTCTTTAATAAAATGAAAAATGTTGAATTTATATGTCCTAGTACTTAAATCGAGCAGCAAAACTTGAATATATGATTAGAGCTACCATCTCCTTGTTACCAGTACCGGATCACCTGAGTATCAAATCACATGAGTGCAAAGTTATGGTTAGAAACAGAATAGTGTAGGGTTCCTTCTTTAGTACCAGATGAACATGGAGATGTTATTCAGTACCATATGTGGTCCAGTACCGGATGAGCACAACAAGATGGTTCAGTACCCGAATAGCACATAAATGACCATTGGTATCGGATGAACACAGAGGTGAACATTGTATTCTGGTACTTGAAGAGATTTTGACACAGTATCGGGTGGTAGTGCTTTTGAAACTTTTTTAGGTTGCACCATGTAGAAGTAGCTGGTGTTTTCTGGTGTTATGGAAGAGGACCTGTGATCTTATTCAATTGAAAAACCATGTAGATGGAACAAATGACAACACTAGATGCAGGAATTCTGAGTTTGCATCAGAATAATTCAAAAGAATTTGGTGATTGGGCTCCAAGCTCTATAACAAGAGGGTATTTTATAATTGGATGACCATATGTTGAGATTTAGAACCCTCCTCTTTTGGAATCAGGCTGATCACTGCTCTTGTTGGCACTTCCTTTTTATTACAAAAATAATAATCCTAACTACTATTGTCTCAACAACCACTCCCCCATGCTTGAGGTTTTGCATGGCCTCATGAAAACAATGTGAGATGCTAAAAAAAAGGCTGCTCGGAGGGTTGCCAAAATCTGCTAAAAACAAACCAATAACACTAATTAAAACTAGATTCGTATTCATACTTACAAACATAAACTTTAAGGAAAATGTCAAAAGTTGAATTATTAGCTATGAATAAAATAGTTTGGAATTAGCATTCAGCTTCAACTTCTATTAAAAATATCATTGAATTGATCATCCTTGTGAAATAGTGGTCTTAAAATAGATAGTTAATGATAAAGCATGAATGCATAATTTTTAACAACTTAAGGAAAAAGAAGAAATTTGACAAAATAGGTCGTGAAGCACTCCCTTAAGTGTTATCTTTCATTGACAAGGATGCCTTCTCTACTTTTGAAACCCTTCCAGTATTGTGTGTGCATTTGGAGGATGGAGAGATTCCCTTCTCATAAGATTCCAAACAAAATTATCATAACTTTTAGAAAGAAATCTACTATAGGAATGAAAGATCCTAAACTAACTTCTTATTAGATTTTGACATTCCCATTTATGAAAAGTATGAAAGATAGGTTTCATTGCAACATTTATTTATTTATTTACTATCCTACTCTAATTGAACAAAATAAAATTTCCTTCAACTATAGGAATACTTCTAGTGAAGCCATGTGCGTAACAGGGTTAGAAATATATCCATACTCGGGTTTAAAATATAACTTTTAATGCATACCGGAGTATGAAGGACCATCGTCTTTGATAATGAGATCAAACAATAATGAAAAGTAAAAGAGTAGTGTGACCTGACAACTAATTGGAACCATCTTTCAATAGGATCAAGATATTCTCATTTCCCTTCTTTGTTTAGGTCACACAACATGTCCTCCTTTTCCATGCCACATAGAGTATTTTCTTCAAGATGATTGGTCTCTAAGGTACATACAGGATCTGCTGAGAGGCATGCTAAGAACTCCACAATATCAGGTTCCAATGGTTTCTCTTCATTTCATTCTATCCATGATTCTTGAGTCTCCTCAACAAATTGACAATAGGAATCCGAAGGGACTTCTAAATATTCTTGTAGAGAGATGAATAAATTCTTGGCTACTGTCAAGATATGCTCTTCCTCAGAGGTGGATATCCTAGTTGTTGCTAGAATTCGAGAAAGTTCTTAGAGGAACATTCTTCAATCTCTTGATAATCCTTGAATTACTCTAGCTGGTTGATGATCCATGTATCACAACACAACTTAGTACTTTAGGGTTCTTACAGCACCCCAAAAATGATTTATCATCAAAGATCTGAATTTTAAAACTATTTGCAAAAATATAACACACCAAACTTGAACCTCTTGCGTTACTAGGACCCTGCTGTCACCAGGTTATCTATTCACACAAGTTAGCTCATCATAAATAAAACTAAATTTGCATAAATAAAAACACACTTGCATCAAAAGAAGAGAGGACAACCTAACTTTGGAGCAACCCCGCCAAACTGGATGTGTGGGCTCTTCTCGCACATCTTACCGTCTTCTCTCTGCCCTTAGGTCATCCATAAAACCAATCTAAGACCATTAAACCAATATAATCCAAATACTACCTATTACCGTTTACAACTCCCCGACAATGGCACCAAAATGTTGGTGCAATTATTTGCATAAAATATTACCAAACATAGATTATCAACCGAGATTCGTAATCAGTAGATTTGATGCACTATATGTGTCAATAATAGATAGGTTCCTATGTTTGTTTAGTATATCTTAGATAAGAAAACCATCAATAACAAAATACTTTGATTTCAAAGATAAGACTCTTAACACAATTCAGAAATTAGAAAGTAAAACCTGCAATCATGCAGTCAAAATATTTTGCTCAGATAATGCCTTGTCCATTTACAAGCTCACGAAGTGGAAAGATGGACTTTGAATCTCTTATTTGTAGCTACTATCCTTAACAAAAACTAACAAGCAAATCTGGGCACACTTCAACAATAACAAAAGATAAATCTCATAGTAAAACGCTCAAGAAAACACTCAATTGAAAAGGCTCTTGCTCACATAACAGATTTGTTCATTATAGAGTCATGAAAAGAAGAGATGAAATCATATCTTGTTCCCTGTAGAAATTGAAAACAATAATCAACAATTCATTCTTAAACAAAAAACAATCATAACTCTATTCACTCCAATCAAACCTGTGTAGTACAGAAAATAGTCAATATAAATGAGAGGCTTCATTAAATGGTGCATGAAGGTGAGAGATGAAGTGTGATGTCATTTCCTGTAACAACTCACTTCAAACTTGCAAGAAATTCTTATCTAATTTTGCACACTCTTCAAAATCAATTGATGCATCACAAACAGAAATTTAATACAATCTTTCAATCTTGCAATTCTAGAAAATTAATTCATTCCTACACAAGAAGCATAAGTCTTAATGAGATTTTCCATTTGATGGCTTATGTAATGCGAATGATGGAATCCCAACTTCTCTTGTGCTGCCACACTTTTCTATCAATTCTAATAGTGAAATCAGAAATGAAATCAAAACAACAAGTACAGAAAAATAGAAATCTATACTAATAATTTACATTGAGCTTACTAAGATGGATTGGTGGCCATTGTCGATGCCAACATGGAAGCTTTTATATCAGAAAATTCTAAATGCTAAGAGACACACAGGATTCTTGAATTCAAACTTCCATTGATCTTCAACAAATAAATTTACAAAAAGAGTTGGTTCGGAAATCCAATTTCCAACATACTAATTCCTCTCCTTTTTGGCTTAGCCATCACTCAATTTATATGATTTTTACATTACAAATTTGGATCTAGAAAATACATCCAAATCAAAACCATTTTACATCAGTGGAGGTCAAGTACAACCACTTATCTAATCAAGGAAATGTATTTCCCACGAATCTGGGCATGATCCTGGAATTTCTGGAAAATTCGAAATAATTTAGAATGAATCGTTCCCCCTAAGATGGAGGTCCATATGTGCGAGATATTGGGATTCTGGGCCACGATTCAGAATGAAAACACGGCTCTGAACAAAACCCATGTCCCCAAAGTTTTACATTCATCATCATATGCCTGGAAATCGAGGAGAAAATCCAGTACCAGAATGTTGGTACCAGAATCCTGTAGGTAGTTGTTTGCTACCAGAATACACACAGTCACAATCCTAAGTACCGGATTAGGCGCATGAATTGGTACCAAAATAGCCCAAAGTGTGCAGTACCGGAATAGGTGGAGCTTTGGGTACCAGATCAAAAATCTTAAGATTCAAACTATTAGGATCATACGAAATCAAACATTTAATCGAATTAACTCAAGAAAATTAAACAAATCATGCCTTAATCATAATTTACCCCTTATGGCCTGCAAGGGTGTAGACCGATTGGAAAGTGTCATGTAAATGGAAGGAAATATGTAAAAATAGGTCTCAAGGTCGATTCTCACCTTGATTTATCTAGAGGACGTGCTTGTGGGCTGTGCATTTTCTCCCTAGGGGTTATCAGGAAGCTGGCAGGATTTGACCCCGTGTCATGTGAGTATGATACTTCCGTTGTTACTGATTCCCCTAGCTAAAAAGAATAAAAATAAATAAATAAATAAATAATTTACCCCTTATGCACATTAACAAGGTAATCAAGTGTATTTATGGAGGAAACAGTCAATTAGATACACGTAGCATAGGTAAAATTGACTCAGAAAGAGATAATATAGGGTAATAGAGGTGTCAATATTGAGACTCAACAACCTCGCCAATACCAAGTTGATTCCAAGCATTCTACCTGCCTATCTATCCCCTCTGAGTGGCACCATCAATCGTGAAAGTGTACCCTAAAAGTTTGAATATGTTGTGATGAATGCGTACCTTCCAAAAGGGGTGCACGCAGTTCGCGCTGACCAGGATAAGCTAACAGCACTGAAATTTAGTGACTTCAACCTTGGAGACCGGAAATATTATAGCATGTTGGCCCCGAATAAGTACTCGATGAGGACCAAAGGAAATAATTCAAAGCTTATCCCACAACCATGGACTCAAAACCTCGCGTAGTCCACACTTCTTAATCTGATGAAGATCCTGCACTTCGGCCGACACCAGGAGGTAAACTCGTGTGTGAAATTGTTTTTTTCCTTCTACCGTGTATCCGACCTTGATCAATCGGATCATAGGGCTTAGCATGCAGGGCCCTAACCCACAGGACTTTTACCCTGGAAAGACCTCAAACCAAGCATTAGCCCAGCGAATCAAAGAAACTTATGGAGATGTAGAGCGTAACATCACCATCCACCCATGGTCGGGCCCCACCACTCCTCAAGACATTTTACTTAGCTCTAAAAACATCTTTGTAACATTCCTAGCCTTCAAAGGGCCAGGCTACATGAGGGAACATTTTCATTCTCTCACTGTGGAACATACTGTAACATACCCAATATTCAACTGAGTTATGCCACATAACGTTTCTCTTCAAACTGCATGCAATTATAACATATACATACAACACTCTTGTGGAAGCTTTACATATAAACATAAACAAACAATTACATTAGGTAAATATATGATTTCATACCGAAATAACGGTAAACACAGACATGTAGCATATAAAGGGAAATACCCATAAACATATAGATAGTTATAATCACACATATGATAAACTGTAACATAAGCACATAAATAACAATGCATCATATAAATTTATCACACGATTGGTACTTATCTTGGAATGATTATCACCAACTGTGTGCAGACCATGCACAAACCTCCCAGCCTTAGACTACACTATTCATCACTCTCAATAGTGAGTCACCCCTGAGCTAGGACTAAAATCCACCCAGGTAAAGGGGTTTCTAACCAGGCTAAAGTCTCATAGAAAACAGGAAAGACTCTGTCTTATATGCTCACTCAACTAACAGCCTACGACCTCTCATTCCCTACATGCTTGTCCCACCCAAGGAAGTGTTCCCCTTCTTTGCTCAACAGTCCCTTGGCTGCCCCACTTCCCTTCTAGGGCTTCAACAACAGGTTGGACAGGAAGTCTCAGAGCACTATAGCTATAGTTTAGCATGTTCAAGAAATCAATTCCCAACAATTCTCTCACTTAGATAATTGCTCACAGGCCTGACAACCCACCTCTTCAAGTTCCCATGGGCCTAACAACCCGCTTATTCAATCCCGCTCCCAAGCTATCCAGGTACACCAACCGAAAATGGTTATGGAAAAAGGATCAGATACAGTGAAATGGATGTTTAAAGGATGACAGACAGCATGAGTGAAATGGTCATGGAATCATTGACTGGATGACTAAATGATCAAAAGAACCATGGGAGAGATGATCGTAAGAATGATCCTGAGGGTGATCGTAAGGATCATCATAAGAATGATGATCAAGCTATCCAAATGAGCTAAGTCCCCATGATATGTATGCATGTCCCCAACTTAACACTTGTCATGTTGGAAGCTACTTTGGTCCACTTGTCCCCAACTTTAGAACTTAGGATAAAATAATTATCCATAATTTATGTTTTAAGAAATATTAATATAATATTCCTTTTTGGCTTAAGCACTCTAGATTATCCCTTTCCCTTAAATTTTGGCCCTCCCTTTCCCTAACTGGTGGAGTTCAGTCCCCCATATCTTTTATCGAGGTCGATCTGCATGCAATGATGTATTTTATATTAATCATGAGACATACACAAAATAGGCGCACTGGAATTTAACATCTACGCACTCTAGCCTAATTCCAAAACATAAGCATCATAGCTTATAATAACTGGCTCACTAGCCTATAACACATATCTTATACACAGGGCTTACTGACCTCCATACTGCACACACTTTAGTTAATGTGTGCGGTATCCGAGAATGTGTACACTACATCATTTTACTGTGCAGTACATGCGTGCACTATGCCATGAAACGTGCATTATAAAATGATGTCAAAACAACTCACCAACTTAAGTACACTTACATTACATTTACAATTGGGTTCAACTGAGGGATATTACAATCCCTCCCCTTATTTATGCACTATCATTAGTGCATCATATACCCATATACAACAAAATTTTCAAAAATACTCAAAAAGATGCAGGTATTCTATCTGCATTGCATCCTCATGCTCCCAAGTAGGGTCCTTAGGAGTGTACCAGGTCCATTGGACCTTTACAATCCATATGGCTCGATTCCAGAGATACTTGATTTTTTGGTCCAAAATGCATACCAGATGCACTTGAAAAGTGCCTTCTTGCTCCACCTGAATCACATTCCAATAAATAACATGACTAGCATCAGGTGTATATTTCTTTAGCAATGATACATGGAATACATTATGAACAGACATAGATGTAGGCAATGCAATCATATAAGCAACTGAACCAATCCTCTCTAGGATTTCAAATGGCCCACAAAATATGGCTGCCAACTTAGTGCAACTTCCCATCTTCAGGGAACTCTTGCTATCTTTCACCTTTAGGAAAACATGATCACCCACTTTTAACTCCCTATGGGTTATGTTCTTATCAGCATAAATTTTCTGCCTGTCTTGGGCAACTTTTAAATTCTTCTTAATTTTTATCATTTGGTCCTCCATCTCCTTGAGCAACTCTGGCCCAACTACTGTCCTATCAGCTGGAATATCCCAGCTCATTGGAGTGTTTCACTTTCTACCGTAAAGTTCTTCAAATGGGCTCATCTTCAATGATTCCTGATACCCATTGTTGTAAGCGAATTATACCAAGTGTAGGTAGTCTTCCCATTTCGATGGTTTGTCTATCACATACATCCTCAGTATGTCTTCTATCACTATGTTCACCCTCTTCGTCTATCCATCAGACTCAGGATGATAAGTTGTACTAAAGTTCAGATTCATTCTGAATCCTTTGAACAATCCTTTCTATATATTCGAGTTGAATACTGGGTCTTTGTCAGACACAATTGTTTTAGGAAGTCCATGCAATCGTGCCACTTCCTTCATGAAAATATCAGCAACATATGTTGCCTTGTGAGTAGTTTTCAATGGAATAAAATGGGCAGCTTTTGTAAGCTTGTCCACCAAACCATGACCGAATCATGCACCTTGCCTGTTCTGGGCAATCCCGTAATAAAACCCATTGTCACCACTTCCCACTTCCATTCAGGAATGGTCAAAGGTTGCAGCAACCCTGCTAGGTGCCTATGCTCAGCTTTAACTTTCTGTCATTCCATACATCTAGCGATGTATTCAACGATCTTTCTCTTCATACTTGGCCAAAGTAATGGTTCTTGATCGCTACCATGGTTTTATGATATCCAGGGTGTCTTGCATAAGGGACATTATGCGTTTAATACAAAATCATACGTTTCAATTCCTAGACATTTGGAACAAAAATTATGTTCTTGTGCAACAGTATTCCATCTATTCTCAAATTATAATTAACCACCTTTTGTGGTATCTTAACCTATTGTATCTTTGCTACCAATTCTCTATATTGCATATCTGCATTTGCAGCCTCCAAAATTTTTTATTTAATATCAGCCTGATACATGGTAATGGTTGTAGCATGTAGTTCATGCACCCTTCTACTAAGTGCATCAACAACTTTATTCTCTTTTCTATTGATATGCTTTATATCAAAGTCATATTCACTTAGAAATTCTAACCATATGCTTTGCCTAGCATTTAGATTTGGCTGTTCAAATAAATATTTTAGACCATTGTAGTCTGTTCTTAGCTCAAACCTCTTCCCCATGAGGTAGTGTCTCCATTTCCTAAAGTCATGTACTATGGTTGCCAACTCCAAATCATGTGTGGCATAGTTTCTTTCATGTTCCTTTAGCTTCATTGATTCATAACATATAACAAACCCATTTTGACTGAGGACTCCACGAATTCCTTCATTACATGCATCCATGCATACAATGAATTCTTCATTTGGGTTTGCAATCCTTAATACTGGAGCACTTGTCAATAATTGTTTCAAGTGTTGGAAGCTATTTTCGCAATCCATTTTCCATTGAAACTTCACCCCTTTTCTTTGCAAGGAAGTGATTGGGTGTGCAATCTTTGAGAATCCTTCAATAAATATTATGTAGTAGCCTACAAGACCCATGAATGATCTCACCTCTGTCACATTCTTCAGCGCTGACCATTCTCTAATGGCTTCTATCTTCTAAGGATCCACTGCTATCCCATCCTTTGAAATGATATGCCCCAAATAATGAATTTGTTTCTGATAAAATGAGCACTTGCTCAATTTGGCATACAACTGATGCTCCCTTAATACTTGCAACACCATCCTCAAATGATGTTCATGCTCTTCCTCATACTTAGAATATATAAGAATGTCATCCAAAAATACAATGAAAAACTTGTCTAGATATTCTCGGAAAACACCATTCAGTAAGCATATGAAAACAACTGGTGCATTTGACAACCCAAATGGCACCACTGTGAACTCATAATGACCATACCTTGTCCTAAAGGCGGTCTTCCTGATATCTTATTCTTTAATCCTTACCTAATGGTATCCTAATCTGATATCTATCTTTGGAAATATATTTACATCCTTCAATTGATCAAAGAGACCATCAATCCTTGGCAGAGGATACTTGTTCTTAACAGTCACTTTATTCAACTGTCTAAAGTCAATGCACAATCTTAGTGTTCCATATTTATTTTTCACAAATAAGACTGGGGCACCCCAAGGTGAGACACTTGGGCATATATACCCCTTCTTCAAAAGTTCTTCAAGCTGCCTTTGCAACTCCTTCAATTCTGATGTACTCATTCTATAAGGAGTCTTTGACATTGGCGTTGCTCCAGGCATTAGATTTATAGAGAAATCAATGTCTCTTTTTGGGGGTAGTCCTGTTACTTCCTTGAACACATCTTCAAATTCTTCCAGGATTGCATAATCTTCCAAATTTGGCACCTTATCTTTAGGTGTCTCTTCTATATGAGCTGCAAATATTTGACATCCTTTTCTGTAACATTTCTTCAGTTGTAAAGCTGAAATTTCTCTGATGGTTACTGCTCTGGGAATTCCCTACACTTTCCTTAGTTTCCCTTCCTCATCCAAGAAAGTAAATGCTTTTTTGTGACAGTCTAAGAGAGTATGATGTTGGTCCAACCAATCCATCCCAATTAGACATTCATAGGAACCTAAAGGCAAGATGTTCAAATCTGTGTTGATGTTCAGTCCATTCATGTCCTTGAGGCATGAATTAACCATCTCATTAACTTTTCTTCTGGCTCCTGTAGCCAGCTACACCAATCAGGATTTCCCATGCTTTCTTCTTGGCAATTGCAAACTTTCTACCATCTTAGGGTCTATATAACTATGATTAGCTCCTGAATCAATTAAAATAGCAATGGTTTGGTTGTTGATCATACCTTCCACTTCAATCATGTGGGACTAATACTCTACTTGCTTGTTGTCCAGGGCTGCATAGATCCTTGGCACATATCTAGTCATGTCTTCCACTATTTCATCTTGCTATACATTGTGAACATCCCTACATTTTTCACCCCTATGAGGACAATCTCTGAACCTATGATCTCCTTTACAACCCCAACATTGCATAGGTGGCTTCCTTGGCCTTTGACTCCATGTGTCAATCATTCTGGGTTCTTTAGGCCTTTTCTATCCTTATGGATTATTTATGAAGAATGGTGGCTTATCTCCCTTCTTCCTTTGATCCATATTGAATTTCTTTTTGTCTTCCCAAGTCTTTTGGAAAGTTGGCCTTGCTTTCTGCTAATCATATAGGCATTTATCTCTCCTTATGGTCTATTCCAATGTCTTAGGATCATCATACTATATTTTTTCACTGATGAATGATGGTAATCCACTCAAATACCTTTGAATTTTGACTGTCTCATCCTTGATGAAAGAGACATACTTCAACAGTTCTAGAAACCTTCTCTC
>JASDQU010101766.1:430458-444199 GCA_032191745.1 Picea mariana | reverse complement strand
GTCAAGTATTTCTTCTCAAAATACTTCTTGGATTCCCTCCAAGTAACACTTTTCTCTTTAATGTGTTGCACCTGCACAAGTTGATCCCACCACATGGAGGCATTTCCCTTGAGTTGATGGATAGCAATTCTACCTTCTACATGAGAAGAATAATTATGCAATTGAAAATACTTTCTCAGGCCCAACGACCATGTTTATGCATCTTCATCCTTCTTGCGCTCACCATCAAATGTAGGAGGTTTGATTTTGTTCATTTCTCCTCGTAGCTCATCCACTCCAGACCTCTTATGCCTTCTGATAGGGGATGGACTTGAGTCGTTGAATGCTCTCTTATTGGAATGCCTTGGGGAGTGATGGTGGTGTCTGTTAACACTTCTTTCTTTTCTTTTCTCATCCGAAGGCTTGTGACTTCCAAATTTTCTTAAGCCACTCTCCTTAACCAATTTCTTTTCTATTTTGTTCAAGCCCTCAAATAACTTCATGTTGAATTCATCCTACTGCTCCTAGACTCTCATAAGCCTTTCATTATCAGATTTATGGCTTTGGACATCCTTCTGCAAATTTTTAATGGTCTCTGCCATATTCATGTTTTCATTCCTTTCTTCTCCATGTCCATTGGAGTTTGGTCCTTCAATGCCCAAATGGACAGCCATCCCTCCGCTCTCATATTGTTGACTATAATTCCCCTGTGCCTCTTCCATTCCTATGGAATCTACACTGATCTGATCTGATCTAGTTGTTGTTAATTCTGCAAAACGTGTAGCCATCGAAACTTATCAAGCTAACAATTCAACAATTCATGAAAAATATGAACTATCTTGGTTCCATATATACATCAGAATTATCTCTTCTAATTTCCTGGTGTTTTCACCATGACAATTCTAGATAAGACCCAATTCTTGAGAACATAGATGCACAGTGCCTTTAGAGATACAACTGGGAAAAAGGTGATTTTCTAAAACCACTTTCACCAAGATGCAGTATCATGTGTTTTAATATGTCAAAACAGCCACTCGTGGAATGGGCGACGGCTAGTCAAATCACCCCATTTCATTTGTTCGGTACTTCATAGCTGTATGATGTTAGTTGAACACTGCCATATAATGAACTCAAAAGATAATCATTTGAAATGGATCAGCCGAGCATGGCAACCCAACGCACTTGTATGTAGTCTATATGTGCTTCATAATTGGGATTCTATAACTACCAATCATCTTATCCGTAAACAAAGTAATCTCCAAATTTCTTGACTTTTTGCTCTTTGTAAAAGCATTTCGGTATCCACAAGCTGAGGTACATGAACAAGGCTAAATCCAGTGAGACTGGTTATTCGGGAAACATGCTAGACTTTCCTACGAATAAGGAGGAAAGGGAACTTTCTCACATTCTAGTGACTAAATTCCACACCGAGCCAGCTATAGACTCGTAGTTGGAAGTCGGGTTGAACCCCACTATGAAGGATTTAGTCATCAACAGGCCAACTGCTAAGAAGAAAAGGATCAAGCGGCATAAGAAGGAAACCATAGCTGAAATGGCTGAAAGTGTTGGAAAGAATCAACCAGTCTGGTTAGATTCTTTAAAGGAGGAGATCGCTAAGCTAAAATGAGTCCTCAAATAAAAGTACATTTCAACAATTTTTGGTCAGATGGTAGTAGAGGTAAGGGGCCCAGAAATGATAATCTTGTTCTTAAATGATCTTTTTATAATATGATAACTATTATCATTCCCTTTTTGTAATTTTGGGATTAATATGATTATATAAATGGAGAAGAGAACCTTGGATTGTTTATTACAAGATTCTAACTAGTGGTGTTATGAGTCTTGTTTTCTTTCATAGTATGCTTTTCTTGTAAGTTTATATTTCACTTCCATGTGTCTGAATCGAAGGAATATAAAACTCAGAATTCCTTTCTGAAATGGTCTCGGCTTAGCAATTTAGACTATATTTATTTCTTCTCAAACCATCTCTTAATTCATTTTAAATAATGCTCCGATGTTGTTGTGTGTTTCTTTTTCCTCTAATACCATGCAAAATTTTCTATTAAAATCAGACTCATTGCCTTACAAATGACTTCGCACGCACAAAACATTCAACCTGTACACCCATATTTATCATGCATAGCAACACCACAAGGAAAATCGTGCTTCTGTGCACCTATATCCACTATGCATTTCTTCTTCGTCGCACCAATAACTTGCGTGCACCACTTTTTCATTGTTCACCAATATCCACTGCGCACAGTTTTGGTAGCGTGCACTGATATTCCACATGCATTTCTCCCTATGTATTGCACCATGCCAAAGTCCAATATGCACACCGCACCCAATAATATGCACACACCATTGAATAAACTGTCGCGAGACAACTTATAGTCATACTATGTGCGCACCGACCAAACTCCTCTGTATTTTGAAACACTTGCGCACCTCATGTGCACATTACTATGTGTGTGCTCACCGTGCAATGCTAAATTCAGTGCGTGCATTTTCACACAATATTCTTCCACGTGACACCATAATTTACAATGCACACCTGCACGCCAACATTTTCTGTGCGGTGCCAAACTTTTTCCATGGACACTCTGTGACTTGAAATTTGGTCCCTTCGAAATTAACCTTCTGTGAATATTTGCTTCAACTGAACCTTTTCGGCCCATCCAGGCTTAGTGTTGGAACTAAAGCTCTGATACCATATTGTAACGTCCCTGACCACCCATGGTCGGGCCACGCCACTCCTCAAGACATTTTACTTAGCTTTGAAAACGTATTTGTAACATTCCCAGCCTTCAAAGGGACAAGCTACACGAGGGAACATTTTCGTTCTCTCACTGCGGAACATGCTGTAACATACCCAGTATTTAACTGAGCTATACCAAATAATTTTTCTTTTCAAATTGCATGCAATTATAACATATACATACAAAACTCTTGCGGAAGCTTTACATATAAACATAAACAAACAATTACATTCTGTAAATATATGATTTCATACTGAAATAACGGTAAACATAGACGTGCAACATATAGAGGGAAATACCCATAAACATACAGACAGTTATAATCACACATATGATAAACTGTAACATAAGCACGTAAATAACAATGCTACATGTAAATTTATCACAAAATTGGTACTTATCTTGGAAAGATTATCACCAACTACGTGCAGACTGTCCACGAACCTCCCAGCCTTAGACTACACTGTTCATCACTCTCAATAGTGAGTCACCCCCGAGATGGGACTAAACTCCACCCGGGTAAAGGGGTTCCTAACCAGGCTAAAGGCTCATAGACAATAGGAAAGACTCTGTCTCAAGTGCTCACTCAACTAACATTCTACAACCTCTCATTCCCCACATGCATGTCCCACCCAAGGAAGTGTGACCCTTCTCTTCTCAATAGTCCCCTGGTTGCCCCACTTCCCTTCCAGGGCTTTAGCAACAGGCCGGACAGGAAATCTCAGAGCACTGTAGTTGCAATTTATCACCTTCAGTAAATCAATTCCTATAAATTCTCTCACTCAAATAATTTCTCATGGGCCTGAAAACCCACCTCTTAAATTTCCAATGGGCCTGACAACCTGCTTCTTCAATCCCACTCCCAAGCTAACCAGGTACACCAACCATAAATGGTTATGGAAACAGGCTCAGATACAATGAAATGAATGTTTGAAGGATGATGGACTGTGTGAGTGAAATGATCATGGAATCATTGACTGGATGACTGAATGATCAAAAGAACCATGAGAGAGATGATCGTAAGAATGATCCTGAGGGTGATCGTAAGGATCATCGTAAGAATGATGGTCAAGTTTTTCAAATGAGCTAAGTCCCCATGACATGTATGCATGTCCCCAACTTAGCACTTGTCATGTTGGACGCTACTTTGGTCCACTTGTCCCCAACTTTAGAACTTAGGATAAAATAATTATCCATACTTTATGTTTTAATAAATATTAATATAATATTCCTTTTTGGCTTAAGCTCTCTAGCTTAGCCCTTTTCCTTAACTTTTGGCCCTCCCTTTCCCTAACTAGTGGAGTTCAGTCCCCCATATCTTTTATTGTGTTCAGTCTGCGCACAATGATGTATTTTATATTAATCATGAGACATATACAAAATAGGTGCACTAGCCTTTAGCATCTAGGCACTCTAGCCTAATTCCAAAACACAAGCATCCCAGCTTATAATAACTAGATCACCAGCCTATAACACATATCTTATACATAAAGCTTGTTGACCTCCATACTGCGGGCACTTTAGTTACTATGCGCAGTATTCGAGCATGTGTACACTACATCATTTTACTGTGCAGTACATGCGCGCACTATGCCATAAAAGGTGCATTACAAAATGATGTCAAAACAACTCACCAGCTTAAGTACACTTACATTACATTTACAATTGGGTTCAGCCGAGGGATATTACATAGAGAAGGATACGTGAGGTTACAAGGTAGCCTCTATCCAGAGCGGTACAGTTCACCTTACATGTCAGCTGATCACAGGCAAGATAGTTCGCAAGAACCGGGCCACCCAAGTAACTGGCTTCGTTGTTGACCTCGTCAGGAAGTGTTCATAAGGACTACAGATGAATTGGGCGCAGTACCTCATGAACCAGCTAGAGCTTGATTGTAGAGGAGAGGAGGACCAAGGATATGAGTTCCACTTCAGCTAGCTTCTCATATTGATAGCTTTCATCGCATGGGAGATGCTAGAAGGTGCGACCTTCCCAGACATTGAGCCCTTTGATCCTTTAGATGCGAAGTTCAGTACCTTGTGTTACTCGAGTGATATGAACAAGAAATGGCAATACAATGTCATCTTCCATGCCTACTACAATCAATTGAAGATCGCAATCCAATCTACACTGCACATCACTTCGAACACCCTCTACAGGTTTTAGCTTCTAATGAAGTTCATTGCAGACAAGCACTTTATATACATCACAGTGCGTGCTGACGAGAACAAGCAGCAATTATAGTCCTATTACAAGTTGATAGAAGATGACTTGTAGGAGATTACCAAGGAATGGTCAACGGACCTCCTTGTTCTAGCAGACTACACAAAAATTTATGATATAGACAGTCCAAAACTTGTGCATGATACCCCTAGACCAAGAAATACCAAGAAAGATGAAGAAGTTCAAGATGTCAATAGTACTTCTACGAAGACCACTTCGATCTCACCTACTTATGGAGGTGATGGTGGAGATCCAGGTAGAACAAAAGTCGAGAAAAATAAAGGTGAAGTTACACCGCCTCGAGAGGAGGAGGATCCCTCCAAGAAAAGGAAGGTTACCCCACCAAAGCCTTCATCCGGGAAGAAAGCTAAGGCAACCAGAACCAAGTTTGAGACTGTTCTCACTCTGGATGACTTTGGCTTCATAATTTCTACTCTAAACGATACTTCACTAGAGATAGAAGAAAAGTCGGAAGCCAAGAAGGAGGAAGTGTTTATTCACATCAGGGACGAGCTTCAAGGAGAACAACAAGCAATAGAGTCTAGCCACGCATTTTCCACTACGCCCCTTCCATTAGGAACACCAGAATTAGGTGACGATCCAGCCCAACTACATCGAATTGCTGATATAGTCAAATCTCTCCTTCAACGAGCTCAAGAAGATATAGCACAAGACACCCAGGCTTTAGCGCAAGTATAGAAAGACCTTGAGGACCATAGAAGTATTGCAGAAAAGGAAAAGCTTGCTCTACAAGAAAAATTGGATGAAGAGAAATAAGCGCTACAGAAAAACAAGGAACAGTTGCTCACAAAGAAACTCGAAGTACGAGAAAGGGTTCATAGTGCACTTCACTCTATGACAGTCATAGAAGTGAAAACTGAGGAACGAGTCCCACAACAGGTGGCACAACTCGAAGAAGTAATCTAGCAGCGCATCGCAGATCTGGAACTTCATACCATACCCAAGAATCCTCAAGAAATCAAAGACCTAAGAGAAGCAATTGCTCGTAGTGTAGTTGGCAGAATGAAATCCCTTGCCTTGGAGTGCAAGAAGTTGAGCTCCAAGAGTGCTCAGACATATGAAAACCTTACAGAAAATCCAGAGTTAAGGGCGTTGGAGTAGCAGCTCCAGGAAGCAAAGAAACACGCAAATATGCTATAGGCACAGCTAAAGGCCTTAACACCAGTTGAAAGAATGAAGAGGTTTCCAGATTAGCACATGGTCGAGCAACAGATCCACACGATCTAGACCAAAGTGATGGAAGTCTCTCAATGAATTAAACTAGTGCAAGATAAGGCATGTAGGCTATTCACCAAAGTTGAAAGCCAAGGAGCAGAGATTGAATAGGTGGTCATCACAATAGAACAACGCCTAGAAGGGCTAGTCAATGATGCACTCATTTAGGATTTCACTAAACAGGAGGTCATGGCATTGTAGTAGGTCGAAGAAGCTCGAGACAAGCTCGAGGAATTCAAAGAAGAATTGCTTAGACCAGAGTGACTCAAGACAAGTCACAGGTGAGTGTTGGGGGCCTGTTGGCCCTTGACCAAGTTTTGGAAGAACTTGTTCATATTTTACCATTTTTGGGACTTCGATAGCCCGTCGAAGATGGAGCGCCAGACGAAGCAGAGATCACAGGATCTCGGCCCACTCTTGGGCCCCTTTTTGGGTTTTGGGAATATCTAATTTGAAAGGGATGTCGGCTCATGGGTTTACCCACGCTTAGGCCCATTTTTTATGTATAAATAGACATCTAGGCATCTAGTAGATTGTAGTATCTATGTGATATAGTCTAAGTTCCAAGGGGGGATCTGTGTGATCAAGATTTTTGTGCATTCCATATAGACTTGTAGAGCTTAGTGTAAGTCCTTGTGCGAATGTATAGAAGGCTTTGTGTTGAAAGGCAAGGAAGAAGGATCTAGGGAGCTGCAAAGATATTCTGTCCTATGCAAAGTAATGGTTTTTACAGCTCTATTCTTGTAATCGATTGGCCAACAATAATAAAGAAGAAGAGTTGGTGGACGTAGCCCCAGGGTGGGGGTGAACCATGTAAATCATGTGTTGTCCGCTTTGTGCCTTGTTCTGATGCATTGATGTGATTATTTGTTAAGTGCTTTGAGATGAGTAGATAGATCTGTTATATATGCTTATGCTTAGTGCTTATGATGTGTAGAATGTTAGGTCTGATTCACATGTATATGCTAAGTACTTGACCTGTTATATCTGAATGCTCTGTGGATGATAAGAGATCAAACAATCTAGTTCATTATGAATGCTGCGAAGCTCCATTGTATCTGTGAAGTAGTCATTGATTACATAATAAAGATCCAGCAGTGTTGAGTGCTATATTAAGTAAGGAATCACAGATTCATGTCCCAGCTAAGGTTGCAGACACTTAAGTCCCGCAACCACCCCTGCCTCTACCTCGGGTGATACCTCATCTGCTTCGCAGGTGTTTCCAAAAGGGTCTGTAGTTATGGTTTTGTTGGTGTGTTGTTGTAGCGTTCAACCCTGGGTCTGCTCCTATGCCAACAAATGGTTGGGTTGTCGGGACTTGAAACTGTGATTGTTGGGAACTGAGGAAGAAGAATCTTTGTGCAAAGATTCATCCTGAAATGTGGAAGCTCTGTGGGTGGATATATTCCCTAGTGTGCAATATTCCACTTGATCTAAAAAGATCTATGATAAAGAAAGAAGGCTAGATCTGAAGAAAAGAAGCAAGATCTGAACACTTTGTGCTCTAAGAAAAGTAAAAGTGGAAGTTTTTGAAGAAAAGAGGTTAGATCTGTAGAAAAGAGGTAATATTTGTAAGATTTGTGCTCTGATAAAGGTAAGAGTAGTTAAAAGTTTTAGATCTGGAGGCTTTGTGCTCTGTAGAAGTAAGATAAGTGAAAAAAATTGTTTCTAAGGTATGGGTCTAGGTATGTTTAATAGAGTTTATCCTAGTTTGAAAAATGAGGCACTGATAGATGAAAGAAAGTTTGATATGAGTAGATCTGATAAGAATATTCATAGATATGCTATACCTATGCATAGAAAAAATATTTCGACTAACAAATGGATGCAGGATCCTAGAAAGAATTTTTGCAGATTAGCTACCATGATCCTAGTGTGCAGTACAGAGGAAGTTGGGGATCGTTTAAATGAAAGAGAGGATTTACCCTCTGTTATAGTTGCAAAATACCTAGACATATTGTTAAGGAATTCCCTGGTAGAGGATCTGGTTGTCTTTGTTGCAAAGCTATGGACCATCAGGTATTAGATTGCCCTATAATGATTGCTAGTCTAGAAGAAATGAATCTAAATAAGGAAAACCCTAATGTAGATCCAGAAGAGGTAGAACCCTAGCAAGAATCGGAGAAGGTATTGATACAGATGAAAGACACCTTGAATGATCACCGACATGATAGGCTCTAAAGAGGTACCATTCCAATATTTTCCCTAAAGTACTCAAACTTCATCCTTGACAGTTGCTTGGTAAACACGTCCAAAAGTGATCCTTTGTAGTCACAAAACTAGAGCCTCTCTACTCCCTTTTTCACCATATCCTTGATATAGTAATATATGATCTTGATATTCTTCAAACTTTTATAGACCACGAGATTCTCTAACGACTTCACGCAACTCTGTTTTTCACACCAAATGTAGGTTGCCTCTAGTTCTAGACCAAGTAACCTAGACAAAAGTTCTCGAAGCCACACTACCACTGCACATGTATCCAAATACTCATCTTCAACCATACTGAGCACCACACATGACTGCTTCCTTCATCTGGTGGAGCCTCTTACTCACTGTAGTACCCAACTCCCTCTATAACTGAGTGTTTAGCTCCCTCTTGAGCACTAAATATCAACTGAATATTCAACCTGCTGACTTCATCACTTGTCCTCTAGAACAAGTCTTGTCATCCTCTTCTTGTAGGTCTTACCTACATGTAAAATTTAGTCCAATACTCTACAATTTCTGAAGCCACGATACTTTGCGACTTGCTACACATTTTTCCACATACTCTTCCTCATCCATACTGAGGGCTACAGACAACTGCTTCCTTCTACTCCATGAAACCATACTGGAGCCTAGATTGAAGTAATATGTCAAGGAACTCTTATGATTAGGAATACTGCCAGCCCAATCTGAATATGAATATCCGTATAACCCGAACTCATGGTTTGTCATGTATCTGAGACCATAATCCAATGTAACCTTAAGGTACGTCATCACATGTTTTTTTGTGACCAAATGAACCTACCTGGGCTTCTCCTTATATTGACTCAATATGTTCACAACAAAACATATATATGGTCTTGTGTTTGTCAAGTTCATCAACAAACCCATAATCTCCTTGTATAAAGTAACATCCACAGTCTCTAAAGTCATATCCTACATAAACTTCATAGTTGATACCATAGGTGTATCCATTTCCTTGCAACCCAACATCCTGAACATCTTCAATATTTATACTGTATACTTCCCTTGATTCATAAATATCGCATCGTGTCTCTGGCATACCTCGAGACCCAAAAATTAATGCATCATCCAGATATTGTTCATATCAAAATCAGTAGCCATTTTTTCTCCTACACTCTAATATGATATTTTCCATGCCTATTAGAAATAGGTCATCCACATACAATAGTAGTATTATCATACCATCATCCACAACCTTAAAGTAAAGGTTAGGATATGCACTACTCTTTTTAAATCCTAAGATTGTCATAAAATTGCCAATCATTTCATACCATGCTATGGGTTCCTACTTTAATCCATATAAATCCTTCTTCAATCTGGACATTGAGTGTCCCGCAGTTGTCACCTACTCAATGGAGTGTTTTGTGACTACAAGGACCATTCTTCCTGATCAAGTTTCCATCTGTGCCACAAGAATAATTTCAGTCCTTCTGTATGTTGAAATCCATGCACTTTGAGTCTTATGTCCTTAGAAGACTATATTAGGGATATTCTCCATTGGTCAAATTACCATGACCAATCCAGGGAGAATGTTATCCCGATGTTGAAACATTAACACTTAAGAACAACTTCCGAAATTACATAAAATATCAACACTCCATATTAATGAGGAAGGTATTATATCTAACACAGAATCTAACATTATCTCCATCCACACGAGCTCATGATCATTGACTATCAGACACATGAATCTATACATCATAGGAAATCCATAGTGACTTCATAAGATGCATCCAGGGCTGATGGGTAGCTCTCTAGTAGCTACAACATGTCATCATGAGACTATACAGTTTCCTGCAAAAAACATGAATATCTTATACATGACATATAACACCTTGCGATAACATATATACCTCATCTCTTCAACATACATGTAGGTTCGGTGGTTAGCTCTCCAATAGCTACAACATCTCATCATGACATGCACTACCCTATGATAAAATCTAAATCCATCACTCCCTTTGAGGCTATATAGCCTTTCGATTCATATTCTACCTCTGCATGTGTTGACCTCCTCTTCTTATTCAATACATGGATGTGAACAAATCTATGTCTAGATACTCTTGCTTCATGTTGCTTCTTGCAAATGTAACACCCCAAGTTTTAAACCCCCATTTTAAATAATGTATTATTACAATGTTGAGAGGCCAGAGTGCCCAAAAAATTATTAAAGCGCTAGTGTGCCCAAGACATGTAATGCTTTTTATCATTATTAATAATAAATACATGTCTGACTACTATACAGACAAGGAATAGAGTTATAGGGGGATATGATTCCACAAGAGATCGGGATTGAGGGGCCAAGTGTTTATTCCTATTCTAATTACCCCTTTTTGTCTAAGGAATGGGATTGGTTACATGATCTTCTTTGGGAACACCAGAAGGTTCTTGATTCCCCACAAGGTTACTTAAACCCACCTCTAGTCTAATGGGGGGGTTCAATTGATGGTTTTTTCTCTTATTTCCTATACGTTCATTCATTTTCCCTCACACACTTTCATGCACCCACTTACCCATTCATTGATCCATCCTCATTTTCATATTTGCTTGGGAAAGGGAACCAAACTGCCGAAGAAGTAGCCATGGGATATTTGGTTTTAGTGGTCACAGGTGTCATCCAACCATGACTTGAGGCCTACATGTCTGAGATGGGTTGGCATGTGTCTAGTGTTGCTCACAGCTATGAGTCTTGAGAGTTCCAGCATTGAGATTCTGGACTAGTTTCGTTGGAGCCTAAATAAGGAAAAGGACTACCTGAGGGACTTCGTGGTAGAGGAGGGTGGAGGTTCATTCTCTCGGGTGGGGCAATTTGGGTAGAAGAGAGCTGGGTACTTGGATTGTTGTGAGAGCTGGGAAGCCTGTGAGAGCTTGGGTTCTGACTAGTTTGGGAAGCCAAGTAACACTCTCGAAACGTCCTTGTGGATTCATAGCCCTTGCTTGTGGGCGATGTTGTTATTGAGTTTTCGAACAATAGTGTCTATGGTTGGGTGGAATGTCCTTGGTATGCAACCAGTTGCTGTCATATTTCATAAAGATAAGTGCTCTATGTTATGGTATCATTTACATGTATATGAATGTATTTCCACTGTATATTTAGTTATCATTTAATTGAATATTTAGACTATGCATGCTTGTTGACTACTGCTATGCATGTTAGTAAAGTCTTTTATTTTATGCATCTTTAATTTTTAAAAAGGTATCGGTAAGAGAAAGAAGCCCAAGGGCGGGCTTGAAGGCAGTGTACCCCTAGCTTGTGGGTGGTTAGGTATGTTATAGTTTCGTATCATAGGTTCTTGTTCAAACATTGGTCCGAAATGGTTCGGGTCTATTGGTCAGAGTCTCGTGGTTACAGATCAAACTCTGACTATGGAGTTGAAAAGCTCAGGAGGAATGGCATTGCACAATCTACGTAGGATTTAGATCATCAGAGATCAGTTGTAAGGGGTTTGAAGGATCGTGACCATCCCCCTTCGAATTTGGGACCGATTGCCACTGTAGGATCAGGAGATATCTTAGATCATTAGATTGGAGGACAGGTGAACAAGGGTCATCCGATTAAAAGGAAGCAAGGGTTAAGGTCACAACTGTTGGATCCCATGGGAGAGGGATATCAACAGACAAGAGGAATTTTGAGGAACCAAGTTGGACGGGAGATAATTTCCCAAGGCGGTCCCTATTGGCATAGGGTCTGACCCAGGTTTCAATGCTACAAGAGAACACCAACAAAACCCTAACTATCGGCCCTTTTAGCAACACCTGTGAAGCAGATGAAGTCTCACCCGAGGTAGAGGTAGGGGTGGTTGAAAGACTCGTATGTCTGCAACCTTAGCTGGGATGCAGATCTGTGATTATATTTCTTATAGAGCACTTAGCATCGATCATTCATCAATATTCAATCCTTATTATACTTTGCAAACAACACAGAGCATCACAACATTCACTTATATCTAAGGTATCTTAGAACTTAGTAATACTAAAACATATTAGATTCAGTAGATCATCACTAAGAATCTTCATACATATTAGATTCGCTATTCATACACACATAATAAGTAAAAAGAATAAATATATCCATCTAAATATATCGAAGCACTTAGCAAAAGTAGAGATAAGCACAACAAGTCAAGGTGCAAAGCATAACACAGATTTATGTGGTTCACCCCCACCCTAGGGCTACATCCACCAAATCTTCTTCTTTATTATCTTCGGCCAATCGGTTACAAGCACAAATCTGTAGAAACCCTTACTTCACAAAGGACAGAAGATCTACGCATCCCGCAAGATCCTTATTCCTTTCCTTTCAACACAAAGCCTTTTATATATTCACACAGGGACTTGCATTAAGCTCTGCAAGTCTATACAGAATGCGCAAAACTCTCAATCACATAGATCCCTTCTTGGCACTTAGCCTATATCACATAGATACAATACAATCCTTTCTCTACTAGATGCCTAGATGTTTATTTATACATTACAAAAGTGGGCCTCAACGTGGGTAAACCCATGGGCCGACATACCTTTCCCATTACATTGTACCAAAACCCAAAAAGGGACCTGAAAGTGGGCCAAGATCCTTAATCTATTCTTTTTCTAGCACTCCATCTTCAACAGGCTGTCAAAGTCCCAAAAACGTTCAAATATGACCAAGTAACTTCAAAACTTGGTCAAGGGCCAACAGGCCCCCAACACTCACCTGTGACTCGTCCCGAGTAACTTTGGTCTGAGCAATTATGCCTTGATATTGGCTCGTGATTCTTCAACCTACTGCAATGCTACTACCTCTTTCTCAGTGAACTCCTGGATGAGTGCATCATTGACTAGGCCTTCTAGGCATTGTTTTGCTGCACTCACAACTTGTTGAAGTTCTACTCCTTAGCTTTCAACTTCAGTGAACAGTTGGCATGCCTTCTCTTGCACTGGTTGAATTCATTGAGAGACTTCCATCACTTTGGTTTGGATCATGTGGATATGTTGTTGGGCCATGTGTTACTCTGGAAACCTCTTCATCCTTTCACCTGGTGACAAGGCCTTTAGCTGCACCTGTAACATATCTGCATGTGGCTTTGCTTCTTGGAGCTGCGACTCCAACGCTTGTAACAATGAATTCTCCGTGAGGTTTTCGTAATTCTGAGCGCTCTTAGAGCTCAACTACTTTCACTCCAAGAAAAGGGATTTTATTCTGCCAACTACGCTGCGAGCAGTTGTGTCTCTTAGGTCTCTGATTTCTTGAGGGGTCTCGGGCAAAGTACGAAGTTCCAGGTCTGTGATGCATTGTTGAAGCTATTGGATCACTTCTTCAAGATATGCCACCT
>JASDQU010101766.1:393905-412997 GCA_032191745.1 Picea mariana | reverse complement strand
CTTCTTCTGCGGACAGTTAGTAGCGAGATGCCCATGTTCATGACAATGAAAACACTTCACTTTGGACAAATCCAACTTCTTGACTTTAGACTCAGATTTTGGATGGAATTTCTTCCGTTTCCCTTTCCTTGCCTTGGCAGTCAAAGCACAATCCTCTTCATCATCACGCTTTGATGAAGATGGTGTTCCGCCTGAACTCCTCTTGCACTAGATCCGACCATAGTTGTTCCCAATCCGACAATTTTTCCCTTCCATTGACAGAGTCTTGATAACTGTGCCAACTCTTAGGAAGCCCTAGGAGCGCCAAGCTCACCAAATCATCGGCAATGACTGTTATTCCCACACTTCCAAGATCATCCCAACATTGGACAAACTTCGTGAGATATTTTGGAATGGTGTCACCCTTCTCCATCTTGATCTTCCTGAGTTTATCTTTGAGCGCCAATTTCCTATGGTCACTACTGTTTTGGAACAGATCCGTCAAAACCTTCCACATTTCATGTGGTGTGGTTTTCCCATGGAGACTTGAGACATTGTGGTCTCATACTCCCTCTAACAAAATCCTCCTCGCCTTTGCCACTTTCTTTTGCCATGCATCAAGATTTGCAGTATCTGTCGCATCTAGCTTAGGAACATCTCTATCAATGTAATCCTTCAAGCTATTGTCTTCGAGCACTGCCTCCATCCTGTGCTTCCAAGCAATGTAGTTCGAGCTACTCTCGAGTGCATACTCCAACCTCAATCCAATGAAAGACATTTCGATCTTGAATCAACTGTCGCACCAATAAAATCTTGCAAATTCGAATGTTATCCAACCACCAAAACTCAACTGCTGCAATCCCTCTTTCCCTGGGAGGTTTGCACCCCACCTGAGAGCAACTTGAGGGAAGTTCGCACCCTGCCTGTGTATATCCTGCGAACTTGCTTGGGAAGTTCACATCCTGCCTGTGTATAGCTTGCGAACTTGCCTGGGAAGTTTGCATTGTACTTCACTGTAGGGTGAGGGGAGTTCACACTTCTCCCTTAAGTAGCCTGCGAGAATCACCTTGAAGTTCACACCTCTCCTTTGTCTAGGGTGTGAGCATTTCTGCTTTGAGAAATGAGCGTAGTCTACAGTACTAAAGTTCGCACCCTTCTAGAGACGGGACCTGCAAGAATGAAATTATGTTCGCACCTCACTTCCGTGGCTCTGTGGCCTCCATGGCTCTGATACCATGAAGAAATTTCAATACAAATTAAGTATTTCCTGCGATTCTCCTGATCTAACAATTATACGCCACTTTTAAATACATAATCGCTTCTACTATTATTCTTGCGGAAAATTAAACCACGATCACAACCACAATCACAAAGTGAAATATTAGGAACACATAACACAGAAGTTTTTACCAGGAAAGCGTAAAGCTAAAAACCCCACTATCATATATTATGTATATCATGAATCATGAAACAATCTCATACAAAACTCTAATCCAAGAGCTCTTAGTACAATACAATCATCTCACACTGTCATACACAAATCAACAAATACATGTGCCAATTCCTGTGTCCAGACAACTTGCCTCCTCTGCACAAACTCTACAATTCGAATTCTCACAATGAATTACAAATTGCCTAGTTTGCACATTCTCATAAGCATATCCACTACATGTGTGATAAAATCACAACTGATAGCCAAACTGTCCCTTTCACTTGTTATCTCAATTGGGTCTTCGCTGGATCTGACATGCATGTAGTTAACCGTGGTGAATCTTCAGTTGCATGTGTGTTCACTGATTAACTGAACTCTCACTAATGCAAGTTTAGTTACAACTAGTACAACTGATTTTAACTCACTTAACTACACTTATAATTCCGTTACAAATCCAACTCACTCAATTATGAATGAAATAATAGATTAATATTTATTGTCCAATTTATTTAAGGGAAAAATAAATTAGACACATGTTTCTTGTTGACTTTTCAACAGATTTTCACACCACACTAAGAAAGGGGTTGGTTTTGAGAATCCATATGTATATCTCCAACCTTTAAATAAAATTTGGGAGATCTTGCAGGGTGCTTATGATGCTAGAAACACAATGATTGTAGAAGATTCAAAAGAAAAACATGTTTGTAATGATGAAGGGAACTATGTAATTACAAAATGATATAATTCATGACGATGTAAATGACACATATTTGTTAGATTGATTGTGCCCTTGTTTGCTACACTTGAATGGTGTGAGTGATGTGAGATCTATTGTAGAAAACATGAATCTAGTTTTTTAAATGATGTAATCAACTATTTTTCTTAATATTTTCTATGTGTGGCAATGTTTTTTTATGGTTAATAAGGTCTTTAATTTTTTATATATTCATGTGATTAATTTAGTAATACTTGTAGATTATGTTTAACCAACTTTAAAAGTTATGAATGATACAGATTAAATGTTATTGACAATTAAGTGTGGAATTAGGATTTGTAAAGTGAAAACGAGATTCTAAAAGTACTAATATCAGATTCTAAAAGTGAAAAATTAGATTCTTAAAGTGCTAATATCAGTTTTCAAAAGTGCAAAACCATATTCTAGAAGTGCCAATATTGGCTTTAAAAATTTCAAAATCCAGTTTCGAAAGAGTCGACATAGGATTTAAAAAATGCAAAACTTGGAACTCCAAAAGTGTCAATATCGAATTGAAAAATGTTTTTTGGAATATGATATTGACACTTTTGGAACTAGTTTTTTCACTTAAGAAAGCTCAATTTTGGGCTTTGGAAATGTTTTTTTTTTCTTGTCTTCGAAAGGGTTTACACTGGAACTAATCCAAATTTATTGAAATAGGGGTTAATACTAGCAGATTTCGACAACACTTATAATTTTGTAGACTTCAAATTTTCTAAAAAGTTAATTTAAATTTTGTATATACTGGTATAGATCTCAAGGTTACAATAGTTGATGGAAAAAAAAGACAAAGGGGTAGGAAGATGCCATCAAATATTTAGACAAATACAACACTTGAAGCTAGAAAAAGGTTATAACTTTATTTCTTGTTGAAATTGATATGGTATTAAGCACGAAATGTTGTTTTAACAAGGTATTCACACCACCAATATAGAAGAACAATTCATTGAATTTTACTCGCAAGGAAAAAATTGCAAATTACGTAGCCTTGAAATCTTGTCTTATGTGAAGTTGATTAGAAATTAATAAGAGAAGGTCAAGGAACATAGACAAATGCAACAATGACAACAAAAAACATTGGAAAATAAATTCAAAGTTTCTAACATTAAGGTAGGAAGAAAGTATTATGTGAATGAGAATAAAAGTTTTACATTATACAACCAAGTTGAAAAACTTCAAAGTATGATGAATACAATGCAAATGAATGTTTTTCAATATCAAAATGGGAGTTGGGTCAAGCCATTGTATTTATATCAACATAATTTTTCAATAAAGACATGCTCAATTGGAGGAAGTCCTATTAACTATGCTTTGAGGAAAAAGCATCTTGAAGTTGGGAGAGATAAGGTTATGTGTATAATATAACATAATAATATGATAAACATTAGACTGTATGACCTAAGAACACTGGACATATAACCTATATGTAATTATTATTAAAAGGTACATCACGTTAAGTCACAACTATACATGAAACATGACCATGAGGCATATAAATGGCATACACATTCATTCTTGTAAATCATCATTCATACATGTACATATACATATATATTCCCTATTCGAAGATTTTTGCATTATAAACTCAATGTTTATAACAAATTTCTTTGAATTGGGCATATTTAGGGTCTTGGAGAACCCATCCTTCACCCCTTAATCCTTTGATGTATACCTTTATCTCCTTTTTTACCCCTTTCACACTTTACTTACTCACATTTCCCTTAGGGTGGAGGTGATCCATCATTGGACCTTCACCTTTCCTTCTTTGTCTCTGCCTTTACTTACCTCTACCTTATACTACTATCACCTTACCTTTCCTTCACTTTCTCTACACCCAACTACCCTTTCACTTTCACTTGGGGCAAAGGGTAGAGGTGATCCTACATTCATCTTCCATCCTTTACCTTTTCCAAATACTTTATTCCCTTAGCTCCTTTCTCCATTGGAACTTCACCTTCCCCTTAGGGTAGAGGGATACTATTTAAACTATTGTGGATATTCCAATGGAATAGTTCATCACAACATATTTTAAAAGTTTCTACAAACTATTTGTTATGTAGTGTTTTACTTAAGATTAAGATTTAATATTACTGGATTAGCACACAAAATACTGAAATAAGTTGAGACAAATTGAAGTAGATAAAACAAATACCACACCATCCACACAATGAACACAAAATCTACACTGGGAAACCCAATGTGGGAGAACCCAACTAGAAGGTGAGTATTATGTTTTTCTCTTTTCTTCTTAGTTATGAAACGCATATACAAATTATAAAGGTTAAATCACTATGGAATTTGCATGTACATTGTGGCATATATGGCTGCTACAAGGTCTTCTACGTCCTTTGGTCTACTCCAATATCCCACTCCCTTACTTTGCTCAAATTAGTACCATCTTGATCTACATGATAGGTCAAACAACAATAAGTGTAAATTCCTCATACAAACTTCCATGAAGGTGATATTTATGTTGCTGGAAAGCTCTTGATGTGTAGAAAAACATCCAAAGGATACAAATTTAGACCCCAAACACAGTTTTTTAATGCTTGAAATGAGCTTCAAAGTTTCAGGACTCTGAATCACCAAAATAGGACCTAGCCCTAAAATGGGCCCTACAAGCATTTAGCTCCAATTTTTCCACCATTAAAGTACCAAACATATGAAATGTTATATAGTGATCTATTTTGGATCAAGGGCAAGGGTAACCTCTCCTTAATTTTCTATAATTTACCTCTACCCTGACTTACCTTTTCCCCATTCACTTAGCTTGAACTCCGTTCATTTCACTTTCCTTAGGGTGGAGATCATATTTTCTTTACCTTCCATCCTTTACCTTTGGGCCCAAAATTATCTGTATTCTTCACATTCCTCCTTGGTCACAAGCTAAGAACAATGACTTTGACAATGATGACTTGGCACATACAGGTGAGGGTGTTGATTTGATAGACTTGTGGTTGAGATGTGGACTGGATAGGTGGGAAAGGGGAAACCAAGGCTAAGGTAGCATTCCAGTTGGCATCTAGATGGTGATGTGGAATTCCATATGATGAGAAGATGATGATGTGGCACCTTATCACGGTTAGATGGACTTGATAGTGTTGGAGTGATGTGACACTCTAGACAAAACTTATAGATGGCTTGCATGAGGAAATATGCGCAGAGAATCCCTAAATCAAGCATAATAGATTGGAGTAGTGCCTTGGTTTTTAAATGATTGAGGCTTGTCTATGGGGTGCATGTGGTATAAATGTTTCCCCTAAAATCCAAAGGTCTAGATTGATGGGCAAGGAATCTAATGGTACATATAGCTTCACCTTCTAGAGGCCATATGTTTGATTGTAAGATACTAAATAGATAAAATAACGGATTATTACAAAGCTATGAATGCGTAAAATTGGGGGAGGACCTAATTAGGAAAAACATGCCAATTTTGATGCAATATTTAATGTTTCTATGCCATGCATCAATGTCAAGAATTTGTAAACGATTAGTAGGAAAAGACAATTGATGGAAGGGGCTCTTCCTCGGGTTTTTTTGTGAATTATGAAATAGTGCATAGAATGGCATGGATGGTTATACTTGATGCCTCCCAATGAGAAAAAGTGCATTTGCATGGGACTTTTGACCTTTGGAAATTTCAACAAGAAAAGGAAACACACTAGAAGGCCACAATTGTGGCAATATGATAGGAAGGAACATGTAGGGGGATCTAATAGAATTTGGAAAAATTGTGGGAAGGGGAAATCTTATTCGTTAATAAAAGGGACATTGGAAGGATGATTGCAACAACATTTCAATGGGGAAAATTGGTAAAAGTGAGGAGGGTTCTTTAGAAGTAAGGTCACCAACATTTGGAACTCTCATTCTGTAGATTAGAGAATGAGAGTAAAGAAAACCGAGCATAGATTATTTTTCTCACATAAGGATATCACCGAGGATTCACCATTGAATATATTTGTCTATCCTTCTTAGTTATGTAACCCCTATTTTGTTTCCATCTTCCTTTCTTCTTCTCTATATTTTCTTAGTTATAGTCATATCTTTGTATGACTCTAGCACATTTTGACATTTTGTAGTTATGCTCCATTGCAAGTTTTGAGTTATTAGACAATACAAATTGAAGAGTATCAGACTTTTTTGTATGCAAGATGCAGGTTTATTCACACATTATCAACAAAATGAAGATAGTCTATCGTAATGTGTGATTTGGTATTTCCTTAATATGTGTGGACTACTCAAAACTATTCATGCTATGTCTGTTACATTTTCATGTTCTAACTAATTGAATAAATGAGACTTCCACCCTCTCATGCATTCATAAGTTAGCCTATTTTCTTCAATAGCTTATACACCTACTTCTAAAGTTATTTGTCAATTAGTTGAGAGAGGGACACCCAATGAGTAAGGATTATGTGTGTTTATACTTTTAGTGGATGTTGCATCTCCTATGTCTCATAAAATTTGCATTTTAGAAATGTCAATAAAAACAAACTTCAAATAAATATCTTAAGAATGTTTCACGCTTTCAATAGATACTTTATTATGCAAAACTAACATATTAAGAAACACCATGCAAAACCAAAAAAATTAAAAATCCCAACTTTAATGTGAATGTGCATATTGAAGAAATAAACAATAAAATAACAAACAAGATAATAAATATCTATAAAAAAAACTAAGTATATATATATATATATATATATATATATATATATATAAAAAGAAACACACCATGCAAAACCAAAAAAATTAAAAATCCTTAATGTAAATCTGCATATACATATGCATATTGAAGAAATAGACAATGAAATAACAAACAAGATAATGAATATGTATAGGAAACTAACAAATTCTATATATATATATATAACAAAGAGCACGCTTCTTGTGAAAAAGAGATATAATTAGTTTCAAACACTAGCAAGGATCCCAAAATAAAGTAATCATTCACCCTTTAGGTTGGACATATCGGCCAAACTGGGAGACAACTATTTAGAAGAGATGTCCAAATGGTAATGTAAAAATTGAGCTGGTAAACACCATGGATGGCTATAATGTCTTATGCAGCTCTTGGAACTTTTGTGATTAAGTTTCTCCTGCTTCCACTAAAGGTGATTTAATAAAAAAGAATATGAAACAATTGAAGTAGAAAGCCACTCTTGCATTCTTCTGGCCATTAAACGAGGATCTATCATTTGCATCTATATATATACACAGCTATGGCGATAGGTAAATAGTTGACTCTGGAGTAGAGACCGGGAGTTTGATAAGTAAGACAATAAAATTATTCTCATGCGCGCCTGGATTTTTGGATTTACAGACGCGTTTTATGCCAATCTTGGACCGTTATCAAGTAGAAGAAGGCATTTGGTTTTTGGGATTTTGCAGGGTAATGGGGACAAAGCAGAAAAGAGGTCAACCTGTAGCTCTCTTTGTTGTATGCCCGCCGATATAAACACGATCGACTGACTCTTTTTTTTTTTCAAGATGGCAAAGTTCAGGTGGCATGGAAATAGGGAAGAAAGAGGAGATCTATTGTGATGTGGCGAGACTAGATACGCACGCATGGACGAAGCAAAGCGCGTTCTCTTCTATCTTGCGTTCCGCTGCAGGAAATTGTAGGGAATCTCCTTCCACCCCGCCGTGTTTAACAATTAATTCTACCTGATATATATCCAGGGAATTCAAATTTTATGTGATGTAATTTGTTATTAAGACTCAACAAATTTTAAAAATTCGGTTTATCAGCCTATTAACTTAATTTATAACGATAAAAAAAATGCATTATCCATTAATCCCTGCAAACTCCAAGCCTGAATGATCAGCCAAGGGAAGTATCCGATTATACACTTACTAACTCGTTCCAGATATCATCCCTTCAAACCCCAAGGACGGAAGTACACCATTCCTGAGCCTTGCCTTCTCTAACGCTTGCGCCCTCTTCCAGGTTGGACCCACAGAGATTAATTTTGGCTAATAACATTTCTCAGTGCAGGTGTTCTTTCTCACTCGGTTGCTTGCTTGGGTGGTTTTCATCCCCTGCCTGCCTTAAATTAATATTCCGTTTGCATTACGCACGAAAAGTAAGTGGAAAATAAAGAAAACCCATGATTGCAAACTGCTGTTTTGTTTGTTGATATGCGCCTCCGGGCCCGCCTCGTCTGACAACGTGCAAATCTTGCAGTCATGCGTGCTGCTTTTATTCGGTGGCGCAACAAAATCCTTTCCCCCACCTCATATTCCTCCAAAACTTCATCATTATCTTTGTTTTTCCTGTCCTTCGGAATATGGAGGCATCGCTTTAATTTGTTTTCACACCCCGTCGATTCTCTCGGACATTGATCGACCCCCATCATTCTCATTGAACAATCGCAACAGATTTGTATTTGCCCGTCTCACGCATCGAGTCTCTTGTATGAGATTAGGTTTTTTAATTTGATCTGCTGCAGAGGTGTAGACATGGCAGATGATGATCAGTTACTGCCTGCCCCATCAGATCGCCTCTCCTGCGAGGTCTGGGAATTCTTTCCCGATGATGATGATACTGATAAGGTCGACTTTCATGCAGCAGCCCAAACGCATGAGCTACATGCAGGTAGTGGTACTGAACAGTACTCATGGCCTCTTCCTTCGGAATCCTGCGGAGTTGATGCAGATATCATGTCCTCTTTTAATTCACCTCCCAGAAAAGTCTCTGCCTCCAACAGTCCCTGCAGTGTCTCCCCAAACAATACCAATACTGCTACCACTATAGGTGGAAGGAGAGGAACTCATGATAATACAAATCTGTCAACTTCAAAGGGCGCCAACGATGCTTCTGTCTCGTCCAAAAAGAGATGTCTAGTCCGAATCAATATGTCGTCTGATCACGACACTCATATCTGGACAGAGCGTGAGAGGCGTAAAAAGATGAGGACCATGTTCTCCACTCTCCACTCCTTGTTGCCGCACTTGCCCCCTAAGGTACCTACTAATTACTACACGGTTGTTGCCTCATGATCTGTTCCAACTAGAGTTCAAAATTATATATATAAGAAACTAGTACTTCATATACTGGATTCTTCAGATAATAGAATATTTAATAGCCTGTAGTCTCTTTGAAAAATTCCTGATAAGTTTTTCAAAGATTTATTTAGAGTTTCCTTAACATGTTCTTATAGTTAGAAACTCCATTTTGAGGTTCCTTGGTGTTCATGTTTACAGTTATAATACTATTATGGGTTTGAGAGAAGGTTTTACAAACTTTCGTGAATCTTGAAGCTTATGATAACAGATTATTTCTTCCCATGGTGCAGTTAGGTTTGTCAATGAACACTGTCATGCACAGTTAGTATTTCATGTCAATCTCTTCATGCTCCTGCCTCTCTATTATCAATTCCTTTATGCTTGGTCGGCTTGTGATCTTGACTGACCTCAATAACTCTAATGAATTTTGTCAACAGACAGACAAGTCCACCATAGTAGATGAAGCTATCGGCTATATCAAATCTCTCCAGAAGTCACTGCAAGCGCTACAGAATCAGAGACTAGAGAAGACTCAATCTGCTGCCACGAAGGAATTCAGATCATTCGAACTGCAGGACTCCACAGAGCCAGTTGTTGACAACTGGAGACGAGCTTCTCATTCAATATCATCTTCGATTGATCATACTTTACAAACGTGGTCATCCCCAAATGTTGTCCTCAGCGTTTGTGGTGAGGATGCTCAGATTGGAATATGCAGTGCACGTAGGCCAGGACAGCTTGCTACAATATTTTATACTCTAGAGAAGCATAATGTTCACGTTCTCACTGCTCATATATCTGGTGACACCTACAGATGCATGTACATGATCCATGCCCATGTAAGTTCCTCTTTTCTCTTAACCCTCATGTCTAAGGTACTGCAGTCACAGTTTATTTAAGACAGTTCATCAGTATCTACAGGTACTGCAATAGTGTAGAACCTTAACACAAGCATACTTTTACCCATCCTCCACACATAAAATGCACTACTTATTTGGTAATGGTAACCTATATTTTTTCAGTAGGCTCTCCATTCTATTCTACGATTCTAATAACGTGAAATTGGTGAATATATATGCAGGCAGCAACAGAAGCAGCGATTGAAGCATTTAAACTAGTGATTGGGGACTTAGTTATGTATTTTTCATCCTTCTAGTGGCTCATGTAGTCTTCAGTTAAATTGGTAATTTAGAACCCTTTCATCTTTATAGCTATTCATCTCCTCTGGACAAAGTTAAATGGTCCATTGATAGATGGAGACTTGTTCTCATAACTTGCGTATGTCTTATCTAAGCGAAGCTTCTTCAAAGAATTAAGTGTATCGTTGGCTGTAAAGCTTCCACTAATATTACAATTATTTACTTTCAAACTGGATTTTCCAGAAAGATGCTGTTTTAAGTCAGGAAAGAAAAATAAATTGCACATTAACGTTTTACATCTATATGATTCCATTGCCTGACAATAAAATTGAGAAGCAGATAACTTATTCAATTTGAATTGAACTTACCGGTGGCTTATGCCATACACATAATTATGAGATTATTTGTAAAAGCAACATTAACTGATCTGAGCATTTCCTCTTTTGGAATGGCGGATGTCATTAAAGGGACTTTAGATATCTAGTTTAACGACCATTTTAAAAAAAATGAAACTATGAACTGAGATTTGCCATTATAAATAAATGAAGAACTCGGTGTCTCTCAATTCATGAACTTTTATTAACTGTATAATATTATGATTGTTTATTTTTCAATCTCTTGTCTCAGGACTTAAAGGATCTCTGCGTAGAGGTTAACTGTCACAATTTTTTTACGTTCACAGTCCCATAATTTTTCAATGCCCAATTTTCCTTATACACTCATCTTTGTAGTTATGGCTCGATTCACATTCCAAACCTTGATATGAGGTACCCTTGTTTTGTCTGTTTTATCTGCGTGTCTAAATCGCTGGCCTTTGTTTAAACTTTAATCTGCCATGACTTGACCTACAGTCTGCTTTTCTTTTCCACTGTTGCCGTTCTTAATAAAGACAACGTTGACTTGCAGAGAAAAAATGTGAATTAATGATAGCATTTATGGAACCACTCTGTAATGTTTTTCCTTTAAAATATATTGTTAGTTTGCGTTGTAGATGCTCATGCGGCATGCCCGGTCCGCTTTATTATTACCCTATTGTATTTATATGTACGTGTAACTGTACGTATTTTCAGGGAAATTGTACGTACGAAAAACTGTCGCCGTGCTAAATTTGTTGCTATATGGGGTTTATGCTTCATAGAGCGCTGATCGATATTCGCCCCCGAGTCCCCAAGGTGTTTTTCATGTCGGAGGGAAAGGAGGTGTCGTTTTCCCGGTTTCTTCTCACCTAGAGGATGCTGGTGTAGAATGGGCACTGATACTTCTGAAACCCTGCTCGCGATTTTACTCAATCTTGACAACGGGGTGCTTCTTTTGGTTATAATATACGCTTTCAATGATTATGGGAGCGTGCAGTCTTATGTTACTCGCTTGCGGATGCGGTATCGGACGCGTCAAGGCTCATTTGTGGTGATTTCAATACGGTGGAATGTCAAGAAGACAATGAAAACAATGAAGGGGTAATTCTGGTGTTCTTATCAGTGGGGAAAAAATAGTTTGGTATGCTATAAAAACCCACCATGGGGCATATAACCCAAACAGAAACCATCGATGAGACTCTGTTGGTCGATCGTTTACAGGGATGAACTTTAAGAAAAGGCCGAAGAGTATTTACTAGCGGCTTCACTGTGCCCAGTAAAACTCTTTTTTCTATTTTTCAGATTGCAACAGGCTTATCCAAGTTAACGACACAGCCATGCTCTTGGACCATCACCCCATCTGGTTCTCCATCTCTTGTGGGGCTGAGAGAACGAGGCTTCCTGGAATTTGCTATATCTTATATGTGTCCCAGCTCAAAAGTCCCGGTTGTTTACCTGCTTTCGGACTATGTGAAATATAATCCTTCGGTTGCCTGGTGACAAGGGATGGCTTACTGGGTGGGGAGATGCTATATCCAGAACAATGGCCTTTCTTAGGAGTTACAGGGTCGGATTGTTAGGATCCAACGGCAGCGTAATAGAGCGATTCGGCCTGAACTTGGGAAGTCATGCAAGATATGCACTGACCCTCTTATGCTGTAGAAAAACAGAGGAAAGTAGCCAGGACAGTGATATCGACTTACTATCTTACATCCATCTTATCCATCTTAAACTCAACACCTAAGACTTAGGTAGACTTACTAACTTATATCCATCTTAAACTCAACTTACATCCATCTTAAACTCAGCACCAAAATCTTAAACTCAACTTACATCTATCTTAAACTCAGCACCAAAATTTATTAGCTTAAATTTATCACATCCATCTTAAACTCAACACCAAAAGTAGGGATATAATTTTTTGAACAAAGCATCATGATGGCATATAATTTTTGAGTTGTAAAATTTGTGGGATATAATTTTTGAATTGTAAATTTTGTATTCATAAGAAGGAAATAATATATAAGATAAAATTAAATTTAAAAAATACACACCTTAAAAAATTGATATTATAAAATATTTATGTCACTGATTGAACTTACCTACTTACTTTATGTGCAAAGATGGAGAATTGACCACCATTTTTTTTTTTAAACCCTTGCTATGAAGGAATCGAATGCAATATTTCGATCCTAAATACCACTTGGGATGGACTCACTAGCGAAGAAGAAATTGAAAAAGAAGCCATGCAACACTATCAAATGGCCTTTCAAACATAGGGCCTCACCATCGAAATACAAGAGGCCTGAGAGATGTCTAGACCTCATTCCTTATCGAGCATGTGACCTAGCTATGTAGCTATGTGCTTGGATGACCTTCTAACAACCCTTCATGAAATGGAGGATGACAAGGGTTGTGACTTTATGGTTTCTCTTATAAGTTTTAAGAGGCCAAGTGAGTTTTTGGAAAGGGTTCTTGTGAGATTCTCTTAAAAGATTATCATATAATTTATGGGCACTTCATTCTTGAAAATGTGATAGTAGTGTTGGAGGGCATGGAATGGGCCTAGGCTTGTGGACATTCTCTTTATCATGTTATATTTTGAGAAAGCTTATGACTGTATGGTGTGGCCTTTTAGCTTGACTATTCTCCAATCCATAGGATTTGGTTTTAGGTTCATACGTTTTATTGAAATCCTCTTGGCATGTTTATTCATTACCATAGACAATTCTAAGTATGTGGGACTCTTTTGATCAATTCCTGAGTGGTGTCCTTTGAGTATGACCTTGTATCACCCTTGTATGTTTTGGTCATTGAGGCCCTTGGATGTATGGTCTATTCTAAAGTTATCATAGGCCTAAATTTTTGAATCCCTATGTGTAAATTGGATGCTAGAGAACTTGTTAACAATGATTTTACAAATGACACATTCCATATGATCTTAGAGGAATAATGCTAATCGAATCACACCATGGAGTGATTGGATACTTTATGTGTGGACTATGGCTCAAACATCTAGTGAGATAAGTGACAATGTTATAGGCAAATCCAACATCATATGCCTCATTAGTTACCTTCTAACAATAGTCTTGGATACAACTCTTTAGGTTTTGGGTACACCCTTCATCTTTGAGGCCTCGCTTCGAAATCTCTAGGAAGTGGTTGTGTAAAGAATTGAAAACAAAATTGACAAGTGGATACCAAACCTCTAGTCCTAATTGTGAAATTTCATATTTGTACAAAAGTGTTGGTGGCCACCCATGTTTATTATTCTTCTAGTCGGATTCTTTCTAAAGTAGTGTATTCAAAATTAGAGAAATCCCTTACACATTTTCTTCAGGACAAGAATAACAAAGGGTTACAGTTCCATACTATTCATTGGGAGCTATGTTGCACACCTTGGAAATATGGAGGCCTAGGTATAATCAAAACTTGGATATAGGTCCAAGCCTCATGTTCTAAATGGGTCATTTGTGTTGTGGAAGGTAAGGAGGCTTAGAAATTCTTTTTGTGGCACCAGTTCAAAGAGGGCTTCCCACTTGGGAAGTTGGCCTTAGGGAGTATATTTTCAAAGCTTTCTTTTCATGCCCTCTCAAGTTAAATTTTGGGCTAATTTTTACTCTAGATAATTTGAAAACCTTATGAGGTTGTGAAGCCCTTTCTTTACTAGAAATAGCTCTCCCTTCAAACTGGCCTTTCATTCAATAATCATTTCCTTTAGTGGTCACCACTTGTCAAATATAAAGGAAAGACTCTTGCTAAAAATTTATTGGTTCTTGACCCTCATGCTTTTCAAGAAGGGCGTTCACATGACTAATGCACTATTTGATAAGATGGTTTGTTCTTCGCTACCCTAGGTCTAGCTTAGGGAAATGTTCACTCTAGTCAACATTGATAAGTTCATTCTAAAACATATTCAAGGCCTCACCATGTATGAGATCACACTTAATATTGGCCACACTTAATCTTGGCCACCGAACACCTTGTGTCTAGTGGCCATATTTAAAAGTGGGGCAAGTAAAAAACATTCACCAAATACAAGTTGGACATGGGATATGATCCTCATTGTTGTTGGAAGGTTCGCTAAACAAGCTTTGACATGTTAACTCTTTGTAAAAGGATTGTTTGTGTAATATCCCCAAGGACGAGCCCTATTATAATCATGTTTATGAATTGTAAATCATGTTTGTAGGCTGGTGAGCCGAGTATTGATAAGCCGGTAGGCTTATGTGTTTATTAGGCTGGAGAGCCTAAGTGTTAAAGGCCAGGAGTCTGTTTTTGTACATGTAATATGCATAACATTGATAAAGATTAAACATCATTGCGTGCAAACCAACCACGAAGAAAGAGTGATGGGGGACTAAGCTTCCCCATGGTGGGTAAGGGAAGAGGGGGATGAAAGGTTGGAAAGAGTGGCTAATCTTAGGGGCTTAAGTCCTTGGGAATACTATTTTATTATTATTCTAAATCTGTGGGACAAAACACGTTTTTATCTTAAGTTCTGGGAGAGGCAACGAAAGCAACTCCAACGTGTGCAAAAGGGAACACATGCAGCCCAAGGAAGACAAGTGTCAACCTAGACGCATGCGGTTAAAAGCTGAAGCGTCAATTGAGTCAGGGGTTCGTCCTCCATTCCGCCATCGACTTTCTGAAACCGGGAATTTCGTCTGGTCTCGACGTTGCTCCTCCATTCTGTCGTCGGCTATCTGAACGGAGGGATCTCTGCGTTTGATTTCTGTAAGCCTCATGCAACTCTGAAACCCGAGGCCCGTGATGTTTTCTTGAGAAGTCGATACACCCTCTGTCTGAACTATTGAGTCTATGTCGACCTCTGCGTGGATTACTTGTCACACATCCTGAAAACCGGTGTTACCTGAAACGTGTTGTGTCTTAGTGGCTTGTTGTAGTTTCCTGTTTCCGCACCCCGTTTTCCTGTTACTGTTGTCACCTGTGAGTTAACCAAACGTTGATGTTGTTACTATTATCCTGAACTTGTGGGAATTGAGTTGGAAATTGGTTGAAGAACCAGGTTGTCAGGCCCGTGGTAGAAGAGGCAGGTTGTCAGGCCTGTGAGCAACTCTCTCCAGGTGAGAGAGTCTGCTGGGAAGTGGTTTTCTCCAAGAGAGAGTCCAACACTAGCTACAGAGCTCTGAGAATTCCTGATTCGGCTTGTTGCTGAGACCTAGAGAGGGAGGTGAAGCACCGATGGATTGTGCTTATGAAGGTGTATACTCTTGGGTGGAACAAGCATGTGGGGAATGAGATTCTGTGAGTAGTGGGTGTAAGAAGGCTCCTGGAGAGAATCCTTCCGGTTGCTTTGCGCATTTTTCCTGTAATCCTCAGCCTAGTCTAGGATTCCCTTGCCCTGGGTGGAGCTTGGTCCCAGCTCGGGGGTGACCCATTGCTGAGCGTGATGAGCAGCGTGGTCTAAGGCTGGGAGGTTCATGGAAGGTCTGCACGTATTTGGTGGAGTTATTACAGTTTCAAAGATAAGTATTAATTTTGTGTTTTAATTTCAATTAAAATGCATGTTTGTGATGCTTGCAATATTATCATGTATTTTGTTGCAATGATATTACTGTTAATTCCATTAATTCTGTATGTTAGCAGTAATACTGTGATTACTCTATATTGTTGGTTAAATTTTATCAAAATTTGTTAATTAGATTTAATATGCATGATATATATAAATTTATGAGAATGTTCCGCATAGTAGCGTTGCCCGATCATGGGGTTGATGGCCGGGGACATTATAATATGTTATCAGAGCCATGTTTTCTATGCTGAGCCTGGATGGGCCGAATAAGTGGTCTTCAAAACTTTGGAGTTTCGAGTTTCGGAGGTTCAACCGTCGGATGTTAGGTATGGTGGACTGTTGATCCGCCTGCCTCACGAGTTCGGTAATTCAGAACTCTAAGTAATTGATGTGCCATGATTGGATTTTTTTGAAAGCTGAAGTCCTGATTAGAGAACCTTGAGATCTAGTGCCTGGTCACGATCCATGGTCGCATGGGTTGGGGACTGAGAGAAAGGGGCTAGTGCCCAAAAACTTAGTAGAGCAGAGTTCTAAAAGTAGAAATTTGCGGGGATTCTTGATTGAACAAGAATCACAGAGAATGAAAACTGAATGTTTTCTTGAGTCAGATTTGTTTATGAATGCTATGGGATTTGTTAAGGATTAATGGCCTGACAAATTTCGATTGTCTGCACATTGTGTTTGCAAAAGTCTTAACGAGTTCCAGAACCATTTAGAGTTTCCACTGAGTGCAAAGAAATGGAGGAGACACAAAATGATTTCAGTTTAGAGAATGAAGCTAAAGGGATGGATGTTCATTTGGGAGTTGAAGGGTCGAACTCCAATGGGAATGGAGAAGAGATAGATAAGGAAGGGCATATGATGAAGATCATTGAAAAATTGTAGAAAGATGCCCAAACTCACCGAACAGATAGCATAAATCTTAGGAAAGATCAGGATAAACAAGGTGAATTCAACTTAAAGTTGATGAAGAGTCTGGAAAGAATAGTAGAGAAGTTGGACCAGGAGAGAGACTCAAGCAAAACAAGGAGTCACCCGACTTTTGAGGGAAGAATATCAAGGAGTGTTGGTAAACACCATCATCACTCCCAAGGTCGCTCCAAGAGGAGGGCACACAGTAGTTCAAGCCCATCTCCTACCAGAAAGCACAGGAGATATGGAGTGGATGAATTGAAGGGCAAAATGAACAAGATTAAGCCTCCTACGTTTGATGGAGAACATAAGAAGGAGGAGGATGTCGAGACATGGTTGCTTGGCATGAGGAAATATTTCCAACTACAAAATTATTCCTCTCATGCAGAAGGAAGAATTGCAATGCATCAACTGAAGGGGGAGGCATCCATGTGGTGGGATCATCTTGTGCAGGTGCAACACATTAGAGACAAATATATCACTTGGAATGAATTCAAAAGATATTTCGAGAAGAAATACTTGACTAAAATATATTATGACATGAAGATGAAAGAGTTCTTTGAACTCAAGATGGGCAACATGACCATTGATGAATATGAACGAAGATTTTTGGAATTGTTGAAGTATGTTTCGTTCATCAAGGATGAAACTGTCAAGATTCAAAGGTATCTGAGTGGAATACCACCTTCCATTGGTGAAAATATTCAGTATGATGATCCTAAGACTATGGAAGAAACAATAAGGAGAGAGAAATGATTATATGAGGAAGAAAGAGAGAAGCCTACTTTCCGGAAGTCTTGGGAAGACAAGAATAAATTCCAGATGGATCAGAGGAAGAAGGGAACTAAACCTCCTTTTTTCAGAAATAGTCCTCAAGGATAGCCATCGTTTAGAGAGCCGAGAATGGATAATGTAAGGGAACAAAGGCCAAGGCAGACACCCATTCAGTGTTGGGGCTGTAAAGAGAACCACAAGTACAAAGATTGTCCCCATAAAAATGGCAAAGTGAGAGTTGTCCATAATGTTCATCAAGATGAAACAGTGGAGGACATGGGCAGTAGAATGCCAAGGATCTATGCATCCCTGGACAACAAGAAAGATGAATATCAGTCACACATGATTGAAGTGGAAGGTATGATTAACAACCAACCATTTACTATTTTAATTGATTCAGGGGCTAGCCATAGTTATATAGATCCTAGAGTGGTGGAAAGTTTACATTTGTCGAGAAGAAAACATGAAAAGTCTTGGTTAGTGTAGCTGGCTACAGGAACCAAGAGGAAAGTCACTGAGTTGGTTAAGTCTTGTCCTATGGACATGAATGGACTGAGCACAAAGGATGAATTGAATGTTCTGCCTTTTGTTAATGTTTAAGCCATTATTATAGTTCTTTGCATTTCAATGAATAACAACAACATAAGATAAGATCACTGAGAAATAGACAATCACAAGAGACACATCATTTATCCTGGGAAACCCTCTAGGGGAAGAAAACCCAACAAAACTTCCTTATTATAGATAGCCAATAAAATGCCAAGAGATAACTCAAAAAAGTATAGAATGTCCTCTCCCAAAGATGCGCCTCTCTCTCTCTCTCTCTCTCTCTCTTCTCCAACTACAGCTTCGAAACTTGTCTCTCAGAATGAACAAGTGTGGTGTGTCTAAGTGAGGCGCTAACCTCCTTATTTATACTAATCTGGCACGTGTGAAGTGTCTCTTCATTAGCAGGGCCGACTTCTTAATATGGGTGGTTATAGCCACCTTTATTATATACCGTGGCCTCTTTGATATATTCTGGGGTCGACTTCTTCTTTTTCCTATTACAATTATATTATGACCAATCCACAAAAGGGGATTTGGTCCTTTTACAATAGCTGACATGATCAATCCACAATGGGGATTGATCCAATGAATAATATATCAAATAATAATAAGAATACACTTTGCAGTTACATTATTTCAACACCCCCCCTTAA
>JASDQU010101766.1:360352-382675 GCA_032191745.1 Picea mariana | reverse complement strand
AAGGGTATTCTTCAATAGCATCAGGCGAGAGAGAGAGGACAACATCATCAACATCATCAAGTGGGTGAGAGGACATCATCATTAATATCATCTTGGAACACTGACTGGCATATCTATAAATCATCGAAATTTTTCTTCATCGGTAGCATCGTCATTCTCAAAGGAATGCAATTATCATATTCATCAATATGTATTAGTATAGAACTAATACATCATCTGCATCAATATGTATTAGTATAAAACTAATACATCATCATCATCACAGCACGAGGCTGGATCATCATAATACAGGACTGGCTTTACGTCACAGCTGTAAGGATGGAAGCTCAATACTCATCTTGCTTTACGTCACAGCAATCAAGCTGGAAGAAAGATACTAGATTGGCTTTACGTCACAGCTTCTCAAGATGGAAGCACAGTACTAGTCTCATCTCAACGTCTTGCTTTACGTCACAACACTCAAGCCAAAAGCAAGATACTAGACTGGCTTTATGTCACAGCTTCTCAAGCTGGAAGCACAATACTAGTCTCATCTCAAAGTCTTGCTTTACATCACAACACTCAAGTTGGAAGCAAGATACTGGACTGGCTTTATGTCACAACTTCTCAAGATGGAAGCACAGTACTAGTCTCATCACATCTTCTTGCTTTACGTCACAACCATCAGGTTGGAAGCAAGATACTAGACTGGATTTATGTCACAACTATCAAGTTGGAAGCACAGTACTAGTCTCATCACAACGTCTTGCTTTATGTCACAACCATTAGGTTGGAAGCAAGATACTAGACTAGCTTTACGTCACAACTGTCAAGCCAGAAGCTAAGTATTAGTCACATCACATCTTCTTTCTTTACGTCACAAAAATGAAGCTGGAAGCAAGAGATGTCTCATCACAACAACTACTCCCCCTTTCGAGGAAGGTCCTTTCGGACTATACCAAGCTTATCTTGAAAGTGCTCAAACTTTACACGAGATAGAGGCTTGGTCAACACATCATCAACCTGTTCATCTGTGCTAATGTATTGGAGCTTTAAGGCTCTTCTCTGCACCATGTCATGGATGTAATGATAACGAATCTCTATGTGCTTCGACCTGTCATGGAATACAGGATTCTATGTCATCTTTATGCAGCTCTGGTTGTCACATAGGATCGTGGTTGCTTCCATATCTAGGTCAAATAGGCCGGTCAAAAAATTTCGAAGCCATATAGCTTCTCAGCTGGCAGAACATGCAACAACGTATTCTGCTTCCGCTGTGTTGAGAGAAATGCTGGATTGCTTCCTACTCTTCCAAGAGATCATGGCTGATCCCAAACTGAAACAACATCCTGAAGTGATTTTCCTGTCAAAAACACTTCCTGCCCAATCTGAATCAGTGTACCCACTCAATGTGAAATCATGATCTCCATCATAATTGAGACCACAATCTAATGTACCCTTAAGGAACCTCATCACATGTTTTGCAGCCACAAGGTGAACATGTCTGGGTTCTACCAGAAACTGACTCAAAGTTTTCACGACAAAACAAATATCTGGTCTGGTGTTCGTCAGGTACATCAACGATCTAATAATCTGTCTATACAGTGTGGCATCAATCAATTCTGATGAAGTATCGACCAAAAACTTCAATTTCGTTTTGATGGGTGTATTCATGGGCTTGCACTCTAACATGTCGAATATCTTCAAGATTTCGACTGCATACTTCCCTTAGTTAAGGAAGATCTTCTCTGGACTTTGCCATACCTCAAGACCTAAGAAATAGTGCATTAGGACGAGGTCTTTCATCTCAAATTATGAAGTGAGTCTTTTATTACATTCGATGATGAGATTTTCTTCTCCAGTTAAGAATAAGTCATCCAAATATAGCAATAGTATCACTGGCTCATCGTTCATAACCTTGAAGTAGAGGTTAGAATATGCTTTACTCTTGGTAAAGCCCAAGCTTGTCAGAACGCTGTCTATTCGGCCATACCAAGCTCTAGGGGATTTCTTCAACCTGTACAAGTCTTTCTTCAATTTGCAGACATGAGACTTCCTGTCTTCAACTTCAAATCCTTGAGGTTTCTCTATATACACTTCCTCTTCGATAACATAATTTAGGAAAGCTGTCTTTACGTCCATTTGGTGTAACTTCCACTTCATCTTAGCTGCAAGGGCTATGATGGTTCTGATCGAAGTGTATCTGGATACATGAGCGAATGTCTCTTCATAGTCAATGCCTTATTTTTGAGAAAATCCATGAGCTACAAATCTTGATTTATACTTCTCAATACGTCCATCAACAACATGTTTTATTTTGAAGAGCCATTTGGACGATACCACATCCTTACTATTCGGCCTGGGAACTATTTCCCATACATCGTTCTTTATTATGGATTGGTATTCTTCTGTCATGGCATCTGCCCATTCTTTCTTCTGAATGGCTTCTTCAAAGCAGGTAGGCTCCTTTTCTAGGAGATCACACATCAAAGTCATATAACTGGAGAATGGCTTAGGTTTCTTCACATGTCTTGTGGTTCCTTCGGGAACACCATATTTCTCTCCATCTTGAATAAGCTCTCTAGCCCAAGCTGGCTTTCTTTTATGGGAGATTTTCATCTGAGGAGGTTCTTGAAACTCTACTACATCATGATCTTCTAGAATTTCCTCATCAGGGGAATTTACGACTTCCCTGACTGGTTCAGGAGCTCTGGGAACCTCCCTCACTGATTCTGCAACTCTGGGGATTACGGGTTCCTCTTCATATACTTCTTCAAGCTGTCATTTTCTCGATTTCTTGAGCACTGCATCTTCATCAAAGGTCACATCCCTGCTGATATCAATGTGGCAGTGACCTGGTATATAGATCCTGAAGGCCTTGGAGACCTCATAGTATCCCACAAATATTCCCTTCTTTCCTGAGGGTTCTGCGCTTGTTTCTTTTCTCTTTCAGTATATGTATAAATATTGGGCAGCCAAATATTTTGAGATGGCTTACCTCTGGCTTCTTTCCGGTGAACATCTCTTCCGGGGTCTTGAACCCAAGTGCACTATGAGACGATTGGTTTTTCACATATACGACTGTCATTGATGCTTCTACCCATAAGCACATAGGAAGATCTTGATCATGGATCATGGTCTTCACGACTTCCATTATCGTTCTGTTCTTTCTTTCAGCCACACTATTTTGTTGAGGATTATAGGGAGTAGTGAAATCCCTCTTGATCCCAACATCTTTGCAGAAGTTCACGAACTCTTTTGAGGTGTATTCTCCTCCATTATCTGACCTGAGTATCTTGATCTTTCTTTTAGAAAGATTCTCTATCAAGGCTTTGAATTCCTTGAATTTGCTACGATGGCATTGGGCCACACACATCTGAATGAGTGAGTTCTAGGACTCCTTTTGCTTTGTTGTCTCTCTTCAGAAAAGGGTTCTTGATGTTATTCCCTTGTGAAAATCCATTGCATATGCCTTCATGGTCAACCTTGAGTTCTAGTAAACCTATGACCGCTTTGCATATGTATGGTAGCGGCTTGTAGTTAATGTGAGCTAATCTTCTATGCAAAAGTTCACATGGATTTTTAATGGCGTGGGTCATGGCAGCTTCCGAGTGACCCTTTAGCTTATGCAAGCCACATTCTTCTTTTCCAATGATGATTTCTTCATTTATGGTCTCTCTTTTAGCACGTTGCCTTATGCAACCTTTACTATAGCTTCCTCAGGGTTATTACCTGTGACCTAGAGCAAGGTTAACAAAACAACAAGCAAGAATAATATCCTTTTGATATTATAACGTAATAGCACGAACAATCATCACAATATCTCCTTTAGAGCTATCACTTGTAATTTGTCTGAAGCAAATATTAAAGGTAAGGAATACAATACGAAAATGACGTCAACACTCTCATAGTGTTGTGATCAAACATTCCTCCATGGAAACCTGGAACTAACACACTAGATTCTTCCTAGAGGAGGTGTTAGTTGTATCAGACAATTGATTACGTTAAGCATTTACTTCTATATGCTCACATGCTATCAAGTATGATATTTTACAAAGACTGCTATCTTAGATATAGTCATCAACTTGTCATGTGTACCTTTGAATCTTATTAACTTGATTAATCAAACCTGGAGCCTTGTCCTCAGGAATGAGTGCTTGCTTTTCTTCTGAGTCTTCTTCACTCAAGATGACGAGTTCTTTCTTCATCTTGTCTTCTGTACTAGGACAATACGCTATCTTGATAGAAGGTTGGGTTAGAGGATAAGTTATATGATCTCAAATTTTAATCCATCTAATACCTTGACTTAGAAAGGATTAGAATGATGCAACATTGCTCAATATAACAAATGGATGCATATCCGAATAATCACACCTGGGTTGTATCATTCCTATGAATGTGTTGGATCTTGAGATCCTTTTGGATCTATGGCAAGAGATCCCTTCTCTTGCAAATACTCTTTAAAGTTTAACCATTTAAACATATTTGAGTACATACCTCTAATAACATTTGCAGGTAGTGGCACCATCTAGCAGCAACGGTAATCATTACCAACTCTTAAAAACTTCAAGGGTGATTTGCAACTAGTACTACGGTTGCAACTAAAACTGATACTGCAACTAGTTCTGAGTCCGGAACTGCAACTGCAACTTAGGGTTTTATGAGGAAACCCTAAATTTTCAAACTTCAAAATTTGAAATTCTGATCCAGAGGATAGATGCGCTGAGCTGAGGCGAGTAAGATGGTGCAGTCAAATTTTTGAAAATCCAACTTTTACCCCCTCAAACTTGATCTGCAGATTTCTGGACTGGTGCTTCTAGTTTTCTGGTACTTCTGGTACTCTGGTTTTTTGGTACTTTGTGAAACTAGGGTTTCACTTTCTGGGAGATCTAGCCACTAAAAAGGTACGATGAAGGTGCCAAAATGATCCTTGGGGGAGGGTGCACTTTTCTAGATGGTTTTAGGGCTGAAATACCTTTCCAACAAAAATCCCTAATTTTCATGTACGACAACAGTGACATTTTTCACTTTTCTCTTGTGAAAGATGTTGTCTTCAGCTTGGCTCTGATGCCATGTTAATGTTTAATCCATTATTATAGTTCTTTGCATTTCAATGAATAACAACAACATAAGATAAGATCACTAAGAAATACACAATCACAAGAGACACATCATTTATCCTGGGAAACCCTCTAGGGGAAGAAAACCCAGCAAAACTTCCTTATTATAGATAGCCAATAAAATGCCAAGAGATAACTCAAACAAGTACATAATGTCCTCTCCCAAAGATGCGCCTCTCTCTCTCTCTCTTCTCCAACTACAACTCCAAAACTTGTCTCTCAGAATGAACAAGTGTGGTGTGTCTAAGTGAGGCACTAGCCTCCTTATTTATACTAATCTGGCACGTGTGAAGTGTCTCTTCACTGGCAGGGTCGACTTCTTAATTTGGGTGGTTATAACCACCTTTATTGTATTCTGGGGCCTCTTTGATATATTATGGGGCCGACTTCTTCTTTTGCCTATTACAATTATATTATGACCAATCCACAAAAGGGGATTTGGTTCTTTTACAATAGTCGACATGATCAATCCACAACGAGGATTGATCCAATGAATTATATATCAAATAATTATAAGAATACACTTTGATGTTACATTATTTCAACACCTTTAGGTTCTTATGACTCTCGAATTGGGATGTACTGGTTGGACCAACACCATGCCATATTGGACTGTCGTAACAAGGCATTCACTTGCCTGGATGAGGAAGGAAATCAGAAAACAGTTCAAGGAATTCCCAGAGCTGTTGCTATCAGAGAAATCTCAGCAATGTAGTTGAAGATGTGCTACATGAAAGGTTGTCAATTATTTGCAACCCATGTGGAGGAAACACCTAAGGATAAGGTGTCAAGTATTGGAGATCATGCGGTACTAAAGGAGTTTGAAGATGTATTTCAAGGGATACCCAGACTACCCCAAAGAGATATATTGACTACTCTGTAAACTTGATGCCTGGAGCAACTCCAGTGTCGAAATCTCCTTACATAATGAGTACGCCAGAGTTGAAAGATTTGAAATTGCATCTTGAAGAGATTCTAAAGAAGGGGTACATACGCCCAAGTGTGTCACCTTGGGGTGCCTCGGTCCTATTCATGAAGAATAAGGATGGGACATTGAGATTGTGTATCGATTTCAGACAGTTGAACAAAGTAACTGTAAAAAACAAATATCCTCTATCGAGGATTGATGACCTCTTCGATCAGTTGAAGGATGCGAAGAAATTTTCGAAGGTAGATCTCAGATCGAGATATCACCAGGTGAGGATAAAGGATGAAGACATCAACAAGACCACCTTTAGAACAAGGTATGGTCATTACGAGTTCACAGTGGTGCCGTTTGGACTGTCGAACACATCCGTTGTTTTTATGTGCTTGATGAATGGTGTATTCAGGGACTATCTAGACAAGTTTGTCATAGTCTTCCTGGATGAAATTCTGGTGTATTCCAAGTCGGAGGAAGAGCATGAGAAACATCTTAGTATGGTGTTGCAGGTGCTACGAGAGAACCAACTGTATGCCAAGTTGAGCAAGTGCTCGTTTTATCAGGAGCAGATCCATTACTTGGGGCATATTATTTCAAAGGATGGGATAGTTGTAGATCCTGAGAAGATTGAGGCCATCAAAGAATGGTCAGCACCAAAGAATGTGATAGAAGTCAGATCCTTTATGGGTCTAGATGGTTATTACAAAAGGTTTATAACAGGGTTCTCGAAGATATCTCACCCTATCACTTCCTTGAAAAGGAAAGAGAATAAATTTTAGTGGACAAAATACTGTGAGAAAAGCTTTCAGTGATTGAAGAAACTGTTAACCAGTGCTCCAATCTTGAGGATTGCAGATCCGAATGAAGACTTTGTGGTGTGCACAGATGCATGAAAAGAAGGACTGGGAGGAGTCCTCAGTCAGAATGGATTCGTAATTTGCTATGAATCCAGAAATTTGAAAGATCACGAAAGGAACTACACAACTCATGATTTGGAGTTGGCAGCCATAGTACACGCTCTAAAGAAATGGAGGCATTACCTCATGGGAAGGAGGTTCGAACTAAGGACAGACCATAACGGTTTGAAGTATTTGTTTGATCAACCAACCTTGAATGCTAGACAAAGTAGGTGGCTGTAGTTTCTCTGTGAGTACGATTTTGATATCAAGCATATCAAAGGGAAGGAAAATAAAGTGGTTGATGCACTCAACATGAAAGTACACGTATTACAAGCTACAACCATTAGCATGTACTGAACTGATATTAAAAGCAAAATTTTGGAAGTTGCAAATGCAGATTTGCAGTACAGGGATTTGGTAGCAAAGCTACAACAAGGTAAGATGCCACGAGAAGTGGAGATTTATAAATCGGAAACCGATGGAACACTTCTCTACAAAAATAGAATTTATGTACCTAATGTCCAAGATTTGAAACTTGCGATTTTGCATGAGATGCATAATGTGCCTTATGCTGGGCACCCTGGATATCAGAAAAATGTGGCAACAGTCAAGAGCCATTACTTTTTTCCAGGTATGAAGAAAGATATTGAAGAATACATCACCAGATGTATGGAGTGTCAGAAGGTTAACGCCGAGCACATACACCCAACATGATTGTTGCAACCTTTACCCATTCTTGAGTGGAAGTGGGAAGTGGTGACAATGGATTTCATCACAGGATTGCCCATAACAGGCAAGCAACATGATTCAATCATGGTGGTGGTGGACAAGCTTATGAAAGCTGCCCATTTTATTCCACTAAAGACTACTCACAAGGCAACGGATGTTGTTGACATTTTTATGAAGGAAGTAGCATGATTGCATGGTATTCCCAAGACAACTGTGTCTGACAAAGACCCGAAATTTACCTCAAATTTCTGGAAAGGGTTGTTCAAAGGATTCATAACGAATCTAAACTTTAGCACAGCCTATCATCCTGAGTCTGATGGGCAGACAGAGCAGGTGAATTGAGTAATAGAAGACATACCGAGGATGTATGTGATGGAAAAACCATCAAAATGGGAAGACTACCTGCACTTGGTATAATTCACCTACAATAATGGGTATCAAGCATCATTGAAGATGAGCCCATTTGAAGCACTTTATGGAAGAAAGTGCAATACTTCAGTAAGCTGGGATAATCCAGCTAATAGGGTAGTATTTGGGCCAGAGTTACTCAAGGAAATGGAAGAACAAATGCTAAAAATTAAGCAGAATTTGAAAGCTGCCCAAGACAGGCAAAAATGTTATGCTGATAAAAACAGAGTCCACAGGGAATTCAAAGTGGGTGATCATGTTTTTTTGAAAGTAAAAGCTAGCAAAAGTTCCCTGAAGTTGGGAAACTGTGCCAAGTTGGCAGCCATATTTGTGGGCCATTTGAAATCCTAGAAAGGATTGGGCCAGTTGCATATATGCCTGCATTACCTGCATCCATGAATGTACATAATGTGTTTCATGTTTCATTGCTTAAGAAATATATACCCATTTCTAATCATGTAATCGATTGGAATGTGATTCAGGTGGAACAAGAAGGTGTCCTACAAGTGCATCCTGTGCGCATATTGGACCGGAAAAGAAAACATCTCCAGAATCGAGCCATAGGGCTTGTAAAGGTCCAGTGGACCTGGTACGGTCCCGAGGACGTGGCATGGGAGCATAAGGATTCTATGCGGGAAGAATACCAACATCTTTTTGAAGATTTTGAAAATCTTGTTGATGCTGTGTGAAAGTTGCACTGAGAACAGTGCAAAAAAAAGGGGAGTGGATTGTAATATCCCCAAGGACGAGCCCTATTGTAATCATGTTTATGAATTGTAAATCATGTTTGTAGACTGGTAAGCCGAGTATTGATAAGTCAATAGGCTTATGTGTTTATTAGGTTGGAGAGCCTAAGTGTTAAAGGCCCAGAGCCTGTTTTTGTATATGTAATATGCATAACATTAATAAAGATTAAACATTGCTGCGTGCAGACCGACCACGAAGAAAGAGTGATGGGGGACTAAGCTTCCACAGGGTGGGTAAGGGAAGAGGGGGATGAAATGTTGGAAAGAGGGGCTAAGATTAGGGGCTTAAGTCCTTGGGAATAATATTTTATTATTATTCTAAAGTTGTGGGACAAAACATGTTTTTATTCTAAGTTCTGGGAGAGGCAACACATGCAGCTCCAACGTGTGCAAAATGGAACACATGTAGCCCCAGTAAAACAAGTGTTGACCTGGGTGCATGCGGTTAAAAGCTGAAGCGTCAACTGAGTCGGGGGTTCATCCTCCATTCCGCCATCAACTGTCTGAAACCGGGAATTCCGTTTGGTCTCGGCGTTGGTCCTCCATTATGTCGTCGGTTGTCTGAATCGAGGGATCTCTGCATTTGAGTTCTGTAAGCCTCATGCATCTCTAAAACCCAAGGCCTGTGATGTTTTCTTGAGAAGCCAGTGCACCCTTTATCCGAACTGTTGAGTCTATGTCGACCTCTACGTGGATTACGTGTCACGCATCCTGAAAATCGGTGTTACCTGAACCATGTTGTATCTTAGTGGGCTGTTGTCATTTCCTGTTTCCACACCCCGTTTTCCTATTGCTGCTGTCACTTGTGAGTTAACCAAACACTGATGCTATTACTGTTATCCTGAACTTGCGGGAATTGAGTTGGAAACCAGTTGAAGAACCGGGTTGTCAGGCCTGTGGTAGAAGAGGAAGGTTGTCAGGCCTGTGAGCAACTCTCTCCAGGTGAGAGAGTCTGTTGGGAAGTGGTTTTCTCCCAGAGAGAGTCTAGCACCAGCTACAGAGCTCTGAGAATTCCCGATCCAGCCTGTTGCCGAGACCCGGAGAGAGAGGTGAAGCACTGATGGACTGTTCTTGTGAAGGTGTATACTCCCAGGTGGAACATGCATGTGGGGAATGGGAGTCCGTGAGTAGTGGGCATAAGAAGGCTCCTGGAGAGAATCCTTATGGTTTCTCTGTGCAGTTTTCTTGTAATCCTCAGCCTAGTCTAGGATTCCCTTGCCCTGGGTGGAGCTTGGTCCCATCTCGGGGGTGACCCACTGCTGAGCGTGATGAGCAGCGTGGTCTAAGGCTGGGAGGTTCGTGGAATGTTTGCACATATTTGGTGGAGTTATTATAGTTTCAAAGATAAGTATTAATTTTGTGTTTTAATTTCAATTAAAATGCATGTCTGTGATGCTTGCAATATTATCATGTATTCCGTTGCAATGATATTACTGTTAATTCCATTAATTCTTTATGTTAGCAGTAATACTATGATTACTCTGTATTGTTGGTTAAATTTCATTAAAATCTGTTAATTAGATTTAATATGCATGATATATATATAAATTTATGAGAATGTTCCACGTAGTAGCGTTGCCCGACCGTGGGGTTTATGGTTGGAGACGTTACAGTTTGACTGCCTTTGCAACATATGGAAACTAGTGTTAGAGCCTCAACAAGCCATGTTTTCACAATTTTTAATTCTATGGGGACTACTAGAAAAACCACTTCCATACGTAGGCATGCAAATAGCACACTGTGCCAATTGTGGTCATGAAGAAACACTTAGGGACTTTTTTTGGTTTTCCCTTTTTCCATGTCTACTTGGGCATGGGTTGAATCTATGTGTCAACAATATCTCCCTACTATAATCACTTTTAATATTTCCTTGTTAGGTGATAGACCTGCTTGAGTTGTGGAGTTTTGTTTTTTGTAGATGTTATTTCAGGTTGTTTTGGCTTTAAAAGAAACTTAATGACATTTCTTTTAATCATATTGTCTTGTCACAAGTATTTTCACGGTATGATGGAACTCTAATTGGGGGTAACTAGTCTTTGCATATTACAATATAAGATTGGAAAGTTGGAGTAGAGAAGGAGCAACCCCATAAACTGTTAGAATATTAGGGTGGGGCCTCATGTACTTTTAGCAAAGAGACACCTAGCCCCTCTTAGTTGGCCTCTTTTGTAGGTCAATCATACAAGGAAGATAAAATAAGTCCTCCTATAGGGTTTATAAATAGGTGCAAGAGCACCACAAGTGTGAGACAAGCTAGCTTCCCCAACCTTAACATTAATGAAAAGTAGTTACGATGTTGTCCCTAGCCATCTCAAAGGGGCATAAGTGATCAAAGCCACTTGGTGATGGTTGGGAATCAATATAACCCGTTGACATTGGTCCCCTAGCTTGTGGTTGGAGTGCACCCCTAGATGACCATGACTAGCCTCCCCCTAATGTTAGTTTTGTTGCTTCTTAATTATTTATACTTGGGATTGTGCCCCATATTTTGGTTATGTTTTGTTAAATTTGTTTGTAGACATTGGTGTTTTGGTGATTGTCAACCCTTATTTATGTCTTTCAACATTGAATTAGTTAGCATCTTGGCCTAAGTTAAACATAACCATCATTTTTTGTTTATGCTTATGGAGCTTGCATGCCCATCCTTACCAAAAAAAAATTTGCATAGAAAGAGGTGAAGTGTTCTTATTTTAGATGAAGAGATGTGCATTTGTATGTCATATTGATAAAATAAAAATTTAAAAATCTATCTTTATTAATAAATTTCAATATATATATGTTATTATCTTACTCTACAATAAAATTGTTAATGCTTCAATCTTGAATTAATTGGTGTTTCTCTAATAACATCTTTTACTTAATTTATTTTAATTTTAGGTGATAAATAGTCAATTCTTTTATTTAATTTATTTTAATTTTAAGTTGTTCAATAGTTAATTATTTATCTTCTACTTAATTTATTTTGATTTAAGTTGGTGAATAGTCAATTATTTTATTTTTGTTTTGAAAATAATTTTAAAAATTTAATTTTTTTTGTGTATTTTTTTAATTGAACCAATTTTATATTATTATTGTCATTTTTTTTTAATTAAGTCCATTTTAATTTTTTTAATATAATTTTATCTAACTTAACATAAAACTGATGCCTCAACATATCCTATACTCGACTATAGTATTTTAATTATTTATTTAAAATAATTATTCTTTCTTTTACTTTCAATAATCCTATTCTATTATTACATTTTGAGAAATAATTTTTTTTCTAAATTTAAAATACAAGAATGTACCTTTCACACACATATCTATCTATCTATATAAAATTATAATTAATATATTAAATATTAATTATTTATATTATTATATTAAATGCTAACATCTCTCAAATATCTCTCACTCCATTGGTTGTAATTTTAAGTTGGCCAAGAATCAATTGTTAGCTTAAATTCCAATCACGAGGTCATTAATCGATTTTTGGCATCGTATCAAATATTTATGGAAATTCACATGTTTAGGTGTCGCATGCTATCATATGAATGGCATGCACCCTTCATGTCCACATTTCTTCAAACTATATCATCATTAAAAGTACTTCATATTTCTTCAAACTATCTTAATTCCTTATGAGATATCAAAATCCATGTTTGTTAAAAATTTTGGAATAGTAAAGTTAAAATGAGATATACAATGAATATCGGCCAATATAGATAGCGATTTAGAGTTCATGTCATAATTATATGCACAAGGTTAAAGGGAGACAATAGTGAAAACAAAACTAAAACTTTCAACCTAAACTAACAATGGATGAGGAGACGACTAGGATCATAGTTAGGCCGTAAAAAAAATTATGTCTTACACTGTTCATAATATTTATATGGAAATAATATAAGGATAGAGTATTTGTTAGGGGTGGATTTTTCAATTGGCTATATTTTTGGGTAAATTTTTGAAAAAAATATTTGTCTTTTTTTTGTAAGTTAACTTTTTTATATTAAGGTATAAATGGAAAAATTACAGGTGTTCTGTTGTTGGTTTGCCACTTGGGGAACTAATCCAATAATAGAACAATTACTTCTTCGGGTTAAATATCTGAGATATATTAAAAAAAAAATTGTTACCATTTATACATTGTTTATCAAAAAACTTATCATCACTGCTAATTACATTCCTATATGCTATCTAAGGATTGACAACCCAGTTGCTAGAACTATATAAAGTATTAGCATATAGAAAACAAAACATTGCAAATTAAGCAGTAGAGGAGGGAATATCATCCCTCAAAACCTGGGGGGTGTCCTCATTGAGGTTGTTGAAGTTGAGACCCGTCTTGGTTGCCATGGGGTTGATTTTTTTTTCGAGCGCATGGAGTTGCAGTTGAATATACTCCACTTGCATCGAAAGCTCATTGTGGGAAGCTACTATTTCGGTTAAAGATTTGCTCAGAAGTGTTTTAATGTGCCAGTATAAATCAATGGTGCATAAATACTTAGTCTCCCAAGAACGAGTAGAGCATGTGTCTGGGATCCAAGGCATCAATTCATCATCAATTTCTCCGTCGAGGGTCAAGCTCCTCTCCCGACCAACCTCAACTTTAATGTTGTCCATAGCGGCCTAGGCTTCTAGTGTAATGTGAGTGGAGTATATCTCACTAGCTGTGACCTCCTCTTGATGAGCACAAGAGAGTGAAAGACGATCTGGTTGAGCTCTGCCTCGACCAACAACTCTTGACCTATCCATCCCGCCTCGTCTATCTACTTTATTGTTTCTGATCCCCCAATGCAATCTTTGACCAAGGTTAGCAAGGCACCCAGAGTCCGTCTAGTTGTTGAGATGAATTTTGAAGTTGTTGAGTCACAGAACCAACAAGGTTGAATGCTGACTCCTACCATATTCCTTCCTCATATTGTACATCCCCCAAGTGATCGTACCAACATCTTTACATCACATTGAATTTCTTAGTGCCCGACCCACATCCTTAGATTTAGGGCTTAGAGGCGCGTGGCTATGGAGGGTTGCCATCTTCATCTTAGCTTGAGTACGACTAGACGATGTAACGTAGTGAGGTAATAGTTCCCTTCTGCTCAAATCTCCTCGTTGATAGCCTTCATAATTGGCATTTAATCCATTCTCTAATGCTAGCTAGTTCAGAGTAAATGAACCCAACATAACATTAAAAATTTGCATGAGAGGGAGGGTAGGTGTGTATGTGTGTTGCATTGGAGCTTGTGCCAACTCTCCACGTGGTATCCATGGGCCCGAGAGGGAGTGCATCGCTAACGATTATCACCCAAATAGGGGGTTGAAATAAATATTTGTTAATGTGGTTTAAAATTTACCTATTTTTTACATAAATATGATTAAATTGATAATATTTGCCAAAAAATTACAAGTTTCAATATTAAATTATATTTTATTTATTCAATATTTGCCTACATATCTATATAGATAATTGAGATGTAGTGCCCCATTTGTTTTTATTTGTTTGAGAGACTGGATCTTATTATTTGAGGGCATTTGATTACTTGATCTGGACTATGCTGAGAACGAAATGAGACAAAAACAAAAATATAGAAGAGAACACAAAAATACAGTGAAACCCAACTTCTATTAATGAATAAGAGAGAAAAACACTATAGAACAAAAACTGGCAAAATGGGGTAGCTTATCTCTGAAGAGAAAGACATGTTGGCTATGCTTCATTTGCAACAAGCTTTACATCACACTCCATTGCATGCTTAAAGGGCCTCCTTCACCTCAATTATATATGAGAGAGTGAGAGGAGAACAATTCCCATGATGCATGTGGGATAAACTGGTATAAGTTTATAAAATATTGTAGGCATGTAAAACACTAGGACTTACCGGTTGGTCACCCATCCCAGTACTACTCTAGCCTGAACGAGCTTAAGTACAAATTTCTAATGGGATATGTTGCATTAACACTATGTTGTAGACATGTACATAAGAACATTAGGAAATCATTACATGATGTCTGTAATTAACAAATGAATATGGTATTACATTCCATTCCCCATCAAAAGGGTGAATATCATGGTTTATCAAAACATAGGTTCGAAATGTTGATTCAGTGGAAAAGGTGGTTGGCCATCGAGATCCACCTGGATCATTCCTCCCCCCTTAGCAAGAAATTGTCCCCATTGCGTCAAGTTCCCTCGAGAGATGGGGAAAGTTCCGCTGAATCTGAACCTTGGTGAGTCACTTTCCTTGGTGAATTAGATGCCCTTCTTGTAATTTGCATGTGGAAGGATGACATGAAACTGTTGTAGGTTTTGGATCCATTCAACAGATCTGGCTGCATGATATACCTCGGTCCAAGTGTGGGAGGACTCTATCGGTGAAGATGCAACCATAAGAGCTATATCAATGGGGGATAATGGTTGTAACCCCAAGCACACCTAGAATGGGCGGTGGCCAATAGAGCCATGATGAAAATGTGGAAGACTCTCATTCTCTTTGTGCTCCTCTACAATCTCATCGACCTGCTTCTGCTGGATAGAAATGTCTTGGGTTGAGGCTGTAGTGGTCGCAGTGACCTCTTGTTCATCATTTGAATGGATCATGAAGAGGTAAAACTTTGAGGTTTGAGAGATTACTTTGTGGCATGTTTTTCCGAGATAAATGAAGTGACATTAGTAGGAGCTACCCCAGGTACCCTATAGAGCTGACCTCCCAGAGTAACAATGACACTGTGGGGCCGAGACTCATAGATATCATGATGTTTCCACATATATGGTTGTGCTAAAAGAACATCACAAACTTCAAGTGGGGAAACATCACACACTACCTAATCCTTGAAAATCTTGATGTCGTAGGATAGGTGGCACTATTGGCTGACACAGATGTATTGTCCCCAGCTCAACCATTCGATGGTGTATGGTTGGGGGTGTGGCATGATTGGTAGCTTCAATCTCTTGACAGCCTCGATTGAGATCAGGTTCTTCTGACTCATGTTTTCAGCAATTAAATGCAGTCGGGTCCCCTTTACCCACATCTATGAGTGGAAGAGGCACTCCTCATCCTCAAGCTCCTCTGGTTCTTCTAGTTGTATTGTTGTGGTCGTGATGGTAGTAGTGGGTTTTGCATCAATGATCGGTTTCCCTTTATTGAGCTCTGAATCAAAGTCCGAGTTAGGTTATGATTCGTTTTCTTTGAGTTTGAACACCAATGATTGTTTCGAGTGAAATTCATCATTTTTGTGCCAGGGGATTTTGTGGAACTCACACCACTTTCTGGCGTCTTTCTTAAACTTCCCAATACCATTCTTTTCTTCCATATTGGATTGGATCTCTTGAGGTTGGCCTTCCTTGCTGATATGTTCTTCGTTATGTGAGTTAGGGTTTCCTTTTTCATGCTTTTGTTGTGGCATATTTTCAAACCTGAACTCCTGCTTACTCTGTTGCTTGATTTTTTTCTCAATTTTGACTGCATATCTATAAGCAACTCCCAGTGAGGATATTTCCAAGAAATCCATCTTTGTTTAGATATACATGTGCAGACCACTGTAGTATTTAAAAACTAGGTGTCGCTCGAAGTCTTTGATACCCATATTTGAGCGCAAGGTACGAAAGATGTTAGTGTACCCTGACACTGTATGACCTCTTTTCTGATGCAGAGTTGTCCATCTCATGTATTGGTCATCATAGATTTTGATATGATATAACTCCTCCTTTAGGGCATCTACAAAGGCCGCCCAAGTGGGTTCTCTCCCAAATGGTGTAGACTCATCCGCGGTGTACCTCTCTTGATAACCTTCCCACCAAGCTCTGACATGGGGAAGAGATTTAAGGAGCGCAAAGGTGATTTTTTCACTGTCAGAAAAAAAATTGAGCAGAGTAATAACCTTCTAGTAGATTCAACCATTTTTCTAAAGCATATGCATATATCTAGCCTTCAAATAAGGGGATATCAAAATTGACTTGTACCTTGAAGGGTGCAACACCTTTGAAATGGTTGCTTGTCAAAGATGCATCGGTTGCTGCCATCGGTAGTATTTGAAGGATCTAAGTGAATTTTTCCATCATCTCGTTTCTCTATCGCATGAGTTTTTCCATCATATCGTTTCTCTATCGCATGAGTTTTTCCATCATCTCGTTTCTCTATCGCATGAGTTTTTCCATCATCTCGTTTCTCTATCGCAGAAGGGCTTCCTCGAGCAACATTTTGAAAGGATATCCTCCTCTTTCATCTCTTTTTTCTTCTGCCATGAGAGGTCACTTGGGCTTGCAAGAGAAGTTTTCCTCAAGAAAAACTAGCTCGATACCAAAATATATATACCCTGATCTTGTCGGGGACTTGCTCTGAGAAATGACAAGGAGCATACTGCTTTTATACCATTGATCCATATTATTTTGAGAACGAAATGAGACAAAAACAAAAATATAGAAGAGAACACATAAATACAGTGAAACCCAACTTCTATTAATGAATAAGAGAGAAAAACGTTGTAGAACAAAAACTAGCAGAATGGGGTAGCTTATCGCTGAAGAGAAAGAGATGTTGGCTATGCTTCATTTGAAACAAGCCTTACATCACTCTCCATTGCATGATTAAAGGGCCTCCTTCACCTCAATTATATATGAGAGAGTGAGAGGAGAACGATTCCCATGATGCATGTGGGATAAATTGGTATAAGTTTATAAAATGTCGTAGGCTTGTAAAACATTAGGACTTCTTGGGAAGTCACCCATCCCAGTACTACTCTATCCTGAGCATGCTTAACTATGGATTTATAATGGGATCCACTGCATTAACGCTATGTTGTATACATGTACAAAAGACCACTAGGACATCATTACATGATGTTTGTAATTAACAAATTAATATGGTATTACATTCCATTCCCCATCAAAAGGGTGAATATCATGGTTATCAAAACCATAGGATTGAAATGTTGATTCAATAGAAAAGGTGGTTGGCCATCGAGATTCACCTGGATCATTGTCGCCTAGAATATTATAAATAGGTATAATATTTGAATCCTTGAAAAATTCCCTGTACATAGGTTTGTAGAAGTTAAGAGATTCTTTGGAGTCTTAATATAATTTTAAAAATATCAATGTTTTCATTTGCTTCATGTATAATATGTCAGTTTAGGTTTAGATATCATTGAGACGTAGTTCCCCATTTGTTTTTATTTGTTTGAGATACTAGATCTTATTATTTGAGGGAATTTGATTGCAAATGACCTAGTTTATTGATTTGTATTATGATAATGAAACTCAAACTTTTTAATTATTTGATTAGCTTTAAGTGATGATTTTGAATAGGGTTCATTTAAATGTTTTTATGATAACATGAATGGATTAAAAATAATTTGATATGACATAAGTAATGTTGATCCATATAATTATGATACTTTGAAACGAAAATGTCATATTTATTAATTTGCAGATGCTACTGATGGTTTTCCCAGTGTGACATGAAATCCGTAGGTGTATATTGGCATGGCATTGCATCAATTGTATATTGGAATCTAGATTGAATCATGGCATTATAATGTGTTATATGGTTAATGCTATTCTTTGATTTTTATAATAGAACAATTTGATGTGTTGATTGTAGTGTGTGCAAGAAAAGGGGACATGCATTCCTATCAGTCCACATATGGGTAATGGGGTTGTACGAAAGTGTATGAGGTATCATTGGGAGTGGAGGACCAAGATTCRTTTTTCCACCTACTATCACTCCTTTCTATGACCTAGGTTGAAAATTTGGTGATGTTTTAACTTAGAGGTTGTACGTTGTCGTGATGGTAGGCCACAAATTCGATCACTTATGAAGTTTAGATGATGGGTGCATAATAAGATGATATCATTATTCTTMAGTGATCATTAGTCTCTCAACAAGGGTGACAAATGTTGAGTTAATGGGGTCTCAACAGTTGCACCATTTCCCCCACTAAGAAAGTTAGATGCTTGAATGAAATGTGTAAACATGGCACCCTTGGTACTTATTGAAATGTATTTCTTGAAGGGCATTGAGAATCATAGAACCCTTGGTATCAGTTATAAATTGTCAAGTGTACATTGAAATGTGATTGATTAAAGCATATAAAATATTATTGCTTTAGTGTGTGTATTTTATTTAATATGAGAAGGATAATAATATAATTTATGTATTTCAATATAAAAGAAGAGTTAATTATAGATAAGTAGTAGGATTGAGCATATAGATTATTGAGTATCTAATAACAATGGGAAATGAAACAGTTAAAATCCATTAAAAAATATATATTTTAGAACGTGCTTAGAACATGCATGAAATGAAAATAGAGTAATTTTAATTAACTAGAAACTAATTATTAGTGCACCAATAAATTAAGGAGAAGAAAGAGGAACATGGAATTAAAATTATAATAGAGGTGTGGAAGAAGTTAATGAAATTTAATAAATAACTAAAGTAGTAACTACATGTGCACACACTCAAATAGAAAAGGAGGAGGAGATCAAGGGGAGGCCTAAGAGTAAAAATAGGAAATGTGGGAGTTGGGTGATGATAAATCATTATTTTATATTTTTAAATAAGTAATTACTTTTGCACGTGTGCATGCGAGTGACACATGGGTGGCAGAATAATAGGTAATTAGTAATTTAATAAATTATATTTTTTCATGAGTTGGACAAGTGACTCGAGTCACGAAACTTACAAAAATGAAAGCTTGAACTAGAGGAAAAACACTTTTCTCACCCCAATGCTAGATGGTTTTCGTAATACTTAACTTTCTATTGGTGATTATTGAAGAGTTTGGTATTATATTGAAGGGTGTTGTGAAGTGGGGATTTCTTCTCAAGCTTAGTGGCTTCACTCTTTTCTCTTTTGCGAGATTGGTACATTTTATACAACCACATTGTAGCTCAAGGGTCCTTGGGGAGGAAGAGTACCCATTGGAATTGGTAGGGTGGTGAACCGATGGACAATCTCTAACCGAAAAGTTGACAAAAAGAGAAATATTGTGGCATGTTTATGCATAGAAGAGAACAAGCATTAAATACCGAGCTTCTCAACAAAATATTTAACAAAGAAGAGGTTTGTAAATATGTTGAGGTATCATTTACATTTTTAACTTTAAAATATATTCATTTCATTTTAAACTATATTATAGTTCTAAATAGGTACATCCTTTGGAATTTGTATAATTTTTATATGAGAATGGTTATTTTTTTAAAGTTAAAATAATAAAATATTTCTTATATTAAAGAGTCACAACTAAATCTAACAATAGTATACACATTATAGATTCATAAGTCTTAGAGCTCATATTTTAAAAAATCTATGATACTACATAACATAATTAGAGCTCATATTTAAAAAAATCTATGATGCTACATAAGATAATTTGCAACAGACTATGAAATAAATATTCCATGTTTTCCTACATGTAGCTTATTAAAAAAAACTCCTAGTATCTTAATGACTTAAAAAAAAAACATTTAGTGAAAAACACAAAGGTTATTTGCCTCATCTTGACCGACATCTAAGTGAGGATAGTGTTGCTTCTCGATATCCATTGGTTCCGATGAGTTGATAAACCATCTCTTCTTCCTTAATTTCAAATTGGATGGAATTAACTGAAACCTTGTTGTTCAAGGATATAGAGAGGGTGTCCTTATGAATATTAAGCACTGAGTTTCTTAGCATGTTGCATTTGAATTCCATAATATTCATTATTATTTTTGTTGAACCAAAAAAATTATTATGGACTCATGTTGAGAGACAAAAGGTGTTCATTTTCATGTACCTTGGCAGTGACTAAAAATAGGGAATCCATGTTGTATTGGATGTACTCTTCGTGCCTTCTTAGATCCCTCTTGGGTTCCAATATTTCCCTCTAATCCATGGTTTCACACACAACTTTGGAAAATATAAACAATTAGACTAAAATAAGAAGGATGAGACCAAACCAAAATAGAGTCCTTACACCAAGACGAGTAGGCCAAGACCAGAGTAGAACAAAGTCACATTCCCATTGCTTTGAAAAAATAGTAGTTGAACAAGGTCCATGCACTACAAGATCCTTGTGACATACACCGTGTAATACATACCTCAAGAAAGGCACACCTGGTATTAGTATCCAGTTGAGGTAGGGCTAGATGAACTTCTTTGAAAACTTCTTTAGAATAAAACCAAAATTATTATTGTTATAGGAAGCTGACCTAAGGTAAGACACACCCCATTATATGGCCTAGATGAGGTATATGTGGAGGGGGTTCCTAGAAAATATTTCCAAGTCACCACAAGAACCAAAGAACCAAAACCAAAACGAAAAAAGACTACACTTCTCAAAAATTATTTCAAATAGTCCAAATACTAGACAAACTGCCCAATTCTTGAAAAATTGCTCACTTGGTGGTCTGGTGATTGAGAATTCCAATTGTTGTTGTCCCAAATTACATTTATTCATGGGTCAATTATCTCACAGATCCAACTATTTTTCATTATGATGCATTCAGTAACCAGGATCGATGCTAATTATCACATGTGAGAAAGGGTGGTGGTTGTCCTCAATGCTCTAGTCCTAAAACAATGGAGATGATTTGTTAGATATGCTTAATGTGAAACCATGTGGATAGTTAATGTGATTGACATACTATATGCATTCAAAACCTTAGGGCATGTTGCAAAATAAATGCCCCCCATTTTTTTCAAGTTCACCTATGGGAATTTCAATAGTTCTATTGGAAAATTGATCCACCTTTACATTATGCTTTCGTTTCTCATAGAAGAATGATATTTTGTATATTTCCTTTACCTCCTTAGATGGATGATCTATCACTATAGCTAGCTTTCCATCTTTTGGTGATGATATCACCTGCATCTCCTTGATGACTACCATAGAATCTCCCAAAATAATTAGCGATTTTAACTTGAATTCCTTTCCCATGAGGAGTCCTTTCAAGAGGGTGTATGATTCTTCCATATTGTTTGATATTGCCCCTAGTCCTCAAGTGTAGGATGATAATTTTGTTCCTCTAGGATTGAAAGTGAGCCTCCCCACACCTACCACCCCATACATGAGCCTAGTTATTATCATTAAATACAAATGCAATTCCTCCCTTGCATATATTTGTAAGGTACACCATGATTTCTCCATTTTTTTGGTATATGTTCGATACAAGTCCATTGTGATTTCAAAAATATAGTTGTAGAATATTGAATGAATCCTTTGGTTTCTAGTGTGAAATTGTTTCTACATTTCATTTGGTTTATAAAGTTGATGAATTAAACCAGTTAAATACATTGCATTCTTGCATGAAATGGTGTAGTGGTTTATTATTCCGATTGATAAATGAACTTAGTGAAATATACAAGTTGAATTTTGGATTCTTCTTTGTAATGGTTGTTGGAATAATCACCAATACTGAGAGGGGAGGGTGCACAAATTTCATAGTGTTGTTATCAAGGAAAGGGTGCACACATTTCATAGTGTTGCACACACCTGAGTAAGTGCACATGGTTGGAAATCAAAGGTAGGGTGTGCACATTTCACAGTGTTGCACACACTTG
>JASDQU010101766.1:346677-359493 GCA_032191745.1 Picea mariana | reverse complement strand
GGGGGGCAAACCTGCCCCCCCCTGGGACCCCCCTAGGAAAGTGCCTGGTGCACATGGCACAAACAGAGCACTAGTGCGAGGGATCGTCATACGTAGTTGTCGAACCTGACGCACCCACACACACACATGCAAAGAATATAACACATACCCAACATTCTCCCACTTGTTGTTTTCTTTGCATCCAGGGGTCCAGGGGTCCAGGGGTCCAGGGGATTATATAGTCAACAATCCAGGGAATCAATGCCCATTGTTACTCTACACTAGGAGAACTTTTCTGTGCTCACAGACTTTGTTAATGAATCTGCAACATTCTTCAAAGTGTCAACCTTTTCCAGCAACACCTTCTTTTCCTCAACCATGTCTCTCACAAAGTGATACTGAACATCAATATGCTTTGTCTTCGAATGATAAGCTGGGTTCTTTGCCAGGAATATTGCACTCTGACTGTCACAATCTAATCTCACTGCTTGTTGTACCAACCCAATACCTGAACACAATCTTTGTAACCATACTGCTTCCTTGCTTGCATGAGTGACTGCCATGTATTCAACTTCTGTAGTTGAGAGTGCCACTACAACCTGTCTTTTGCTGATCCATCTGATTGCTCCTCCAAATAGGTTAAACACATACCCACTTGTATATATTCTGTGATCCATATCTCCAACCCAGTCTGCATCAACAAAGCCATGTATGTCCACCACTCTGTCTAATCCCGGTCTTCCTTGGTAGCACAATCCATAACTGGTGGTGCCACGAAGATATCTGAAGACCCTCTTTACTGCTGTCCAATGCTCCTTCCTTGGTTTTGACATATACCTGCTCAAAACTCCCATTGCATGTGCAATGCCTGGTCTAGTACAAACCATTGCATACATTAAACTGCCAATTGCATTGGCATATGGAACATGGGACATGTCCTCTTCTTCTTCCTGTGTCTTGGGACACTGATCTGTAGATAACTTTAAACCTATAGGAATAGGAACCTTGACTGGTTTACTTCCATGCATATTAAACCTCTGCAATATTGTCTCAACATATTTTCTTTGATTCAACTGGAGTTTCATGTTTGCACGATCTCTTTTAATCTCCATTCCCAGAATGATTAGCAGCATCGAGATCCTTCATGTCAAATTTGGAGGATAGCTGCGATTTCACCTCCTTGATAACATCCATGTTATTTCCTACCAACAACATGTCATCAACATAGAAACAACTCATAAATGAAGTGATTACCAACCTGCTTGGAATATACACAGTGATCAACCTTGCTTCTTACAAATCCCAATCCAAGGATGTATGTGTCAAACTTTTGGTACCACATCCTAGGTGATTGCTTCAGACCATATAGTGACTTCTTTAGCTTATAGACCAACTCTTTCTTTCCCTTCACTACAAAGCGTTCTGGCTGCTTCATGTAGATTTCTTCTTCCAGATCCCCATGTAGGAATGTTGTCTTCACATCCATTTGTTCCACTTTAAGATCAAAAGCAACAACAATAGATAAAAGAAATCTAATAGAAGTTAAATTAGCAACAGGAGAAAAAATCTCACCAAATTCAATTCCCACTACCTGGGAATAACCTTTTGCTCCTAACCGAGCTTTGTATTTATCCACTTTACCTTGTGCATTAAACTTGTTCTTGAACAACCATTTGCTACCAACCGATTTTTTTCCAGCTGGAAGCTCAACTATATCCCATGCCTCATTCTTATCCAAGGCATCCATTTCTTCAACCATGGCCTTCTTCTAGAGTTTACTATCCTCTGAATTCACTGCTTCACTGACAGTTCTGGGATCATCATCAGTGACAGATAAAGAAAAATTGGAACAAAAATCAGGTGGACTATACCTTTCTGGTTGCCTTCTATCTCTCACTGATCTCCTCAATACTGGGGTATGAGGTTCTTCTTCTTCTTCTTCTTATTCTTCCTCTTCTTCTTTCTCTTCTTCAGATGATTCAGATTTTGCATCATCCAACTCAAGCTCTATTTTCTCAGGTTCGTCTTGCGTTGGTGGGAATTCCTATTTGGACACATCTTTTACCTCTTTGAAAACAACATCTTGATTGTAAACAATTTTCTTGGTTTCTGGGTTCCAAATCTTATAACCTTTCACACCATCTTTATAACCAATAAAGATACACTTTTCAGCTTTATTATCCAGCTTACTTCTATTTTCCTTTGGAACATGTACATAAGCATCACAACCAAACACTCTAAGATCTTGAAGAGAAGGTTTCTTTCCAGACCATACCTTGTGTGGAGTTTTATCATCCAACGCTGATGAAGGTGATCGATTGACCAGGTAACATGTTGTACCCACTTCCTCTGCCCAGAATTCTTGTCCTAACACGGCACCGTTGAGCATGCTCCTTGCTTTTTCCATCAGTATCCTGTTCATCCTTTCTGTAACTCCATTCTGCTGAGGAGTGTATGGAGTAGTCTTCTGCCTTGCTATACCGCACTTCTTACAGAATTATTCGAATTCATTTCCACATAATTCTCCACCATTATCTGTTCTCAATACCTTTATTTTCTTCTCTGTCTGATTTTCTACGAGAGCCTTAAACTCTTTAAATTTATCAAATACCTCAGATTTCTTTCTAAGAAAATAAATCCACGTGTTCCTTGAAAAATCATCTATGAATGAAACATAATACACAGATTTACCTAGGGATGGAATAGGAACAGGTCCAAACACATCACTGTGTATCAACTCTAAGATCCCCTTTTCTCTTGTAGCACCAGATGGGGATCTTACTCGATTCTGTTTACCATATATGCAATTTTCACAGAAATCAAAATCCAGAGTGCAATTAGACATACCTTCAACCATACCTTTACCGTGTAGTGTTCGAAGGCCCTTTTCTCCAATATGCCCCAGTCTTTGATGCCACAACATGGTCTTCTTTTCTGGGATAGTATTGGTCTTGTCTCCTTCATTTTTCTACTCAAGGACACCAGAGCTCTTACACCCATTAGTATAAGTGCTTCCCAACAACTTGTACAGATTTACACAATGAACTCCGCTCATCAACACCATTGCTCCTCGTACCATCTTGCAAGTGTTCTTTTCAAATACAGTTTTCACTCCTGCATCACCCAACTTGCTTACAGATATTAGGCTCCTGGCTAGTTTTGGAATGTGTAGAACCCCAGGGAGAGTTATAATCCTTCCATTGTTTAGCATCAACTTAACCCTTCCACGTCCCAAGATTTTTGCTGTCGAGTCATCTCTTAGGAATACATCACCACCATCATATTTTTCATATTCAGAGAACCACTCCCTATGAGGAGTCATATGGTATGACGCACCTGAGTCGATCAACCATACATCATGGTATGCATGTGTACTTGTAGATGCTAGGTAAACATCACCTCCTTCTTTAGTGGAGGTTTTCGCCTCTGTGGAAGAGGTACTATCAGATCCCTTTGGTTTTTCAACCTTCTTAGACTTGCAATCTTTCTTATAATGCCCTGTTTTACCACACTTCCAACATTTCCTCAAAGATTTTCCCGGAGACTTAGATCTACCTGTAGATTTAGATCTCCATCCTGAAGGCTTACTAGGGTTCTTGTCTTGGGTATGCCTCCTTACAAATAAAGCATCTGTGCTATGACCATCCATGCTTTTTCGCCTCATCACTTCAGATAACAAGGATGAAACTACATCCTCATACTTCAATGTAGATTGAGTGGTACTACCTATTGATACAACCATATTATCCCAAGAGTATGGAAAAGAACATAACAAAGTAATACACTTATCTTCTTCTACAATCATAATATTAACATATCCAAGTTGACTTACCAGAGTATTAAAGGCATTTAGATGTTCTGTCACAGAATCTCCATCTTCCATCCTAAGATGATATAGCTTCTTTCAAAGAAACAACTTGTTTACTAGGGACTTTGATTGATACAAATTCCCTAACTTATCCCATAGTTCCTTGGCTGTAGATTCTCCTGAGACATTCAACAACACCGAATCTGCCAGGCAGAGTCGAATAGTACTCCTTTCTCTTCTGTCCAAATTGTCCCAATCTTCCTTCGACATACCAGTAGCTGGTGTACTAGTAGTTTGTGTACTAGTAGGTTGTGTACCAGTAGCCTGTGTGCTAGTAGATGGTGTACCAGTAGGCTGTGTACCAGGATCCACAATGATCCATTGTTCTTTGTCTACAAGAAGGTCCTCCATCTTGAGCTTCCATAGCTCAAAGTTTTTACCGTTGAACTTCTCTATCTCGATTCTATATGAGCTCTCCATTCCTCTTTCTTTACTTGAATCTCCACTACAAAAGCTCCCACTAAACCCAAGTCTATCACAGACCCAAGATAAACTTTTATCTATCAAGACCGAGCCAAACTCTCAACAACAAAGGCGTCCCTCTGAAGCCAAAAATGAGCTCTGATACCACATGTAAGTTTTAAACCTACGAAGTAAAGCAATGCATATAGATTCTTAAGCAAGACATAAATTAATCAATGGCTCATACAAAGAGTACACAAAGATTTTATACCCGAAACCCTCAACCGGGAAAACCTTTCTTATATTCATTATATCGAATTTCACCATTCACCATACAATATATACAATGTTTTTAGGTATTTCGTAGATACCAAAACCCTAATCCCTTAATCCGGGGGGGGGCGCATACCTGCCCCCCCCTGGGACCCCCCTAGGAAAGCGCCCTGCGCACACAACACAAACAGAGCACTAGTGCGAGGGATCGTTAGACACAGTTGTTGAACCTGACGCACCCACACACACAGATGCAAAGAATATAACACATACCCAACATTGTAATCATATTTTTTGTTGTCGAAGAGGTAGGTTGTCAGGACCGTGAGAATATCTCTAGGTGAGAGATATTTTGTCGAAGAGGCGGGTTGTCAGGCCCGTGAGCAATCTCTCCAGGTGCGAGTTTTGGTGGGAGTTTTTCCCTGGTGAGATGGGAATTAGTTGCAGGGCTCGGAGACTTCTTGCCCGACTTGTTGCTGGAACCCTGGAAGGGAAGTGGGGCAACCAAGGGATTGTTGAGCAGAGAAGGGGTATGATTCCTAAGGCTATTTGCAACAATAAGCACCTTGGATTGAACAATTATGTTGAGTATTAAACCTTAGCCTAGCATTAGGAACCCTTTTTCCCTGGTGGAGTTAAGTCCCAACTCAGGGATGACCTGTTATTGAAATCTTAAAAGAAACAAAGTCTATGGTTGGGAGGAACGTCTGAGTTCTGCGTGCAGTTGGTGACTTTTCATAAAATATAAGTGTCTGTATGTGCTTGTCTCATTGATCATGTCCTTAATTGTATGTGTTTAATATGGGTTTAATTCTTGTATGTTGTTGCATGTAAGTAATTGTTGTTATTGTTGCTTGCACTTGTAAGTGTAGTTTGGATATTCAGTAATTGTAGTCGTGCAAGAGTATGACAATTATTATTGGTTTTTCTATTAAGTTAATCTTATGATTTTGGTTATGAGTCTTCAAGATGAGGTTTGAATGGTCGTGCAAACAAAGAATACTTTGTGTGCACCAGAGGATGGATTTTCTTATGCACACTGGGAAGGAGTATGCACGTACAAGAAGGACATATTTGGTGTGTGGCGCCAAAATGGTTGCACGCACAATAGTGTTGTGTGTTTAGTATACTTGTGTGCATTTGTTTTTTGTTACTTCCATTGTTATAAGTTGTGTGGCGGAACTCATATTGAGGTTGAGCACGTTACTTCAAGTGATACTGCACAAACTAGTGTTTAGAGTAGAATCCGCGCAGTGTATTTTGGAATAGCATTGTTCAGTCATAAGATAGATGATGTTACAAACTGGTATCATAAGAATTTTTGTAATGGGGATGTTATAGATTGGTTTCAGAGTGACAAAATTTGATATTGTGTGGTGTGGCCCAGCCTGGGTGGTTGGGGACGTTACAATGCTCATGACTGACCATTGCAGTCTGAAGTATTTATTTGACCAGCCAAGGTTGAATGCTAGATAGGCCAGGTGGATGGTGTTGATCAATGAGTTTGACTTCGAAATCAAACACATAAAAGGGAAAGAGAACAAAGTAGTAGATGTGCTAAGCCGAAGCATTCAAATAGTACACATAGTAGCAACATGTATAAGATAATATGACATTCAACGAAGGATCAAGACCCTCTTGTAGGGAGATGATCTCTTTAATCTAGTGAAGGAAAGGTTACGAAAAGAACCTAGGGAAAAGAGGTATGAAGGATATTAGCTTGGGGATGATAGCCTATTGTTGTATAGCAATAAGATATACGTGCCTAATTCAATGGATTTGAGGTGCTTGATTATGGATGAGTTCCATAGGAGACCATATGTAGGTCACCCTGGTTACCAGAAAATGGTGATAACAATTAGACAACTGTATTATTGGACTGGAATGAAGCAAGACATTTCTCAATACATTGCAAAGTGTTTAGAGTTCCAATAGGTGAAATTCAAGCACAGAAACCCTGTTGGACTATTGCAGCCTTTACAGAATCCAGAGTGTAAATGGGAAGCAATTTCCATGGATTTTATCACATGTCTATCTAAGACAACAAAACACCATGATGTGATCATGGTTGTAGTGGATAAGTTGAGAAAGGAATTTCATTTTATTCCTACAAATCTACTTTTAAAGCCATAGATGTTGCCAATGATTTTATGAAAGAAATTTGCATATTACACGGTTTTCCGAAAACCACAATCTTAGATAGAGATGCTAAGTTCACCTCGAATTTCTAGAAAAGCTTGTTTGTAGGCTTGGAAACACAATTGACATTTAGCATGGCCTACCATCCTCAAAAAAATAGTCAGACTGAAAGGGTGAACAGAGTGTTAGAAGACATGTTAAGGATGCATGTTATGCATCAATCCAAGCAGTGGGAAGAATATATACCTTTGGTAGAATTTTCATATAACAATGGTTATCAAGAATCATTGAAGATGACCCCATTTGAGGTTTTGTATGGAAGGAAGTGAAGATTTCTGACTAGTTGAGACAGTCTAGTGGATATAATTACACTTGGACACTATTACATATAGGCTAAAAAATCGACGAACTATTACGACGATTGTGATAAAATCAATTTTTTTGTCGATTTAAAAAAAAAAAATGAAATTTTACTGTTTTTTTTTTTAAATTAGTCCCGATAACATCGGATTTTCGATGTGTTCTAAGGTTGTCGGAAGTACGACGCCTAGTTATGACACTTTAATATAGCTGTTTGTAGGTCAACATAACGGTCATTGACTTCGAAATGGTCAACCTTAATTTAGGGTTATAGTCGTCGGAATTTCGATGATGACGAATCTATAAATTAGTTAATTCGAACCGAATTTCGACTAATTTGTTATAGTTATGACATCTTTTATGTGTTATAGCTCTGCTAATCTTCATTTTTATGTGAAGTTTTGCTTGTTGATTAAGAGATCAAACTGATCTTTGATCTACAGAGCTTAGTTTTGTGATCAATTTTCAAGGCGTGCAAGAGGATTTTAGACTTTGAAGGTTAGTTAAATATTTTTTTTCTTTGGTCTCCTTTAATATTTTATAACCTTATACGTTTATGTAGATTTTATGTCGTCTGTGAACATGCTAATTTTTCCATGCTTATATGTGACTTGATCTCTTGCCCTAGTTCTATTATGTCGTTTGATTATGTTACTTGGTTATGGTGAAGCTTTGAATCTTATGTGGTAAAATATATTGTATGGTTTGGTCTATTGCATTTCAAGAATCGAATAGATCTAGCACATCATCACTGAACTTTATAACATAATCGTCTCAATATTTTGGTTGTGGTGAAGAACGTGGGGATATTATGGACAAGGTCACGAGAGATGTTATTGCCCTTTTGCTAAATGCGGGAGCACAAAAGTCATAAGAATTTTAATACAAACAACTGTAAGACATTGCAGAACCCATGGACACGTTGAAGGTGGACTGAACGAATATCGTCCCTTGGTAAACTATATATTCATTATTATATCTTTATATTGATTGTATTTATAAAATTTTATATTGTTTAAATATTTCTTATGCAATACACTAATTTTGCATGACTGTTTGTAATTATAAAGTTAGGCTAGCCCCCTAAGCGTCCGAACGTGCCAAGTACTAGCAGAAATTATGTTGTACTACAAGGTGCCGAGGAATTTGGAGTGTCGAATATTGAAGATCAAGTTAATGATCCTATGGAAGAAGATGACAATAATAACAATATAGTTGAAGACGACGGGACAAATGAATTTATCCAAGACTTGTTCGCTCGATTGGACGAGGATGATGATGAGGACATTGGTGATCTTGACGTACCTCTGCTAGAGAAGGTAGAAAAACCACTTTATGAAGGTTCAAAAGAAAATATTCTTTTTGCTACATTATTGTTGGTGAACTTAAAGGTTTTGAATGGTTTGTCAAACAGTTGTATGACACAAATCCTAAGGTATGTAATATGGTTCATCAACACGTATACATAAAGGTTGATTTTTTTTGCTTGTTTTTAGTTTTAATTAATGTTTGAAATAAGAATTAAATATTTACAAATTATAACATTCTTTACACTAATTACTTATTTTTTATGTCGTAGATTGTTAGGTGAATTTCTGTTACCATCGTCAAATATTTTACCTCGCACATACCGAGATTTAAATGCCATTATGAAAGAAATTGGAATGGAGTATCAAGCTATAGATGCATGTCCCAATGATCATATTATATACTATGGACAATATGTGTCGAAAACAAAATGCCCGCAATGTCAGACCAGTAGATATTGAACTGATCAACTAACAAAAAAGGTGCCTCGTAAGGTTCTTCGTCATATTCCCATAATTCGACGTTTGTAATGACTGTTCCGGTGCGAAAGCATAACAAAGTTTATGGATTACCATGCACATAATAGAAGTGGAGATGGTGTTCTTCGAATGCCTGCAGATGGTTATGCATTTAAGGAAATTGAGGAAAAATGGCTAGTTTTTAAAGATGAACCTCGTAATATTAGGCTTTCATTGGCCGCTGACGGTGTTCATCCATTTGGGGAGCTCAGGTCTATTTACTCAGTGTGGCCAATTTTTGTTATTAACAATAGCATTCCTCCTTGGATGTCAATAAAGAGGGAGCACATAATGTTGACAATGATTGTTCCAGGTATGTAATGTTATCAATAATTTTCTGAATGTAAGATTTCATTTGTATTTCTTGTTGCATAATATCTTGTATTTATTTATTTACTTATATATGCACATCACATTAGTAATTATGTGTAATTTCAAACAATTAGGTAAGTACCAGGTTAAAGATATGAATGTATATATCGAGCCTCTCATTGACGAGTTACTAAAGTTATGGGCTGACATCACTATGTATGACATTTGTAAACCAATAAGGCAGAAGGAATTTCAATTCCGTGGAATACTTGTATGGACAATTCATGATGCCCAAGGACTAACACATTTTTGTGGTATGTAACGATCCATTGCACTATAATTATAGTATATAATTATTTGAAGATACCATGTTGCATGTTTTTTTAAATAATCCCCTTTGTATAATTGACATAATTATTAATCCAACTTTTGCAGGTCTTCAAACAAAGGGTAGATTTGCATGTCCAGTTTGTGGTCCTAAGATCAAATATCAGCATTCAAAAACTTTAGGAAAGGAGGTGTTTGATGAGTATAGGCACTTCCTCTCTAAGAACCATAGGTATCGTACTATTGAAAAACATCTTTTCAATGGGAAAGAAGAGACTGGATTAAAACCACGAAGAATGACACCTCACCTATGGAAGTTGGAATATAAAAAAAGTCGTCGAGATGGTATATTGCAATTTGCTTACGTAATATTGTATATGTAATGTTATGAATTTTTATTTTATTGAATTTATTTTATGCTTCATCAATGTCGTGAAGGTATTAACAATGGGATCCCACAAGGAATGGCAAGTTATCCCTCTCAATTCATGAGGTTTCCCTATTATCATGACCTAAAAATAGCTCATTTGTTTGATACAATGCATATTGGGAAGAATTTGACAGAAACATTATGGCGAATCATAGATGGTAGGAGGGATAAAGAAAAAGTCATCAAGATTTGTAGTGACATTCATGAAGCCAATCATGCAATGCAAAGTGGGATCCAATCAAATAGTGACGGAGATCGAAATAGCCTTCCCTGGTTATTAACAGAGCAACAAAGCAATGATGTAAAAGAGGTCATTCGGAGAATAAAATTTCCCACGGGTTTTTCTTCAAACATAAATAATATCTTAACAAAGAAGGGTGAATTTGGTGGGGTAAAAACACATGATTGGACTACCTTCATTAAGGTAATTATTTTTCTATATATATATTTATATTGGTATACATCTTTTTAGTTTAGTTTTATTATACTTTAGAATCAAATAACAATCGATTTTTATTGTTATAGTATGTTCTACCTCTATCTCTCCCAGACCACTTCGACAACAACGTCAAACAAGTTATATATGATCTTGGCAAATACATGAGGTAAGTAGTAAATTATATGCAAATTGTTTTTTCCAATTTGTTATTCAAGTTCTTAATGACATATGTTTTACTTATAATGTAATATATTAATTTATATGTTTTGTTGAAACATGGTACTTTCTTGCAACATCGACTATAGATGGTTGTCATTGAAAGAAATCCATCAAGAAGATATAAAGTATTGGAAGAGATAAATTCCTCGGCCAATGTGTGAAATGCAAAAGTATCTACCTCCGGAATTTTTCAATGCACAAGAACACTACCTCATACACCAAGTTGAGGAGATTGAATTGTGTGGACCAATACACACAAGGTCAATCTGGATGGTGGAGAGGCACCTGAAATCATTAAAGGCTTTGGTTAGACAAAGAGCATGCCCCGAGGGTTCTATGGTGGAGGGATATATTCTATATCAATCGATGGTGTATATTAGTCAATATATTCCTAAATTAGCCGCAAATATGCATGTGGATCGCATTTGGGATGTGAACTCCATTAAAAAATTTGAAGGGTAGCACCTGTTGGGGAAAGGTAGAATGACGAAAGTGAAAGGTAATTAGGTTTATAATACATCTGAATTTTCATTTTTATGTGTATCGTATTTATTTAATTTTTATGCTTTCATCAATTATTAATATTTTATACCTTTCTAACTAACATATATTGGTGAATTATGATTTTCTGATACAGTTGGTCGAGAGTGGGATGCACTACATATATACATTGCAAACAATCTTAACTGGATGAAGGTATGGATTGATAGATGCATACAACCTGAAGGTAGGTTATCATGGTAAGGGGTGTCTACATTGGTTATAGAATCTCATCATAATGGAGATACCAATCTTACGCAGCAGGAAATTGATTTAGCACATGGTTTGAAAGATAAACATGCAAGCATGCTATTCATCCAATATAATTTCATTATGTTATTTCATAAATTATTAATGTTAGTGTCGATGTGTTTTTCCCATCCATACATTACAAGTTATGTGAAATATGTTTTATGTGTCTGGCATATTGTAGTTGAAACATCACAAGGCTATGTGGTGCAATGGTCGTAAATTTTGCATCAAAAAGTTGGATGAAAAGAGGAAAACTTATGATTGTGGGATAACTGCAGTCTTCGAGGTCACTAATGTTTCCTCTAGAAGTGACAGACGTCTCGAAGTCTTTGAAAATCGATACTATGGGTATTTGGAAGACATACTTGAGTGTGACTTTAAATCCTTCAAAATAGTTTTGTTTGACGTCAAATGGTACATGCTACGAATGAATGAACGTGATCCTGATAGAACTATTATTCTACATGATAATGGATTTACCATGGTTAATACAAGGTCATTTGAGCCAGGAACATATCATTATGTTCTTCCAAGCCAATGCGAGCAAGTCTTCTACTCAGAGGTTCCAGGTAAAGTAGGTTGGTCATTTGTTGTTATGTATGATCCAAGAGGAAGGCCAGTAAAGTATAATATTGTAAAGGAAGAAAATGATCTTGAAGAAGAAGATGATGCAGAGGAACATGTAGCCGATGTAGCAGATGTCTCAGATGAAGAGCTTGAAGGAGATGAACCAAATGTACTAGTAGGAGGCAATGCAGATCTTGATGATGATATCGATGATGAAGATATATTACTTGGAAATGAGTACATTGATGACGATGTTGATACGGTCAATCCTTACAACACCTTATATGAACCAAATGATATGGATGTTCAGTTCGACAAAGATGATCAACTAGAATATTGATGAATGTATTGAAATGTTGAAATATTGTATATATAAGGTCAGAAGAGAAGGGAAAGTGGGCGCAAGTGGCAAGGGCAAGCTTAATTTGGAGACACTTTCTATTCATTCGAGTACACTACGTCAACCAAGGACAATACAAATCATGTAAAGGAGGTACATGTTCTTTACTTATTATTTATTATGTTTCTTGTTCAAAAAGTTCTAAAAGAAGTACATATCTCAAACCACTACACATGACCTCTCGAATTGATCCCGTGCCTTAGAATGTAACAAGACTAGTTGATGTAGGAAAGAGTCTTTGTGATTATGAAGAGTGCACTCTAACCTTTGTTGGAGGTTCTTTAATTGAAATGGAGAAAAAATTAGACGATAGCAATATGGTAAGGCAAAAGGTTTGGTGTAGTACTCCATAGGATACACAATAGATGGATGAGTAACCTCAGGGGTTTTAGCTTCAACTTCCTCATCATAAATGTCCTTTGAAATGACCATAAAGAGTTTTTTCTTGGTGGTACGATGTCATTAAATCTTCTAGGTGTGTTG
>JASDQU010101766.1:297767-324517 GCA_032191745.1 Picea mariana | reverse complement strand
ACTTGTTATCTATTGTCTATCATCTTGGCCATCTGTTGAGCATTCCAGATCGGCATCTCCATTGTAGCAGGTTCTTCTATTTTATGAATAAAGAAGATTTGAGATGTTTTGGCTTGTCTATCTTATTGCATATGGTTGAGGTATGTTCCATGGTTATCTCTTTTTGTTATTTGCTGCATACACACATATAAACACATCTAAACAAATAGATCAACACACTGTTTGACAAAATACCACAACCAGAAAAAAGTTTAAAAAGACACCAAAACCATGATGATCCTTGCATAATGGCTTGGGATCATTACATTGGGAGGAAAGGATTCCTCTCTCAGTGAGTCGGCGTTGGAAATTTTGCTTAATAGATAAGTGTTTAATTGATGTTGTTTATTTTCACATAAATAATACACACACACATATGCGTAAATGCTTGATTTTAAAAGGAAAATGAAAATGTTTATGATAAATGACTTAAACGCATGATAAATCAAAATGTGTTGTAATAGTTTTTACTGGGTTTGATAAATCATGAAAACGAACTAGTATGGATGGTTCACATCCTTGAAAAAAATATTTTATCCTTGTAAGGAAAGCTTACAGGACATGCAAAACTTTCCTTTTTTAAATTCATATAACCTGTAATAGCCTTACAGTGGTTTCAAATCCTTGATGGTCGGGACCAAATCATGTAGAAATCAAAATAAATAACTAAGTCCTAAGTCAACAGATTAAATTGTAGAGTAATTCGTGATAATTAAGAGAAATAAAGACATCCTTCGATCTAGCGGATCGAAATGTATCAACCCTACGATGGAAATGGCATATCGTCAAGAGCGACCGAGTGCCAAGACTGACATAAAACCCGACAATGATAAAAGTAGAAGAAAGAATGACAATCATTGATCTAGTTAAAATGATAAATGAAAAGATATGATCCATTAATGAGAAGTGTATTGTCGTCGGTGATCAAGGTTTTGGAAGTGGAAGTCATTCCGGGGAGTGTTGATGACGATATGGCACAATAGTCGACAAGAACCACCGATCTATGCTTAACACAATAATAATCCTCCGTCGTCGATATCCGAAAAAACACTTAAGCTATGAAAGGATGGTATGATGTCATGTTGATGTGGTCTACCAACTCGGAAACCCATGTTCTAATCCAGGTGGATATCGGGGGCCACCCACATTTTCCAAATGGCTCAAAACAATTTTCTGGCCATTTTGGCAATTTACTATTTTTAGCAGGTTTTCACTTCCGGGGCCATTTTGAGGGCCTAAATGAAGTTTTTTCGAGATCGAGGTTCTCAATGATAGCCGAAGGCATGATTGAGCCCCCAAAATGAATCTCCTCGACAATACCTTTCCAACGAGCTATCACACGCCTAAAACGGAGATCGTATGCAAAAGTTACGACCCCGAGAAGTTGATGCACCAACTTACCCAAACGGGGCCCACATGACTTTTGGCGCTTCATCTCCTAGGGTTAGGTTTTTGGATGTCTAGGACTTTTGGCATATCCGATTATTGTAAAAATGCCTCCAGAGCCTCATTGTAACCATCTTCTTGCGAATGCGAGTAGCCGTCACATCTCTTCTCAGAGATAAGCTACCACCATTCTAGCGAGTCTTTCACTCTGTATTTTTACAGTCTCTATACATTTCTTTCATTAATAGAAATCATGTATTACTGTATCTCTGTGTTTATGGTTGCATCTATGATATATTTCTGTTATATTACTGGATATACGTGATATCTCTTTGCATTTCTTTATTATATCTCCGCTCTCATTTCGTGCCAAAAATAATCCGGATCATGTTCCCAAGGTGGTGACAAGGGTCACAAAGGGATTGGACGAAGGGATGAATGCATGTCCCATTGGGCAAGGAGTTCCTTTGGACCTTCATTTAAATTATGGTTGTCAAATATATGGGTCAATAGATATGGACCATTGATGTTAAATGTGTCATCGTTGGGGGTGGGAGGATGGCGAGTTGAGTTTTACCCAAAGAGCGTCGACGATGATATAAGCCTAAGATTATTGAGGGTCGTCGATCTTGTTGAATATGTGATCACAAGATATGGACTGTCAACCTAGATGTTTCATCGTCAGGGGATAGAAGTTATACATGTTAGGCGTTGGTTAGGAGTGTCGACGATAGCAAAATATTGGGAAAATATAGACTGTTGATCGAGGCAGGGTGGAGAAACAATCTCAATCATCGATCTATTGTAGGTCCCACCCATTTTTCCTAGAAATGAACAAGGGATGAATGGTAATTGATGGGAGAGTTAGAATCGCTGACTCAACCAAAGTCATTGGATGATCGGCTCGAGGATCGTCAGATCTAGAAAGGGTTTATAAGTGGATCATCATCGGAGTAGTCTGGATGGATGGACTAGCGCTCTGCTAAAGTGAGGCCAATGACGACTATAGGATTATGTCCATAAAAGTTCCATAGCAGAAAGTTAGGTGCGCACCACATCAACATCACGTTGTCACTATGTCATATGGCACGAATGGCAAGGTGGCATATGGATGCCACATAGAAATGAGATGGATTTTGACCATGAGAGCTCGAGAAACTTCAGGAGGCCATAAATTTTGATCCTATGCTCATAATTGAGCATGGTTACAGTCATTATAAATCTCTTGACGAGAAGAAGACGATGGTATGCTCGGGAAGAGGTTTCGAGATAGTCGAGAAAATAAATTTTTTTACTGCCCCATCCCTTAAAATGATACTTAGGGGGTTGGATGTGTTACATCTACGGATGTAGAATTTTTTTTCTACGGAAGTAACTCTTAACCAACAAAATCATCAATTAAGCTACCCAATCAATAGCCCTTGACAAGTAGATCAATTTTCACTACTTAAATGCAATTTTCAGTGGTCAAAAGTGAAATACACTTGTTGAGAAAGAGAGTTTTATTGCAACCCTAATGGTTGTAGCTTAATGTCTATTACAACAACTCAATCACTTGGTCAATTATGAATACCTTGCCATGGAAGAGAGACAATATCATGTAGAATCAAACTCTATTGTTAGAAGTTTCAAACCACTAAATTTCACATTTATCAATGCAATATTTTACAATCTCCAATGCAACTTGTTCCTTATCTATTGGGTTATGGAGTCTCTTGCTTGGTCAAAACCAAGTTAAACTAGGTTTTGATTATCTTCTAGGGGTGTAAACGCTCTTACTCCCTAGAGAAGATAAACCCCAGCAAGGTTTTGCTACAAGGGTGTAAACCCTCTTACTCCTTGCAACAATCCTTAATCTCTTTCAATGAAAATAGAAAAAAATTTCTTGATGGAGGGTGTATTCCCTTATACTCCTCCTAGGGTTTAAAAAAATAACCTTGAATTCAAGAAGAAACACACAAAATCAACAAGTAAGTTACCCAATCAATATCCCTTGACAAGTAGATCAATTTTCACTACTTACATGCAATTTTGAGTGGTCAAAAGTGAAATAAACTTGTTGAGAAAGAGAGTTTTACTGCAACCCTAATGGTTGTAGATTAATTTATATTACAAAAACTTAATCACTTGGCCAATTATGAATACCTTAGCATGGAAGAGAGACAATAACATGTAGAATCAAACTCTATTGTTAGAAGTTTCAAACTACTGAATTTCATGTTTATCAATGCAATATTTTACAATCTCCAATGCAACTTGTTCCTTATCTATTGGGTTATGGAGTCTCTTGCTTGGTCACAACCAAGTTAAACTAGGGTTTTATGATATTCTAGGGGTGTAAACCCTCTTACTCCATAGAGAAGATAAACCCTAGCAAGGTTTTGCTACAAGGGTGTAAACCCTCTTACTCCTTGTAGCAATCCTTAATCTCTTTCAATGAAAATAGAAACAAATTCCTTGATGGAGGGTGTATTCCCTTATACTCCTCCTAGGGTTTAACAAAATAAACTTGAATTCAAGAAGAAACACACAAAATTGCAGAAATTCCTTACCCAATCCAAAATATAGCATGCAAAACCCATACGTATCAAAGAAATTCCAACGTTTTTCCAAGAAGGAGCATCCAAAAGAAGTCACTAGCCATTTTTCTACCAGTAAACAATTATTTCATCCATTGTGCACAAGAAAAGAAGAGGCCGCAATTTTAGTCCAAGAGAGTTATCTCTCAAGTGATGAATTGTGAAAATGAAAAGAGATGGTCCTGTATTTATACGAGGCCATCTAAGCCAATTTGTCCTCATAAAATTTTCAACAACAAATTAAAAGAGGGTTGACCCCCTTTATTTTATCTTACAACTTGCAAATATAAAAATTGCATACAGTAAAACCCTACAAAGGATGACGACATGCCCTATAAGGGTTACGTGAGGCCTAAAAGTGAGACGTTGAGTGTCAAAATGTAAATCATTGGTGATCCAGATTATTTTTGGCACGAAATGAGAGCGGAGATATAATAAAGAAATGTACATAGATATATCAGATATCCAATAATATCACATATATTTATCAGAGATATAACCATAAGCAAAAAGATACAATAATTTACACAATTTCTATTAATGAGCGAAATGTACAAAACTGTAGAAATACAGAGTGAAAGACTCGCTAGAATGGTGGCAGCTTATCTCTGAGAAGAGATGTGATGACTACGCTCATTCACAAGAAGATGATTACAATGATGCTCTAAAGGCATTTTTAATATAAAGAAAATTTAAAACCATAACCTTGGAATATGAAAAGACAATAGTTTTGTGGACCTTGTTTTGGGTAGTTTGGTGTATCAACTTCCCGGGGGCATAACTTTGGCATACGATATTTGCTTGGGGCGCACGATATCTCGTTGGAAATATATCATTGAGGATATTAATTTTGGTGGCTCAATCAAAGCCTTTGAATATAATTGAGTTGATCAATCTCGAAAAAACTTCATTTAGGCCCTCAAAATGGCCCCGAAAGTTTAGAAACCGAAAAATTGCTAAAAATAGTAAATTGCCAGAACATTGTTTTGAGATAGTTGGAATAGGTAGGTGGCCACTGATATCCACCTGGATCAATCCTCCCTCCTTAGGATGAAATGTTCTCCATTGCATTGAATTCCCGTGGAAGAGGGAAAATCGTTTGTTGAACCTGCATCTTGATGAGTTGCTTGCCTTGCTGGAAAAGTTGTGTTGCTTAGCTTGTTGAAGGATGTCATGAACCTGTGGCTGGAATTTTAAACAGTCTGGATACATGAGATGACTATGTGCAGAAGGAATCCTTGCACTTTGTTTCAATCTTGTCGACCTGCTTCTATTGGATAGAGGGTACTTGGACTGAGGTTGCAGTGGTTGTGGTGTTCTTATGTTCACCTTTTGAACAAAATGTGAAGAAGCTGAATTTTGTGGTATGAGATACTACCTTATAGCACTATTTATGTGGTACAATAGTTGGAACTACCTCTGGTATCCTGTAGAGATTACCCCCCAGAGTAACAATGACACTATGGGGTCAATACTCATAGATAGAATGGTGCTTCCACATATATGGTTGGCCCAAGAGAACATCACAGACATCCAGCAGAGAAACATCACATAATACATCATCCTTGAAGGGTTGGATGTCGTATGACAATCGACACTGTTGGATGACATGGAGATCACATCCCTGGAGAAGCACCCGATGTTTTATGGTTGCAGGTGTGGTGTTGTTGAAAATCTCAACTGTTTGACGACCTATGTTGAGATGAGGTTCTTTTGGCTTCCGCCATCAACAATAAAATGCACTGGGGTCCCCTTCACCCACATCTATGAATGAAAAAGGTGCTCCCCCTCCTCAGGATCTATTGGTTCTTTTGGCCAATGAATTGTTGCGGTCACGATTATAGCAGTGGGGTCTACGTCGATGATCTATCTTTTGCTAGTATTTTTTGAATCAGATTCCAAATTAGTGTTCGGCTACTTATCTTTGATCTCGACCACCAATAATTATTTTGAGCGACATTCATCAATGTGTCAGGGGATTTTGTGGAAATCACACCACTTTCTAGTGTCCTTCTTAGTCTTTCTATTACCCTTCTTTCCCTGTGTCTTGTATGAGTTTTCAGGAGGCTGTTTGTTAGGGCTGTCTTTATCATACTTTGGTTGTTGCGGATTTGCAGACCCAAAATCTCGTTTGTTCTGGTGCCTAAATTTATTCTCTATTTTGACAACATATCAATAGGAACCTCCAAGTGATGAGATGCCTAGGAAATCCATTTCGGTTTGGATGTACCTATGCAGATCCATGCGGTATTTCAGAACCAAATTCCACTCAAAGTCTTTGATACCCAACTTGGTGCGCAAGGTATGGAAATTATTTTTTAACTCTGACATTGTTTGTCCCCTCTCTTGCCACAGTGTGGACCATCTCATGTATTGGTCATCATAGTTACCAATAGGGTAATATTGTTCCTTGATTGCATCCACAAAAAAATCCCAAGTGGGCTCAGCCCCATATATTCCAGAATCCTCTATGGAACTTTTCTCCCAGTAAGTTTCCCACCAATGTTTGACATGGGGGAGAGCCTTAAAGAGTGTGAAGGTGATATTTTCCCTGTCAGAGAAATTGCGAACAAAGAAATAACCTTTTAGCATATTTAGTCATTTTTCTAGGGCATATGCATCTATCTGTCCTTCAAATACGAGAATATAAAAATTAACTTGTACCTTGAAAGGCGAGGTGCCTCCAAAGTGGTCATTTAGTGAAGACGCGCCTGTTATCAACAGGCGTTTAAGGATGTGGGAAAATTTTTGCATCATTTAGTCCCTTTGTCACGTGAGAGCTTGCTCAAGCAACAAATCAATAGAATCTTATGCTTCATTTTTTTTATTTTCTTCATCCATGGGGGTTTTCTTCAGTGTGTGAGAGCGATTGTCCTCAATATAGAAAATCTCAAGACCCAAATTTTTATACTTGGACCTCATCGGGGACATGCACGAAAAATGATCAAGAGAAGTCTACTCTGATACCATTGATCTAGATTATTTTTGGCACGAAATGAGAGCGGAGATATAATAAAGAAATGTATAGAGATATATCAGATATCCAATAATATCACAAAGATTTATCATATATATAACCATAAACACAGAGATACAATAATACACAATTTCTATTAATGAGCAAAATGTACAAAACTGTAGAAATACAAAGTGAAAGACTCGCTAGAATGGTGGAATCTTATCTCTGAGAAGAGATGTGATGGATACACTAATTCACAAGAATATGATTACAATGAGGCTCTAAAGTCCTTTTTAACATAAATAAAATCCAAAACCCTAACCCCGGAAGATGAAAATCCAACAGTTATGTGGACCCCGTTTTGGGTAGTTTGGTGTATCAACTTCCTAGGGGCGTAACTTTGGCATACGATCTCCGTTTTGGGTGAACGATAAATCGTTGGAAAGGTATGATTGAGGAGATTCATTTTGGGGGCTCAATCAAATCCTTCAAAAAACATTGAGGTGCTTGATCCTGAAAAAAATTAATTCAGGCCCTCAAAATGGCCTCGGAAGTTTAGGAACCGAAAAACTACTAAAAATAGTAAATTGTCAGAACACAGTTTTGAGCTAGTTGGAATAGGTGGGTGGCCACATATATCCACCTGGATCAATTGGGCCTCCAAAATCCATGTGCCAAGCTCTAATGTGATAGAGTGTTGTGCCATGCATTTCCTTCCTTCAAGCCACATCACATCACCTCTGGAACTATCAATCCCACTGAACCCTAGCCTCCAAATGATGTAAAGGGATGAGAAAGTGAATTCCTAGTCCTCCAAAGGCCAACATCCAAGTGCAAAGGGCTATGATGTCATCATCAAATGTTGTCAAAGTGCCTCCAAAGTCATCATCCTCTATCCTTTGCACACAAAGGCTCTAGAATCCTCTGCCCATCTTGTGGGGTATGACATCCATCCTAGTGGTTTTCAACCCCTCATGAAGGTAAAAATGGTATAATTCCTCCATGGATAGCTTTCACCGAGCAAGATCCTGCAAAGACAAACAAGTACGACCTCTAAGGGTCCACGAGTCACATGTATCATGCCAAGTAAGCCACATCTAATAAAAGAACCACCCAAACATGTGCATTAAATCCCCCCTTTTCAAACAAAACAAATGCTCAAAGTACTTATAAAATTTTCCAAATTTAAGTATGGGATGGTTGTCGTGGTGCCCTATTGGGTAGACCAATCCCCAAGTCAAGGAATATTTCCCAAGAAGACCCTCTCTAAGTCATGTAATGAATATGAGGTGGATGGGGATATGACTTTTGGGCATGGGGTTATTGACATATCAAAGGCTCATATTGTCTCATCTATGGGTTCCTTTGTAGAGGGTGTGTCACATCCTTCGTTTGCAATGCAACATTTTCCAAGCCCTTTTATTTACCATTAATTTATTACAAGTTTGAACATTGAGTTCTATTTTCAATGGAAAGTAAAGAGCACCACAATGCCACTTGAAGTTAGGAACACAATGAGTGTCATATGCACTAGAAATTAAAAGACACCGCAAATGCACTCCCCCGTCAAGTAAGACATTTATTAATTATTTGTTTTCCTTTTTAATAGGTCCTTCATTTTCTATGGAGAAGCATTTCATTGGTCTCGGGACCTTATGGAGAGCATCTAGAAGGATAATTTATGGCTTTTAAATTTTTCTAGCTACAACACCTCTGGGACTTTAGCCCCTTCTTCTCGTGAAATTAGGTACAAGCCCTTCTTGGGGTCAATGAGCCCAAAACCCCAAAAGATGAGGAAACGTAGGTGAAGAGGTGTAGAAAGTGGTAAGAAATGAGCGAGAATGATACAATGACCCTTCAAAAAGACCCCCCAGTAGCAACCCTTTTCCCAAGGGTGACCCACATACTAGGAAACCATGTCAACCACCAAGGTGAAATGAGGCAAAAGGTATAATTTCCAAGAAAACATTTTCATAATCAAGAAAGGACTCTTTGCAACATGCTCAAATGCTTCAATTATTAAAATGACACTTACCATGAGACCAGACTTGTTACCTCATGAAGCAAGACATGTTGTCCTTTCTGGTCTAGGTTAGTGTGGTGGACGTTGCTACACTGTTGTCAATGAATGGTGATGTGTGGTGGAGAGGGAGGGCTATGTCTGCTCATTTGACTCTCGACACTCCATGTATTCTAACTACGAGCCTCGAGACATCATATCCTTAGTTACCCCTAGCCCGGGGGGGGGTAACAAAATGCATCATCGACTCTAAATGGACATGGACTGAGTCATGGGGGATACTTTTCCACAAGAGAGGGGATCTAGGGGGGGATTATGCATGCTTATTAAAACCAAGCCACCTTTCTACATTATTTTTATATAAACCTTCTATTTTTTTCTTTTTGAGTGTTTCAAAGCTCAATCATTGGATACATGTGATGGGTTGGAGGGAAAATTTACCTCACATAGTTGTTGAAAACATGGGCCTGGGTAGAATAAATTTGGGAAATGTGAGATTCAACATGCATGGAAGAAAATGAAATTTGAATGGGGAGAAAAGGTAATTTTTACAATTGGGTAGAAGGGAGGAAAGGTGTGTGGAATGTTGGGAGATAGTAGGCAGTCATACCGGTTTAGTGGATAGCTCTTGGAGCTAGTACGTGCAAGAAGAAGTAGGTTGTTAGGCCTATAAGTGAGATTTATGTGGAGGAAAATTTACTCAAGTGTGTTGTTGTTGTTAGAACTTTTGTTATAGTTGGAATTCTTGGAGTCCCCGACAAAGAGATTTCCTATCCAACCTGTGTTGGATCCCTGGAGGGAAGTGGGATAGCATGAGGGACCGCATGACATAGAAGGGGATCTCATTCCTTGGATTGTGTTAGTTGGGGAGGAAAGAGAGATGGTGGATTGGAATTGTTGTAGGACTTAATTTGTTGTGGGTTATATTGGGTTGTGAGTGGACAATAGACACCCATAGGAGACATCATTTATTGTGGATTTGTAGCCCCAAATTGGGGGTGACTTACTGCTAAGAGATCTAAAGCAACAAGTCTATGAATAGGTGGAATGTCCTACATCTGTTGCTAGTTGTGTAAAACATTTTTTAAATATAAGTGTTCTGACCAGTGTGTTATTTGTTGTTAAATGCTATGTGTAAATGTTGCATTTTAATCTAGATTTTTTTATGTGATTGAATTTTGTTGTGCATGCTTAAATAATATGCACTCATGAATTTAAAGTTATTGATAATTGCATGAGTTTCTATATCATGTTATTTCCACATTTGAATTAGTATGTTAGTGAATTTGTATATCATGTTATGCGTATTTCGGTATTTGAATCTGTATGTTAGTGGATTTAGTAGTAACATGGCCTAGCAATGGAGTTGGGTACATTACAAAATGTTATATATGATTAAAATGAATTTAATAATTAAATAGATATGTTTTCTCTTTAAAAATTACAAATTTGATTATATATATATATATATATATATATATATAAACTTTTCAATTATAAAATAATTATAAATAAGAGTAACATGAGCCTATAGACACTCCTTTGAATATGTTCATGCCCCTTAGTTCTAAGTTTCATTTACTAACTATTAAATTATGTTTTTGGTATCTCTTCATGGAAATATCTTAATATATATCCTAGGATGTTTTCACTAATATAGATCCTAGTTTAAGCTTATTTGAAAGAAAATTTTAAACACTCATTTAAATATGTTCATGCCCCTTAATTCTAAGTTTCATTTACTAACTATTAATCTATATTGTTGGTTTCTCTTCATGGAAATATCCTAATATATATCTTAGGATGTTTTCACTAATATAAATCCTAGTTTAAACTTATTATAAGTATAATCTTTTTACTAAAACTACAAGTCATAGAAATAGTTTTTAAATACTCTCAACATCTATTGAATTAATACTTTTTTCCATGCAAAACATTTAATTTTGAAGGGTATCAACTCAATGATAAATTAGGAAGCACCTAAAATGAACCACTTTTTAGAACTACCTCAGTCACAATGATTAAACAAGACCCCTAACCACTTATTTTCCATCTTCGATTTTCTTAAGTTGACATTAGTTCCCGAAGCTTTGGGATTGACAAAGTGCTCGTGAGTTCAAACGTTTCCAAATTCCTACGTCGTCTATAATATATAAATATCAATGCCAACTTTCATGTATTGATCCCATCATGAAAGGAAGCTGGAAGAAATGAGACCTACGAACGCCGGTGAGAAAATGCGTGGCTTGCCCGGCATCTCACGATCATCGTTAACGAAATTTCACAGATACGAAGAGCTACTGAAGATATTATAATTTACAGATTGCATGTTACTTTGACGATTATAATTTCAAAGTGAGTTGTCCTTGAAATGGCCGCTGATGTGCACTGAATATCATAGATCAGATGTATATTATAATGGTAAAAGTCAAAAGATTTGTAATTTATTTTGTTTCCTTTTCATATGCGAATCTCCGACCAAAGTTTACTTTATTTCAAAGTTTCGGAGAGGTTTCATGGCAACCCCGACAGGCTTCCAATATTAAATATTTCGCTCATTAAAATTTAAACCATAGACCCTCCTTGGTTTCGGAATCATTTTATTTATTTTTAACAGGAATGAATATTTTTCTTGAAAATAGTAATTGTTATTTAATTAAAAATTAAAGGCAACTTTCCAATACATATAGATTAGAAGCCATTACAATATACTTATTATGAACTTTTATTCATATCATTATATACTAATCATTTCTCACAACCATCCAAGCTACACTCAATTGACAAAAAATCAATTTATTTATATCCCATATTATGATCTTAAAAGTTTTTAATTGATTAAAATTTTGTATATATAATTTTACAGCTTTAATTTGATTAATGGTTAAGAAAACTTGTTTCCTTTAAAAAGTTACATATTCCACTCTAAAGAAAATAATATATGTACATAGGGATAAGTTTTAACAAATCATATATCAATTTGGTATGTACACCAGCCTAATTACTTTTCATATAAATAATATATGTATTGTTTTTGTTTTTGTTTTCATTTATTTTATTTTATTGATTTTTAAGCTCAAAGACAGTTTTGTATGGACAAGATTACATATTGATGGAATATCTTAGTCATCCCAATAAATCAATGGTTATGATTTCAACCACTAACTTCCTCACTATCAGTTTATATGTTTATTTTTTTATTTGACCATATTTAAAATTTATTATGGTGGCTAGCTGATTGCCACGTCTAAGTGATTAACATAGATTAAGATTTTGTTTAGATCACCAACCACGAGTTTGCCGCTATACTAGTTTATTATGCCAAAAGGCGTATACCTATTGGAGATGGACACAATTAATCACCTTTTAATCTAAAATTCTAATCTGATGGCTAACAATTGAAAATGCTGGAATATTCTTAGTCGTCCTCCCAAATCAATGAATGTGATTTACTCTTCATAACTTCCTTGTATTTTTGAATGCATCAGTTAACATGTTTACTTTTTAACATTTACCTAATCATATTAAGAAATTACTGTACCACCATATGATTGCCACGTTCAAGGATTAACCTTTGGAATTACCACATTTAAGATTAACTTTTGGATTTCCTCAACTTTATGTGCGTTTCAGCTGTCCGTGCGTTCAATTCACCAAAGTGTTGTCCATCCACATAACTTTCGGTATTCACCAACAGCAACACCAGCCATTTACTGCTGTGCTAGTTATACAAATAATCAAATAAACTTATAGAATATTGGAATATACAGTGATACATACCACTGGAAAATTCATTAAGTTATATATATTTATGTTTAAACTTGCTTTTATTTTACTTTCAGATTTTGGATTGCTTTAAATAATGAAATGGATGAGTTAAAATTATATCCTTTTCAAGGAGGTATATCGAAAAAGACTGACGTCATACTTGGATGAACCTATAATTTGTAATGTGTGGTTTTTGCTCACTGCTCATCCTGAGGCATTAATATCATTGCGTGCGGTTCAGAACAGGTTAGCAGTCAGATCTTGATCGTGATATTGAAGTCATGGCAGCACCAATATTTCTTGTTTGTTTGGTCGCTCTAAATACAGTGTTACCCTTTACAGTAGCCCAACATACGCAGATACATTTCTACAGTGAGACATGTCCCAAAGCAGAGCATCTTGTCCGAAGCGTAGTGCAGAAATGGTTTCTCAAGGACAAATCCATCCCCGCGGGATTACTACGTTTGCATTTTCATGACTGTTTCATTCGGGTATCAGCATTTTCCCACCTTAGATTCAATTTGTCAGAATTAAAATAGTATTGCAAAGTGAACTTTTTAAATGTAACGCAGTCAATCACCATGTACAGGGCTGCGAGGCGTCTGTTCTGATCGATAGCAGCGAGGATAACATTGCTGAGAAAGATGCTATACCCAACTTGACGCTGAGAGGATTCGATCTGCTAGACGAAATAAAAGCTTTGTTGGAGAACAGATGCAAAGGAATCGTCTCATGTGCGGATATTCTCGCATTGGCTACTCGAGATGCAATTGCACTGGTAAGCAATCAATCTCAGTCATATTCTTCTTGTTTTGTTTTCGTCGATTTTAGTTGCAAAAACAGTGCTTAGAACTGGAGATTGTAATCTCAGTCGGGAGGGCCTGATTACCCAGTACCAACTGGAAGAAGGGATGGCGTAGTTTCGAAAATAGAAGAAGTGCATATTCCAGGTCCAACATTCTCCATTGACGCTGCATTAAATGCGTTCGAATCTGTTGGTTTAAACTTAACAGATTTAGCCACATTGCTGGGTACGTATATCTATTTGCAAGTTCGGATCTATATTTTTCAGGTTTTTGCTAAATTGTAAACGAGCTGCATGGATTTATTTCAGCGGCCAGTCCACTGATTGTTGGTCTTATTGTTTGTGAGAGCAGGAGCGCACACTATAGGTTTCGCTCACTGTGGATTCTTTAACGACCGGATGTATGATTTCGACGATAGTGGTATGGCAGATCCATCCATGGATCCAAGTCTTGTGACATCACTGAAGAACGTGTGCCCCCCTCCAGACCAAATCACAGATATACGAAAAGACCCAAAGGTTTTCCTCGACAATACCCAGGGCAGCTCCTTCTCTTTCGACAACGGTTTCTACCATCAACTCCTTGACAACAAAGCAATCCTTCAGATTGATCAAGAACTCCTGTTTACGGATGTTACATCGGAACTCGCCGTAACATACGCCACTGATGTAAACAAATTTCGACTTGCATTTAGTAATTCCATAACAAAGATGGGAAATATCAATGTATTGACAGGCAATCAAGGAGAGATCCGAGCTAAATGTAGAAGTATCAACAGCCACAACCAACAACAGCTGATTAGCAAATAGAAGCCGCCAGTGCCTGGGCCATTGACAGAGAGATTGGGTCATTGACAGAGACAAATATCTCTAGTTAATGGGAAAATATAAAATAAAATTTATCCCGAGAGTTACAGAGCATATATCTCTAAACTCTGCAGCGTGAAGTTATACATAGCATATGTCTATGTAGGGGAAGTAGGTCCATAGAAGTAGGTGTCAAGTTTTAAAATTCAAAGGGATAGTGTATGTATACTTTAGTATAAATTTTACTGGTTAAATTTTTGAGAGGAGGGTTATATACATCAATTTGGTGTCTAGTTTAGTATTTGATCTTAAAAATAGATTATTATTATTATTTAAACCGTGTAAATTATTATGACTATGTAAGAGAAATATTTCAACTGTGTAGATTGTTGATTTTATGGTTAAAAACCTATTTTGATAATTGCATGGTGGATTGTGCTATATTAATCTTGGAATCAAATGAAAGAATGGTGATGTGAGCTAAATAGTTGTGATATTATATAGAAGAGTTGTAGAAATGCTGGCATTGGAATGATATAACAATCAGGTTTATTTTTTTTCTTATTATTGGAATTCCTTATTTATAACACTTATTGACAATGGGCACAATTACCTTTTAATCTAAAATTATAATCTGATGGCTAAAAATTGAAGATGTTGGCATATTCTTAGTCATCCTTCCAAATCAATGAATGTGATTTACTCTTCATAACTTTCTTGTATTTTTGAATGCATTGGTTAATCTGTTTACTTTTTAACATTTACCTAATCATATTAAGAAATTACTATAGCAGTATATGACTGCATGATTAATCTTTGGGATTACCACGTTTAGATTTGCTGGCTTTCTTCCACTGTCAGGGCTTTTCATTTTCTGGCTTTCTTCTACTGTCTGGGAGTTTCATTTTCTGGCTGTAGGTACGTTTCATTTTCCGGCTGTCCACGCGTTTCATATTGGATCACCCAAGGTGAAAGACTATAACATGGTGGGGGAAGGCCATTGCTGCAAGCTCGAGGTAAATCATCAAGCGTTTAAGGTTCCGGCCATTAACTTGCAGGAGCAAGCTTTGTCATGCCTTTCATCAGCCACTATTTTGAGTGGCTGTGCTAGTTAATATTCAATTGGGTTATAAAAGTGAAAATGCAAAGCAATACTCCTCGTTTTACTTTTGCAGAAACTGCAGTCCATGTTGTGTTATCTTCGCCCATCCTGTGTCTATGATTTTATTTAAGAGATGACTGTAGCACAGAACAGTGTAGCTCTGTAGCTGTCTGGTCAAACTAATCCCCGTTGAATGTCTGGTGTGATCATTATCAACCTCTCAAGTGACTTCCAATCCAGGTGGTGTGATCAGTATCAACCTCTCCAGTGCCGTCCAATCCAGGTATTGTAGCATAGGAGACAAAAGCATCTGTCAGAAGGAGAAAGAACAAATGTCTTATACGTCCACGTTACGTTATTTATGTTGAACCATTATAAAGTTTGTTTACATAGAATTATCAATATCAATTCTTTAGCAAAGTATTTAATATTTCATTTAACGTTTATATGTTGGGATTTAACGTTTTATATATTGGGATATGTATTATTTGATCTAAAACATTTATAGATTATTAAATAAGACAGTATATATCTCCACTTATAAAACATTAAATGTTTTGTTACTATGTGTATTGTTTACCAAGAACAAATTCTTTATGAGTCTAGTAATAGTAATGATCATTTTGATGTTAATAATCATAAAGATACTATATAATTTGATTTTTTTTATTACAAATTCAACTTTTTCTACAAATGTATATTTGATTGACTTCATAAATTTATGTAAAAACATTAAATGTTGTGCTACTGGATGCATATTGTTTATCAGAACAAATACCTTATCCTAATGCATATTGTTTTTCTAGAACAAATCATTTTGATGTTAACAATGACAAAAGTAGTTTACAATGTGATTTTTTTTACTACAAATCCAACTGTTTTTACAGATGCATATTTGATTGACTTCATAAATTTTGTGTTATAACAAACTGGATGCATATTGTTTGCCAATAAATACCTTCTAGTTCCAATAATAGTCATGATCATGTTGATTTAACCCTGAGGAATAGTCATGATCATGTTGATTTAACCCTGACAAAGGTAGTTTACAATATGATTTCATGATCATGTTGATTTAACCCTGAGGAATAGTCATGATCATGTTGATTTAACCCTGACAAAGGTAGTTTATAATATGATTTTTTTTTGGCTGCAATTCCAACTTTTTCTACAAATGCATATTTGATTGACTTCATAAATTTGTGCTAGTTATAAATGGCGTATTCAAATTGAGTGGAATACAAAGTTTGGCCGTGTTGGGGCAGCACGAAGCAAGTAGTGTGATTGACAATCTCGGAGATGGGTGCGAGCCGCCACGTGGTTGATCTGGTGCCAATGCTAACTGGCCTACACAGCACTGTGGAATATAGGCCGGACGTTGGTGTTGCCATTGTCTTTATTTCATGCTCATGATGGTGACGGTGACGGACATTCATTTTTTTTAAAAATAATATTTTTATCCCGAAAATTCAAAATAATGTTGCATTCTTAATTTTAATTAAAAATTTTAAATGTATTAATTTTAATTGAGATTTTATCATCTTCATTTTTACATAAAGAGCGTGAGCAAATTCTATAAACTTAAAGTGTATAAATGTAAATAAAAATGTATAGTTTGAAATAAAATAAAATTAAGATTTTGTCATCTTTAATATTTTTACATCAAGAAGGTGAGCAAATTCTATAAACTTAAAGTGTATACAAATAAATGAAATGTATTTTATAATAGTTTGAAATAAGATTTAGTATGATGTAAGAATTAATGTAAATGTGGTGTTTATTAACTTTTGGGAATTGGAACAAAATTAAGTATATAGAGAATAAAATAAGAGATAATAATATAAAAACTATATAAAAAAAAATTGTATATTGGTAATGTTAAGAAAAATATAATGTTTATTTGTTTTTGTAGTCATTAATAGGTATTAATTATTTAGTGGGTCTTATAAAGTGGACCATTTTATATTGAATAACAATCCACTACTATCTAATGGCCCTTATTCAATAAGGATGGTTGCATATAACAATTAACTAACTCTTATGTAGCCTAAAGTAGGGAGGTTAGGATGAGACTCTAACATGCCCTCCCTCTTCAAAAGCAGTGTTGTCCTCAAGGCTGAAGATGGGGAAATTGTTGCAGGATCATGGTTGGTTCCCATATGGCATCTTCAGGTGGCATGTCTTTCCATTGGATAAATACTTCATTGACCGTGTGCTAGCACAATTGATGTTCTTTGGTGTCCAATACCGTTGTTGGCAAGAGCCAAATAGATCCCTCTTCATCAAGTTCCAGTAGGTTGGCTTGCACTTTGCACTTCAATCCCACGATCTTTTTTAGACAAGACACGTGGAATAGTAGATGAATCTTGGAGTGGGTTGGAAGAGCCAGTTTGGAGGCCACTTGTCCAATACATTGGATGATCTCATAGGGTCCATAGAACTTGGGTGCTAACTTCTAAGGTATTTTGTCTTTGAGTAATGTTTGTTTATAGGGTTGAAGTTTAAGAAATACCTAATCCCTGCTACAAAAGACTCCTTTGAGTGATGTTGGTCCACTTGTTTCTTCATTCTATTTTGAGACATAACCAAATTGTCCTTTAGTATGCAAAGAATGGCTTCTCTAATGTGGAGTGTGTGATCCATTACCTAAACCTTGGAAGCACTTGATAAATATGAAGTGATCGATAATGAATTTTTTTCCATAAGTCGCTTCATATGGGGTCATTTTTGTAGCTCCATGATAAGAGGTATTATAGGTCACCATTCTATGAGAGGAAGCAATTATGCCCATTTGTGTGGTTTTTCAAAGGAAAAGCATCTCAAATAGATTTCTGGGAAAGTCTTGTTAACCACTTCAGTTTGACCATCTATTTGGGGTGATATGCAGTGCTCATTAGCTAGGTATCCTATGGTTTAAACAATTCTTGCTAAAATTTTCTAGTGAAGGCAGGATCCTAATCTGAGACAATGGAAATGGGCATGCCATGTAATTTAAAATTTTGATCAAGAAAGACTTGGGAAACTAAGGAGGGGGTAAATGGATGTGGTAGGGCACAAAAATGAGTATATTTGGATAGACAGTTGACTACCACTGTGATCATAAATTTGTTTCCCACCCTTGGAAGTCCCACTATAAAATTCATAGTGATGTCAACCCATATATTTGTTGGGATCAGTACTGGTTGCAGTGTTCCTAGTGCCTTTACTGTCTTCCCTTCGTTTCTTTGGCAGATGTCACATGTGGCCACAAAATCCTATATGTCAATTTTCATCCTCTCCCAAAAGAATGAGCGCTTAGTTCATTCATATGTTTTATGAAATCCAAAGTGGCCTATTGTAGGTGATGAGTGAAATCCTTGCAAGATATTTTGTTTTAAGGAAGAACGCTTCACTAGAACAATGTGTCCTTTGTATCATAATGTATGTAGCTATCATGTATACCCCTTAAGAGGGTTGGGATCTTCCTAAATCCTATGGATGAATTGAATGGTGGCATCATTTTCCCACCATTCTTGACGAGCTTCCTCAATCCAACTTGGAATGGGTAAAAATAAGGAAAAAATAGATCCATCCTCCTCAAATTGATGGGATAAGGCATCAACTACCACATTTTATTTACCTTTCTTATAGGAAATCTCATAGTCATACCCTTGTATCTTAGTGGCCCACTTATGTTGTTCTAGTGATGATAACCTTTGTTCAAGAAATTACTTCATACTATGATGGTCATTCTTGATCTGGAAACATCATCCGATGAGGTATGAATGTCGAGTCTCTACAACATGTACGATGGACATCATTTGTTTTTCATATGTGGATTTACCCAAATTGCTTACTAGTGAATGCTAAAGGGCACCCTTCTTGCATTACTACTGCTCCAAAACCTATGCCAAAGGCATCACATTCTAAGACAATAGTCTTATTAAAATTTGGCATAGTCAATGCTGGAGTTGTCAACATTGCATCTTTTAAAGCTGAGAAGGCCTATTTTATAGCCTCATTCCAAACTCTTTTTTAGTAGCAAGGTTAAAGGAGCTAAAATTTTTCCATAATTTTTCATGAACTTCTTGAAGTACCTTGTAAGTCCTAAAAAACTCACAATCTCTTCAGGGTTTTGTTGATGTATGTAGCATCAGACATGTACTTCCACATCAATTTTGTGTCTAACATGTGGAAGTCATCCTTAATGCCTCTCAGAACTTAGGAAATTCACTTTAATAAAGTGATTACTAAAGTGAATATATTTTTGTAATTAATGGAGTTTAATTTAATTAAATGCCTAAGTATTTGGCATTAGTGAATTAAATTAAATCCTAGCTATTAGATCTAAAGTGAAAGTGAAATTTAATCTTAGCCCTTGATCACTTTGGAGATCTAAGGTTTTGGATTTAGGCTAAACTCGAGATTATAAAAGGAATCTTATGTGAGAGGAGTAGACACACACATAATGAGTGAGTGAGATCCCATTGATTAGGTGGAGAAGGACTTCCATCCAAGTGTGCATGGGCAAGGTCCGAGGAAAGGAGAAAAGGGGTAGCAACCGGTTGTGATATGCTAGGCTATTTTGTTGATTTTTATTTTCCTCATATGGGCCATTATCCTAGGATGGGAGCCCAGAATTTTATATTAATAAAAATAACACATGTACTGATTTTCCCTTAGGGGTTTTTCCAGGGGTATTTTACCCAGAAATTAAGTGTGTACTTTGTGTATGGTTTCCTTATTTGTGCTTCCATTGTAATGTTTCATTAAAAACTAAGTTGTTCTTTTATTGAATAGATTAAGAGAGTTAATTTATTTGGAAATAATAGTCATGTGGGTTAAGAGAAAAAATAATATGATATCAGAGCATGATCTTTGAAGGAGGAACTAGGAACACAAATCATGATTTTGCAAGTGTGAAGCAACGAAAAATATTTTATTTTTTATAGGCTCAGTTGTGGGTAAAAATTAAACTAAAAAATTAAAGAGAGAGAGAGGGAGGAAATCGTATAGTTGTTGTACAGGGTATGGCCGCATGGGTTGATGAGAAGATTTGTGTGTGATGTGTTGAGATCCGATAGAAGGTGTTTCTAAAGGGACGTGGACGGAGGAAGAGGTTGCAAATCAAAGTGGATCATCAACAATCGCACGAAGCAGTTGGGAGAAGATCCATGTAGGATGAGGAAAGGTTGCACGAATGACATTTGTGGGTTGCTAAATAGACATTGGGAGACAGTGTGAGGTTGAAGGAAAGTTGTGGGTCTGAGGTTGAGCAGAAGACGACTAGAAAGAGAAAAGGTGAAGGATTGTTGGGAGAAGAACAACCAAAGTTCATGGCTTCTAGGCAGAGAATAGTCCATAAGAGAGCAGGAGACCACCGCCCAAGGAATTTTGCAAATTCTATGGAGTAGTGTGTAATGGATATGGGTGCGAAGAAAAGACAGTGAGTGGTAGGAGGAGTTGTGGGTGTTGGGAGAATTGTAGCAGTGGAAAGGAAAGTCACAGGCTGAGGATTGAAGGTGTTGGGTGGGGAGGGATGTCGTAGGAGCAACCACTGGTAGGGTCAAAAACCAATTTTACAACTAGATAGCTGGGTTGGCTGAGACAGGCTACCATCCAACAACTTCCAACACAACCATCCAGCAGGGCTGCCATGCAGGAAAACAACATGATGAAGAAGTCATCAGGTAGCCCAAGAAGACTAGGGTAGGCCCAAAGAAGTTGTCGATCATCTTAGAGAAGTACTCAGGAAACATTAGAAGGCTCCGTCCAACCTCAGGAAGCTTCGAGTAGGGGTTCGAGCAGTGAACAACAGGTTTGGGTAGCATGCAATGGGTCTAAGTAGTAGGTAGCAAATTCCGGGAAATGAGCAACAAAGTTCGAGCATCGGGCATAAGGTTCAGACAACCAAAAAGGAAATATCAGATAGGTGAAGAAGGACCTTCACCTATATATCTATGCTACGAGAGGTGCATAGGAGCAAAGAAGGACTTTTGCTCATGTACCTGATTCATCCACTTTGGAGAAAAGATGGACTTTTTCTCAAGTGCTTGAGCCATGAAGTACTGTGACTCAAGGGGATCTCATATGGATGAATAAGGACCTTCATATAAATATCAAGGGATGATAGATCTATTGGATTCAGTGAGTCATAGATGGAGTAAGTAAGGACTCTTTGCATAAGGACATGTGAGTTTTTCACCAATGTGTTAGATGTTAGTCCTTGAGACAACCTCCTTGATTACTGAGGAGGTCAATGTTAAGGAATTCAATAATTGAGTATATGTTTCTTGGATGGAGAGGAGAAAAGTGAGACTATCCAGCTCAGTTTTCAAATAAAATTTAAGAAACAAGTTTTTAGGTTTACAGATTATGCCAAAGATCGGGGAGCTAAGAAAATAGAACTGAACCAGAGATTTTAAGTAACTACTGATAGATGGAAAATAAGAAATAAGTAGGTAAATCAAATGAACCAACTATCACATGTAGTTATATTTGAACACTTAACTGGAAGAATAATTCATAATTCATAAAAACTGAAATCTTTATGAAATTTCGCTCATGAACACAATATATAATTTCATGCTTTTGTAGAGAGGCATTCAATATAAAAGAAACTGAAATTATAACTGGAGATAATAGTGCAATTTTATAACAGATAGAAGAAATATGTACACATATGTAGAATTCAGCTCAAAACTTGATCAAAGTCCCAGTGATGATCACAAACTGCAAAGTTTGGACTTGGCCCTTTCCAATATTACATTAAGCACTCAGACTCAACCTCACATTCTCCAACCCTTCATTACATTTTCTTCATTAGATATATAGAATTTGTAAAGTAGTTTTTCATATCCAAAATAAGTGGATCAACAATAATTACATCAGAAATTACATCAGCTAGATTGGAGAATATCTCTAATTTATATCTAAAAATATGCCAATGCCACAAATATAGCATATTTGTTGGAGATCCAAAATTTATGAAGGTGTTGATCGAATTTGTTTTGACAACTCAAAACTTGATCCAATTAAGGCAACTGGGGCTGATATACATTGAAGGAACTTTACCCTGAATTGGAAGGTCTTCGAAATAAATTAGAAAGTTGCCAACCTCAAAATCTATAAGCTCTGTTTTTTCTACATATACAGATATATCGGTAGCGTTTTTAATTTAAGATATTAATAATCGCTACCAAAACACTGACCATGGGATTTTAAAATAAAAGCACATACTGCAAGATATGAGCCTTCTCTTCCTATTTGATGTGTTCAACATGCTAACCTATAAGTTGGAAAAATCTTCAATTATCAATGTCATACTTTACTTCGCGAGAAAGGTGAATTTTGTCTATTTTTATAAAACAGGTTTTTCAGTAGTGTTTTTTTAATTAAAAATACCCTTGTCTGCTACAGAAACATACTACACTGAGAATTTTTTTTAAATAACTGGGGTTTGGACCCTCCAAAATTGTAACAAAGCATCTTTCAAAATATAGCCATGATTTAAATAGCATTAACCTGCTTGTATATTTTTTTAATTTAGTTGATAACTTTGTCTTTGATATTTCAAAATTGGCTTGATCAAAATGAAATTTTAGGGCCATTGTTATTTTAAAACATGTTGTACAACATCTGAAAATATGTATTTTCTGTCTTGACTTTCCCTTCTTTCACGATGGCATCTTTATCTCATTGCTTTGTATTTCTTGCAAAACTTAAAGCTCAACCGATAGTATTTTCTAGCTTTCTTCATCAAGACCTTGTTCTTTTCCTTAAGCTAGTCTTTCCTCTTGTTAATATTTTCCAGACGATCTTTGAGGGTGGCATTTTTTGACTTTAAAATTATATCCAACACTCTATATCCTTCGGGATCTCTTTCCAAGTATGCACCTTGGATTTCTTTATCCTAACCATGCCTTTGTCATCAGGATCATCTACAAAATCAATTCTCCTTTTTTATTTGCTTGTTGATGCTTCAGCTTGATCAGGGGTTACAGTTCTCTTTCCCTTACTCTGCCCCTTCTTTTTTCAAACGGGATTTTAGGATCCTTTGCATATTCAATATCGAACTCTGCCCAGAACAAGAAAAAATACCAAGTTATTTGTCTCTTCTTTAATTCCTCCACAATGAGTAATTTGATCAACCCTGAATGAAAAATCATGGTTCTTATTTTTTCAGGGTTGGCTTTGACTTTCTTAGCCATTTTTGTGAGGCTTTTCCACAAGAAATAAGGCAGATTCAAAGGTTTTTCACATGTGAAGTGTTCTAACAATCTTATGTGATATAGAGAGGTTGAGTTATTCCTTCCTTCTCCTGTTATATACCTTTGAATAAGTATCAACACCTCATTCCATTTTTTTCTAATGAATGTACTGGGAACACTTTTGGTCTAGTGACAATTCTGGTGTTCCTCCTTAAGAAACATGTTATAGTCCATGTCATGTGTAGGTTTCTTATTGAACCATCACTATCCCTCTGGTGGTATCTCGGTGGCTTTAGCTATAGTATTTTAATTAACATGCAGTAAGAGGAAACCTAGCTGGGCCTTTTCTCCATCATAGCACTTTGCAAAAGCTTGAGAAACCTAATCGTTGTAACCTTGTATCTTTTGACAAAATTTGTAGCATCCGACAAGCTCAAGCCAAACAACATAATAATTCTTTTTATCCAATAATTCTGAACCAAAAGGCCCATGATTGTCCACCTTTCCTGAAGCTTTTGTAATATTTTTGTCCACATTGCCTAGGGTTTCCATTATATTCCTTCTGAAATGGTCGAAACCTCAATAAGTTACCGAAACGATGCCCATGTACCATAAATAATCTTCACTGTAAAACTGCAGCAAGGTCTTCTAAAGTTTAATGAGAACTTAAGGGTTGGCTCTTGTTCAAAACCCCCTAGTTCCTTTCGCTTTTATTTTGTGAAAATATTACCCTGCAAAATAAAACCTGCAACCCGACCCTATTCTAGAAAGAACAATTCTCCAGGTTAATTTTGAAAAAGTGATGGTAAATGAATGGTGAGGTGATAAAGATTACAACTTTTGCAAACTGGGATTTCTTTCTCGGTGAATAGGAAAAACACAAATATTAGGGATTATGGTGGCGCATGTAGGCGATAAGAGTGATGATGGAGAGATACGATATGATAAGAATAATGATGGATTTACTTCACAACTCATAATTTGACTTGATAGGTGTTCAATATTTGAAATTTGAAAAGCACGGGCTTGGGACCAATTTCAAGTTTTTATATATATTTTTTTAATTTTAGATAGGCGTTTTGGTAGCGCGAAGGGTATTCCTTAAATGAAAACACTACAAAAATATCACTTTCATACTAGGGTTTAAAATTTTACATCAATGTCCTTAAGACCCCTAACAAACCTTAAAAACCCCTATAGACCTCAAAGACCACATTTTTAGAACCATCTTCAAACATCAGAGACAAACATAGGCATGCATATGGAGCTTGGCACCCATTCCAAGTGTGGTGTAGAGGGAGTTGGGATAGTCAAGTTCTAGCTACAATCAGGAGGTTCTTTGAAGGTGGAAATTGTAATTCTCTTAGTTTCATCAATTGAGGATAGTGGATGCGCCATATCTTTCAAGGATGGTCGGGTTCTCATTCGACCCAAGGGATCTGACATAGACTTGGCACAAGTTCTTGGTGTTAAAGATGGCTAGGTATACAGGTTTCATGGTGTTAGGACCACACTATGCACCTTTTTTCCTATACTTTTTGCCATTATTATATCCTTGATCATCCATATTTGAACCTATACTATCACTTTGTCTGATCATCTCAAAGGTATACAACGTCCTTTCTCATTACTACACGTTTAATCTGTTTTGCATGATATTTTACATCACTCTCGTACTTAACTATTGATTAGAAGTGCATAAGTGTCCATAACTGCAGATTCGCATTCAAGGCCTATTGCTGAAACACAGAACTGATGCTGAAACACGGAGCTGCTACACAGTCCGAGGTCGCAGATGCTGAAACACGGAGCTACTACACAGTCCGAGGTCGCAAATGCTGAGACACGGAGCTGCTACACAGTCTGAGGTCGCAAGATGCTGAAACACGAGCTATCACACAGTCCAGAGTTGCAGATGCTGAAACACAGAAGAAACTGCCAGAACCGATGATGCTGAAACACAAGAAAGCCGCCACAGTCAGCAGTCAACAGTCAGAGCGCAATTCACGTGGTTGAAACAACATCAACAACGATGAGAAGAAGCTGTTACACCAACCGTAACAGCAATACCTCGTTCAACATTCGGTTGCGTGAAATCAGGACATCCTATGCTAATTTAGAAAGAAGATCCGATCTAGGATTGGATTGAGATGCATTGTAATGATTGTATCGAAGGGATTTCCTCTTTAAATCAGAGGAAATCACCATTCGACATATCCAAGTTTTATGTACTGAAGCAACTCCAGAGAAACGGGACGTGTTCTATTATTTCAATTTGTAATGTGATATTTCAACAGATGAATATAAGACTGCTTTGATTATTCGTCTCTAATCTTTCCCGTTCCAGGGGAATCTTGTGAGAAGGGAGGGCCCACCTTCATCACAAGATTCACCCATTAGTTAGAAGTGTGTTAGTCTAATTTATGTCCATGCTTTGTTTATTGTCATGTGTTGAAACACTGTTTTATGAATTTCGCTTTGCTGAAACACTACTGACTCTGTCTTAGTCTATTGAATGGAATTTGTGATTCTCTTATCAGCAATCTTGTGTGATGGTTTCATGCTAGCAGAGATTTGATTAAAGGTTCCTGCTCAGACAGAAAGGAATTGGAACATCATACCCTCTGTAGGATTTATTTACTGTTGCAAGCGTGCTAGTCAGAGGTTTGGTTAAAGGATTCCTACTTAGACAGGAAGGAATCACAACACCTTGTCCTCTGTAGATTTCATTTCCTGCTGTGTGCTAGCCAGAGGTTCGGTTAAGAGGTTCCTGCTCAGACAGGAAGGAATCCAATTACCTCAACCTCTGTAGGTTTCATTCCCTTCAGCAAGTGTGCTAGCCAGAGGTTCGGTTAAGAGGTTCCTGCTCAGACAGGAAGGAATCACAACACCTTGTCCTTTGTAGATTTCATTCCCCTCTACAAGTGTGTTAGCCAGGGATAGGGTTAAGGGTTCTTACTCAGAAAGGAAAGAACCAAAACACCCTGTTTTCTGTAGATCTTCATTAATACTAGCCAGAAACTGGGTTAGTAATCCCTGCTCAGAAAGGAAGGGATCAGACTGCTCTGTTCTCTGTAAACCTCAACCTCACAAGTG
>JASDQU010101766.1:278072-297667 GCA_032191745.1 Picea mariana | reverse complement strand
TAATACTAGCCAGAAACTGGGTTAGTAATCCCTGCTCAGAAAGGAAGGGATCAGACTGCTCTGTTCTCTGTAAACCTCAACCTCACAAGTGTGCTAAACAGAAGTAAGGCTCAAAGCTCCTGCTTAGAAAGAAAGGAACTAAGTGGCTTGTTTTCTGTCAATTAGAGTTAGTTGTTTTCTGCATTGTTGTTTTCATGAAAGAGTGTTAATGCTGAAGTCTCTGTTGAGAGTAAGGGTCCTGTTCTCTGATTGCAGAATAGTTGTTCATTCCCATTGCAAGTATTATTTTAAATGTAATCCAGGATTCTTAAATTTATCTTTAAAGGTTTGCAATAGGGAAGTTACTTTCCTGTGATTTAATACAGAACTTCAATTTGTTTGAGCAAGTAAGATTAGTATAAGTTTCTTTACTACAACACTAAGCTGCTTTTGGAATTGAGCATATATAGTGCATGGTTATCTTTGAAATAAAAGACTTCCCTGGGTTGATAATTTATGTTTCACTTAGTTGTTTAAAATTAATTAAGCAATTATAGTGACCAACACATGGAAATCCAGTAAGAGGATCCAAGGGGATGTTGGATCATGGATTGATGTCAACGAAAAAGGATGAGGAGCAGAATGCTCCAAAGGGTGAGTAGATTTCACCGACTTCTAATGTGAGGATTCAACCTTCATATGGGAAGAGGGAGTTATTGTCTTCCATTTTTATTAGGAGATCGAGCTTGCACAAGATGACATTGATGGATTCTCAAGAGAAGGAGGCTTCTAGGAGTACATTGAGGGAGAGTGATCCAGATTATTTTGAGAATGACATGAAGACAAAAATATAACCAAGATATAACAATGGAATACAAAAAAATATAGAAGAGAACACGGAAATACAGTCGAACCCAACTTCTATTACTGAATAAGATAGAAAAACATTGTAGAATGCAAACTGGAAAAATGTGGTAGCTTATCTCTGAAAAGAAAGAGATGTTGGCTACACTTCATTCAAAAAAATCTTTACATCACACTCCATTTCATGCTTAAAGGGCCTCAATAATAGGACTTCTTGGGCGGTCACCCATCCCAGTACTACTCTAGCCCAAGCGTGCTTAACTTTAGAGTTCTAATGGGATCCAATGCATTAACGCTATGTTGTAGGCATGTACATAAAACCATTACATGATGTCTGCAATTAAAAAATGAAGATGACATTACATTCCATTCCCCATCAAAAGGGTGGATGTCATGGTTTATGAGAACCATAGGCTCAAAATGGTGATTTAGTGGAAAAGGTGGATGGCCACTGAGATATATCTAGATTATTCATCCCCCCTTAGGAAGAAATGGTCTCCATTGCGTTGAGTGCCCGGGGGAGATGGAAAAGCGTTTGTTGAATCTGCATCTTGATGAGCTTCTTGCCTTGTTGGAGAAGTTGTGATGCTTAGCTTTTTGAAGGTTGTCACGAACCTGTGGTTGGAAGGGTTGGACCTTTTTAACCAGTTTGGCTACATGAGATGTCTATGTGTAGAAGGAATATTTGTGCTTTGCTGCAGTCTTTTCAACCTGCTTCTATTGGATAGAAGGTGCTTGGACCAAGGCTATAGTGGTTGTAGTATCCTTTTGTTCACCTTTTGAATAGATTGTAAAGAAGCTAAATTTTGTAGTATGAGATACTACCTTGCGACATTGTGTAGGTGGGACAGTAGTCAGAACCACCATTGGTATCCTGTAGAGATGACCCCCAGAGTAAAAATGACACTATAGGGTTGAGACTCATAGATAGCATGACACTTCCACATATATGGATGGCCCAAGAGAACATCATAGACATCCAGTGGGGTAACATCACATAATACCTCGTCCTTGAAGGGATGGATGTCGTATGAAAATCGACACTGCTGGCTGACACAAAGATCTTGACCCTGGAGAAGCCACCCAATGTTGTATGTTTGCAGGTGTGGTGTTTTTGGCAAATCCAACTGCTTGACAACCTCTGCTGAGATGATGTTCTTTTGGCTTCCACTATCAACCATAAAATGCAGTGGCCCCCCCTTCACCCACATCTGTGAATGGAAGAGTCGCTCCCCCTCCTCAAGATCCTCTTCTGGTTGGATTGTTATAGTTGCGACAATAGCAGTGATTTCTACATCAATGATCTGTCTCCTTTTATTGTTTTTTGAATTAGGGTCCAAGTCGAGGTTCGACTCTTTGTCTTTGAGCTCGACCACCAATGACTGTATTGAGTGACATTCATCAGTGTTGTTCCAAGGGCTGTTGTGGAACTCACACCACTTTGCGGTGTCTTTCTTAGACTTCTCATTACCCTTCTTTGCCTGCATCTGGGATTGGCTCTCTTGAGGTTGTCCTTCCTTGCTCTGTCCATGCTTCTCCCACTTACTTTACTGGTTGAATTTCTTCTCAATTTTGACTTCATATTGATAAGAAACTCCTAGTGAGGAGATGTCCAAGAAATCCATCTTTGCTTGGATGTACCTTTGTAGACCATTGCGGTACTTCAAAACTAGGTGCCTCTCGGAGTCTTTGATACCCAGCTTTGAGCGTAAGGTATGAAATATGTTGGTGTACTCTGGCACCGTCTGGGCTCTTTTATGACGCAAAGTTGTCCATATCATGTATTGGTCATCATAGTTTCCGATAGGGTAGAACTCCTCCTTTAGGGAATCTATAAAGGCCTCCCAAGTGGGTTCTCTCCCAAAAAGTGTAGATTCATTCGCGGTGTACCTCTCCCAATAACCTTCCCACCAAGCTCTGACATGGGGAAGGGTTTTAAAGAGCGTGAAGGTGATCTTTTCACAATCATAAAAAATTTGGACAGAGTAATAACCTTCTAGCAGATTCAACCATTTTTCTAGAGCATATGTATCTATCTGGCCTTCAAATAAGGGGATATCCAAATTGACTTGTACCTTGAAGGGTGTCACACTTGAAAAGTGGTTGCTTGTTGAATATGCCTTGGCTGCTGCCATCGGTAGTCTTCGAAGGCTCTGAGCCAAGTTTTCCATCATCTCGTTCCTTTGTCGCACGAGGGATTCCTCGAGCAACGTATTGAAAGGATCTCCTACTATGTCATCTCTCTTTTCTTCTGCCATGGGAGGTCGCTTTGGCTAGCGAGAGTGGTTTCCCTCAAGAGAAACTAGATCGAGACCCAAATCTCTATACCCTGACCTCGTCAGGGACCTGCTCTGAGAAATGACAAAGAGAAAACTGCTCTGATACCACTGATCCATATTATTTTGAGAATGACATGAAGACAGAAATATAACTGAGATATAACAATGAAATACACAAAAATATAGAAGAGAATACATAAATATAGTGGAACCCAACTTCTACTATTGAATAAGATAGAAAAACATTGTAGAATGCAAACTAGAAAAATGGGGTAGCTTATCTCTGAAAAGAAAGAGATGTTGGCTACACTTCATTCACAAGAATCTTTACATCACACTCCATTGCATGCTTAAAGGGCCTCCTTCACCTCAATTATATATGAGAGAGTGAGAGGAGAAAAATTCCCATGATGCATGTGGGATAAATTGGACTAAGTTTATAAAATGCCATAGGCATGTAAAATACTAGGACTTCCTAGGCAGTCACCCATCCCAATACTACTCTAGCTTAAGTGCGCTTAACTTCGAATTTCTAATGGAATCCAATGCATTAACACTATGTTGTAGGCACGTACATAAAACCATCACATGATGTCTGTAATTAACAAATGAAGATGACATTACATTCCATTCCCCATCAAAAGGGTGAATGTCATGGTTTATCAAAACCACAGGCTCAAAATGGTGATTCAGTGGAAAAGTTTGATGGCCACCGAGATCTATCTGGATCAGAGAGCATGTTGGACAGTTAGTTGTCATTGATGTCAACCCTTGGATATTGATCTTGTAGATTGATGTCAACCCTTGAAGCAAGTCTGGTAGTAAATTTTGGTAGCCCTAGAGGTATGGTTAAGGAACTCGAGTTTGTATGAGGAATAAATACATGAATATTAGTGAATTTGTAGGTAATACTATAATAGATGGATAGTACATGTCGTGTTGTTTCCATTTATATGTGGTACGTCACGTAGTTCCTGACGGGTGAGGACATATGGCTTTGTGAAGTTGGAGGACCCTCATGAATATTCTAGAATCCCCTAGAAGGTCAACAAAGAAGTCAATTATTCTAGAAGCTCCTAGAAAGCCATCAATAAATTTATTAGTCAAAGTGGTTGTAACTAGGAGTTAATCATAGGTAAAGTTGTTGAAATAATAAAATAATTAAAAAGTAATTAGTTACAACAAGAAGTTGGTAGTTTATTAATTATGGTTAAAGTAGTTGCAACAAGAAAGTGGGTTAGCCCTAAAAGAGGGAAGTTGGGTAAAACGGTTAGAAGATGACCCCTAAAGGAAGGTACTTAGAGAAGTATAAATAAGAGAGAAAGAGACTTCCATTAGCACATATTGAGGACATTGAATATTTATCATGTGGAGTGTTATTGGCAGATATTATTGACATCCATGAGTTATAGAAAGGAAGGATGCATCTACGAGTTACAAGAAGGAAGGACGCATTCATGAGTTAAAGGAATGAAGGATGCATCCATGAGTTATAGGAACGAAGGATGTATATGTGATTTACAGGAAGGAAGGGTGCATCAGTGAGTTACAGGAAGGAAGAGCGCATCTACTAGTTACAGGAAGGAAGAGAGAATCTACAAGTTATAGGAAGAAAGAGTGCATCTGTGAGTTACAGGAAGCAAGGGAACATACATTTGTGAGTTACAAGAAAGAAGGGTGTGTACATCCGTGCGTTACAGGAAGTAAGGGTCACAGATCTGTTAAGGAAAAATGAATATCAGAAGATAAACTCCATCAAGTCAGTTACAGATGTAAAAGGTATGTTAGTTTATGTGTCATGAGGTTGCATTTTTGTGACATTGTGGAGCATGCTTGAGGCATGACTTTGTGAGTTTTGGTATATGTCCTCTTGGATGTATGGTAACTATTTTAGAGTATGATTTGAGACAGATTTGTTGAGGCACATTGTTGGTGCACATCTAGGTTATACTGGTATATATTGTGGTGCATTGTTAGAGGCATTTCTTGGTGTTCTTTGTATATGATCTATGAGATTAGATCTGGTTTGGTTTGATGCACATCTTGGTGATGGTCATGAGTTGTTGTGAGTAGTTGTGGTTGATGCACATATTGGTGATATTTTGCATATGGTTGAGAACTGTCTCGGTGATTGATCTTGGTGATTAGATTTGGTTTGGTTGATGAGATTGATGTGATAGGTTGATGTTAAGTTATTGTGATAGGTTGTTGGTACAGGTTGTGATAGGTTGTTGATGTGCATGGTTGGCACATGGTATGGTACTAGATTGATACTTGGTATAGTTGATGCACTTGTTATGGTACAGGTTGAGGTACATGTTGATGCATGGTACAGGTTGTTACTTGGTTGAGACAAATATCTTGTGATGGTATGTGGTGTTCTTGGTACATGCATTGTAGAGGCATGTGTTGGTGATGTTGGGAATATTGTTTGAGATATTCTCTTGGTGATCTTGGTATGGTTTGCATGCAGTTGAGTGTGGATCTGGTTTCATGGATGAGTCGGTGACAGTGGCAATGTCAATGATTTGGCACTTATATTTCAGGGTGGTTAGACAGGGCAAGGAAAAGGGGTTATAGCCTCCTTTTGGTTGGAGCTAAAGAATCGGGGAGTTGTAGCTTCCTTTAGTTTGAATCCTGAGAAATAGGTGCTTATAGCCACCTTCTGGTTGGATCCATAGAACACAGGGGGTCATAGCCTCCTTTTGGTTGGAGCTAGAGAATCAGGGAGTTGTATCTTCCTTCAAGTTAGAGCCTGAGAAACTAGGGGGTTGTAGCCTCCTTCTAGTTGTAGATGAAGAATGGGAAGTTGGTTTTCCGTATGAATGTATTTATTATGAAATATAAGAAAAACATTATGAGGTTTTCTCCCACATTGGGTTTCCACATAAATATTGGTGTACTGTGTATTTGTGGATGTGTCTATGATTGTTTATTAAGCACTGATGGATGATGATGTTTTTGATGCACTAATGTATTGATTGTTAATAATAAACCAATGATATACTTCTCATAAGGTTAAAAGAATACATACTGGGATTGAAAGTGATCAAAGTGCTCATATTGATTCACCCCCCCTCTCAGTATTTCAACAAAGAAAACCTTCGATGAAGTTTCCAAACTTCATGGCATTGATATGTAGTGTCATATATTCCATGACTTCCATTATTCAGGGAGAAACTAACCAACAGGCTTGGAGGGATGCCAATGTGTAGGATGATGTGTGCGACATTGTGCCAAGGTCAGAGGAAGAACCAATTCCAGGTGGATCTTCAAGAAGTACCTTCCTCACTAAGAGGGACTGTTGATGTATGTAACTTTGGACAAGTACTTCCACATCGGGTTTTTGTATAACATGTGGAAGTCATCCATAATGCCTCTTAGGACTTAGGAGATTCACTTTAATAAACTGAATGTATTTTTGTAATTAATGGAGTTTAATTAAATTAAATGACTAAGTATTTGGCATTAGTGAATTAAATTAAATCCTAGCCATTATATCTAAAGTGAAGGTGAGATTTAATCTCAGACCTTGATCACATTGGAGATCTAGGGTTTTGGATTTAGAGTAAACTAAAGATTATAAAATGCATCCTATGTGAGAAGAGTAGACACACACATAATGAGTGAGTGAGATCTCATTGATTAGGTGGAGAAGGAATTTCATCCAAGTGTGTAGGGGCAGGGTCCAAGGAAAGGATCAAAGGGGTAGTAGCCAGGTGTGATAGGCTAGATTATTTTGTTGATTTGTATTTTCCTCAGGTAGACCATTATCCCATAATGGGAGCCCGAGATTTTATATTAATAAAAATCAACAGAGGTATTAGTTTTCCCTTAGGGGTTTTTCCAAGGGTATTTTACCCATAAATTGCGTGTGTACTTTGTATACAGTTTCCTTATTTGTGATTCCATTGTAATGTTTCGTTAAAAACTCAGTGGTTATTTTACTCAATAAATTAAGACATTTAATTTATTTGGAAATAATATTCGGGTGTTGGGTTATGATAAAATTTAATAGGTTTTGGGATGGGGCCAATATTGCATAGCTGCAACTTTCTTGGGATCAACTTATTCTCCCTCCCAACCTACAATGTGACCCAAGTATTCAACCTTTGAAGCCCCAAAAGAACATTTATATTTTTTTACAAATAGTTGGTGGCCCTGAAGGAGTTGCAATGTTGATAGAACATTGCAAAGGACAAAACTAATCACTAGAAACTCATAATGACCTTCGTGCGTACAAAATTTGTCTTGGGGATATCTTCCTCTTTCATCATAATCTAGTGGTAGCTAGACCAAAGGTCAAGTTTAGTGAAAAAAATAGCTCCTTGAAGTTCATCCAACAAGTCATCAATAACTAGGATAGGAAATATGTCCTTAATTATCAACTTATTGAGAGCGTAGAAATTAGGACATGTGCACCAAGTACCTTCCTTCTTTAATACCATGACCACTAGTGCTGATTAAGGGCTATGTTAATACATGTGACTCATTCCCCCCACAATTTCTTAATTATATTTTTAATTTCATTTTTTTTTGCAAAAGGTTTCCTATAAGGATGCACATTGGGTGGTTGACTACCCGGAATGAGGGGAATACCATGGTCATCCTCCCCATGTGTAGGTGGTAAACCTCATGGCGTTTCAAAGACCTATTGATTCTTAGAGAGAACCAACTACAAACCAGGATGAACCTCTGGTGGTATGGTGTCAACTACATGTATGGCATTGAATTTCACAATAGCACTCAAGTTGCCTTTCTTCAATAACTTCTCCATACAATGAGAGGTTATAATTTCTAGGGAAATTGATGTAAAGCCCTTAAAGGTATGTTTTTTTCCCTTCCTAGATGAAGCTCGTGTGAAATTATTTGAAATCCAAGGTGAGTGTTCCCGAGGTGCATAACCATTTTACCCCAATAACTATATCACAACCACCCATTCAATGGAAAACATGTGAGTTTTGAGATGATACTCACCCATTTGTTGTTTCACATTTTCACATCTACCTCAACATTTCAACACACCACTATTGGTGATCATAATTTGAAAACTAGATATGGGACATACATAACAATGGGTGTCTTGTGCCACTCTCATATGGATAAAATTGTGGGTGCTACCACTTTCAATCAACACAATTACTTTGTGGTGCTTAATGTATCCAATTAATTTCAAGGTTTGTGGTGTCAAGAAACTTGATAGGGCATGGAGAGAAATTTGGGGTTCCTTGGAAAGACATTGCAAAGGGGCTTCATATTCCATGGGTGAGGTGGTGTCTTCAAAGTTGGTTCATGAGTATCATCAACAAGAACTTCCACTAAGTAGTCATGTGGAGATACATCCATTTGAATTTTGTTTTCTTTACATTTGTTCCCTTTGAAACATTACTCATCACAATTATAGAAAGATGGAGGCATTGACATTCTTTTGTATATTTGGGAGATAAATTGTGGATGTGAAATACTTGTGAGTTGGATGGTTTGGGGGTAGTTTCCATGAGGGGATTTGAGCGAGTGATGAATAACAATCTCTTGGTTTTTGCATTGATCACTACCTCAACTTTTGTAGCTCTATCATAAGCTTCCAACCATGTTTGTGGGAATTACATCATGATGTGTGCTCTAATTGCTTCCTTGAGACCATTGACAAAAAATTCTTTAAAAAAAAACAAATTAGCCCTCCATGTGGATTGTCAATTGCTCAGGGTGGTTATATATTCCATAACTGTGTTCGTTTGGCATCATTTTTTCAAGCATCCCAAATGGTGAATGTCATGCTCAAAATGAGCAGAAAGTGTTTTCACAAACTAAGTCCAAGCAATGTACCCTTTATATGACTTCATGTACCATTTCCACCATTACAAATGTTTAGCATCCAAATATAAGACCCTCACTTTTAGTTTGTTTAGGAAATCAGTAATGCCATGAATAGAGATGTAATGTTCCATTTAGGTCACCCACGTCGAGGGATCAAAGCCATCAAATTTGTTCATGTCTACTTTTGGAAACTAGTGTCATGAATTGTGATCTTGAAAGGGTGGGTAGTGGTTATCCTAAAATGACATGTGTGGGTCCTTCTCTTCATAAGTGGGGGATTCATCATTGGTTGGATCAATATTTGTGGTTGGCAGATCGATATCGAGTAGATAGTTAACATATTCAATATTTTGGTTTGGTTTTCCATTGTTTGATTTAGAACATTGAGTGTAACCTCAATGCAATTAACCTTTCTATCCATATCTTGGTGTTGAGCATATTGGTTCTATTGTTGGTTCTCTAAGTTGGCCATGTTGTGAGTTTGAACCATGGGACCACCAATATTTTGTGGAGGTGTTATTTTTCACTTATCTTACTATGATCAATGGCTTAAAAGGATTCTATTCATATATACCTCGAATCATTGTATTGTTGGGTCCACTTGAAAAACAAATTACTTGAGAGGGAGGTACAAGCGATTAGTGTGACATAATGAATATTTTGAGATAGGTCTCCAACGATGTGTTGGTGGGTCCATTATTACTCCATTTTTTTCTTGTTTTCTTTTTTCCTTTTTTTGAGTACTACTCATATAAGACTATTAATCCTAGTTGAATATTGTTGCAATGACAAAATTTTCAAATTCCTTCTAGATGCAAAGATGTAGGAATTTTTTTGGCTAGCTATAGGATCCTATAGACAAAGGAGTGCCATGCTATAGCTATATGATATACTTATAGGGTCCAACATTGGTACTTGGCCTAATATATCAGGGAACTAACAAAGAAGGATAAATCATGCCCTTGTCCATACAACTCTACTTCCTAGGTACTAGAGAGTGATCTCTCCAAGTGATGTTCTCGATGTACTATAGCAACAAGATGGTTGATTAGTTGATCTAGGGTTTGTTTCAGGTATACTTAGGGGACTTTCTATATACTCAAAGGTACATTGAAGTGAGTTCTGTATACATGTGTTGTTTGATGTGGTACTACTCGAAGGGGTGCCAACAAGGATTACAAGGGTTTACAACATGATTCCACTTGTATTTCCTGCATGTATTCTTCCCCAATGCAATTTTACTTACTAAACAATAGAGAATTTTGTTATTCAATATACCATTGTGTTATTTAAAGACATTGGAACATGTCTCTAACCTAAAAAAAAGTCTACTAAAATTCAGAGGCACATACTAGCTCAAGAAAGATCTTTGATACCACTTGTGGTGTTCCTTAACCCTTGGAAATTGGAAAACAACCAAACATATAGAGAATAAAATTGCATATTAATTAGAAACAATAGATGGTAATATAAAAAACTATAAAATTACCCTTTTATATTGATAATGTAAAGTAGAAAACAATGTTCACTTGCTTCTTAAGGTGGGGTAACCTTCCACTAAGCAAAGCTCCAAATACACAACACAAGACAAACATTACATAGTCTCGTGTCTATATAAATATATTTTACATAGAAAATATCCTAACTACTTGTAGTTCCATCACTAATGGGTACCAACTACTTGTTGGGCCTTTTAAAGTGGGCCATTTTACATTGAAAAACTATCCACTACTATAGAATGGGCCTTATTCAACAAGGATGACTGCATATAAAAACTAACTAACTCTTATGTAGCCTAAACTAAGGAGGTTAGGGTAGGATTTTTGGCCCTTGGTTATGGAAGGTTGCAAAGATTAAGGAAAGAAGCATGAAGTGCGAACTCCGCGGAAGACAAGTTGACTGAGATTGGGTCGAAGTGGCCAAAACAATAGAAAGACGGAGCGAAGTAAGAGAAAGCAAGCCATTGGACGGGGAGATCGAGGAAGACAGATCAACAAGGAAGATGGATTGTGGATGACTCAGCAAGTGGAAGAAGCCACCAATGGATTCTTTGGAGCAACTCGTAGGAAAGAAGGAAAGACATGCCGATGAAGCCTTGAAAACACGGGTCAAGTTGACCTAGGGTTTTAGACATATAAGGTTTTGGTATTTAGGGTTTTGACACCTAGGTTTTGGCCTAAGGTTGTCTGAGAGTCATTGTAATGCATAAATAAAGGTCAAGAGGACCTGGGATGGATTCGATTATGTATGATGAGTGATTGTTGTTATTTCGGAGAGAGAATTACTGTGAGGTGAGAGAAGTCTGTGTTGTAATATCTTCAGCTGGGTGCGAAGATCAACCCTGCAGCTGGGTGCACATGGAGGGGAGAGAGGAAGAGAAAGAAAGAGAGATCTGCAAGATAAGAGTGCAGATAGAACTATATGCTTTCATCTAATATATTATAAAGCATAGTTTTTGGACCTATCCCTAGGGAGAGGGTGAACCATGTATATCTTGTTGTTGTGTGTGATTGATGTTGTTTTCTTCTGATCTTCGATACACTCTTAATGCAATATTGTGTTAGATATGATATATAGTTCACACAGTAGGCTTAAGAAAGATAAAGACTAACTTTATCTGTGTGAGAGTGTTGCCCTGGATCCACTTTTCATTTCCTCTAGTTGTAGACACCTGTGTCCTGCAACCCCCTATAGCTACTTCAGGTGAGATTGAATCTTTTTTGTAGGTGTTGTCGAAAGGGCCAATATTTAGGGCTTGTTGGTGCGCTGTTAGAACTGAACCCTGGGTCTGACCCTGTGCCAACAAATGGTTCCATTGTCGGGATCGAGATCTTCTTGAGGGAATGTCAAGGAGGTTTCCATTGAAGACAAAGATTCAGATGTGAATAGAAGAGCAAGAGAAGGACTTCATTGAAGCTCAGAATAAGAACCCTAATATTAGTCAGAGGATTGGTTGGGAAGGTATATCTTTACTGATATACAAGAGATTTTCTTTGGAGGAATTCATAAGGAGCTATATGAGTGGCTAGCCAGATTAGCAAATACCTAAATTGAAATCAGACTCAGGCCACCTGTGGTTTGGACGTCGGCGCTGATCAAGAAGGTCAAGAGAGTTTATAACGCCATTTCAAGAGAAGTATATCATTGTTTTGATAGTACCATTGGAGGGTACATTACTGAGTTTGTTATTGATAGAGTAGAATCATATAGCCAAGCAGAGAGATATTTCTTTAAGGGACCGAGAGGAAAATTTTTACATGTTCTAAAGTTGAAGATCAAGATGCTATTGCATGAGAAGAACATCCTAAATATATAGTAGTGGGTCAGATTGAAAAAGTTAATGTTCAGGAATTCAAATTGCGACAACGACACAGAGGTCGGACACACGCACAGTGGGAGAACTTTCAGAGAAGTTCCTCTGGTGAACTTGTTTGAGTAGAATCACGAACCTCCAACACAAGAAGAAGGGTTCTACAGTGGAGAAGAAAAAGAGTTACTGAACGAGGAGCATTCTAAGTCCGCTAGGGTAGAAGAAGGGAAGACTGAAGAACCTCGTCGAGAAGAGTCAGAAACTTCAGGAACTGCGCAGATTGTTGAAGTAATTACTATTACGCCTCTTGTTGTGTTAACAACATTAAGTAACCAGAGTAACCTAAGTTATCAGAGAAATCAAAGCACTGGTACAAGTGGTTCAGTGCATACTCAGTCAGAAACCCTAGGAAGATCTATGGGAAATGAGATGAGGTTACCCACCTTTAGGGGAGATGGATCTAAAGATCTTGATCAACATTGGTTCTTATGCGAAGTTGTATGGAGTATTAGGAATGTCACTGATGAAGCTGTTAAGAGAGCTCAGTTTAGTAATACCCTGAGAGACCATGCACTGAGTTGGTACATGAAGTTCATCCAGGGATTTGCATAGCCAAAATCGATGAACGATATCAAGATTGCGTTGATTGCAGAATTCAGGAAACCCAAGTTGGAGTCACAGTGAATCACATAGTTGAAAGAAATCAAGCAGGAAGTAGTTGAACCTGTTTGGGAGTTTGATCAGAGGTTTAATACCATGACAGTTCATTTGAGTTTTCAGATTCTAGAAGAATAGAATAAAGAATGGTTCATTGCTGCCCTCTTATGACACATCAAAGTCCCTTTGATGCAATAGAAGATCACTTCACAAGCTGAGGCGCTGGAGATCTCTATGAAACTAGAATCAGCCCCTATGGGAGAGTCCAACTCAGGTATGAGTCAAATTTTGAGTCAGCTAACTAGCTTATCACTGCAGGTCGAAGATATGAAGAAAGATAAGGGAAAAGATAAAAGAGAATATATTTGGTGTATCAGATGCAAATCAGAAGGCCATGACAAGGATCATTGTCCTCTATTTAATGAGTACTTGGCTTCAGAAGCCCCGAGCCCTTTGAAGCAGGTTACTCTACCTTGGTGAGAGGTATGTAGAAATAGACATCACCATGGAGAATGTTATTACATGCAAAAATATGTCCATACACCTACCAACCTTTACTGCACATTCTGTAAATCTGTGGGGCATGATGAGAAAGATTGTAGGGCTTATGATCTCTTGCATGAAAGATCAAGAGACACATATAGAATTTGAGGTGAAGTATATCAAGAAGGAAATACTATGCAGTTTAACTCTCTAGGAAGAGGAAACTTCAACCCTCGTGGAAGATTCATAGGAAGAGGACGACGAGGAGGCATGGGCCGAGTTTGAGGTTAGATTGTTTGTTATAAATGCACACAACCAGGTCACTTGGCAAGGGTCTGTCAGAACCCTTGTACCACTTGCAGTTACTGCAACTCATTTGAACATGTCATAGAAGATTGTCCTGCGCTATTATCCAAACTTCAGGAGAGACGAGGAGGGAACCAACAAGTACAACTAATATCAACAAAACCTCGCGGAGTGGATCCTAGATTCATTGTTATCACTAGAGGAGGCGCTGCTACAAGAGAAGATAGGGTGACTCTAGGGAAGATTACAAAAGAATCAGGAGTTAGAAGCGTTGCGGAGAAGACACATTAGTTTGATCCAAAGAAAGAGAAGTAGACATTTGAAGAGGCAAGAAAAGAGTTTGGAAGAGATCCTGATTCTTCATTAAAGGCACAACCAAAAGTGAGATAATGTGGAATTCCCCTGGCCTTTGATCAGTCTGCTTTGCCCAGAGAAGGAAAAGAGGTAAGCAGGCTTATGGAATTCTTATGTACTTGCATTAATTTGTTTAAGGATGAAAAATCCATACAAGAACTACAAAATTTGATCAGACAATATGAGATAGGAAGGGTAGATCCTCTACTGAATAAAGCAGTACATCAGCTATCCAAAAAGAGAAGGACAAATAAGAAACTACACCTTAATGCTCAAATTGGAGAATATGATATAGATTATGTGGTCCTTGACTTAGGGTTGGAGGTCAATGTTATGACGAAGAAGACTTGGGAACTGATGGGAAAAACTAAGTTGATCTATTCCCCTATTAGGCTTAGGATAGCTAATCAGTAGACAATAAGCCCCTTTGGTAGGTTGGAGCATGTACCTATGGACATTGACGGGGTAAGAACATTTGTGTACTTCGAGGTGATTGAGATAGTTGATTATAGTTGTACTTATCCTGCGCTGTTAGGAATTGATTGGGATTTCAACAATTCCACTGTTGTTCACTTAAAGAAAAGAAGAATGACATTCGAAGGTGATGGCCTTAGGGTCATTGCACCTCTAGATTCTGATGAAGCTAGAAGATACATAGAACCCATCGGAGAGGAAGACCGCGCATATGAGTTAGAGAATATATATAAATTGACATCAAGACATCAGGATTACATTAACCCTACAACATATGGGAACTTAAGCTAGAGAAGTGACATTACATGCTCATTGGACTCAAAAGAAGCACTGGAGAACTGGCAGAACAAGATGTATGAATTTTATGGGCAGAGATGTGCCATATTGACCAGGGAAGTTCGCTGGATTGGCACAGAAGTAAGTAACTTTCCCACATTTGATGGTTTAAATAATTTAGAAACTTTCTTGTTGAAATTTGAAGAAGTTGTACCAATACAACAAATATTGTTGGCACTGGATGAGGCTTTGAAAGCTACTCCAACAAGATGGTGGGGGACACATAAAAGGAACATCGTGGACTGGATGCAATGTTTCACTTTGATGACAATGCGATTTTCAGACAACATTGAAGGATGTGAAGTTAGATACACAGGTCAAAGCTATCCGAAGGACCACGTGCGAGGTTGTGAGGAGGCTTGGAGCAACATTCCTTAAGAGAAGTGGGTGCATAAGTTCATAAATACTATGGACACAATGCCTATCAATTGGTATCTTCAAGAAGAACTGTGCCTTATTTTTATTTGAAAGTCAGTATCCCACAATGGATCAAGCTTTGCAGGTTGTCAGACAGAAATTCTTTGAGGAGGAACCTAACCTCCCTGTGGAGCAAGAAGAGGATGAATGGATTGCACCTCTTCAGAAACTGCAAGGATGTTACAATATCAATGTTGATGAAGACAATGACCCTAGTAATGTAAACATTGCAGAAACAGAAGGACAAAGAGACGTAGAAGGACCAGGAGTCGAACTACCTTTCATTGGACAACCGATCAAAATCAAGAAAGTTAATATTGGAACAGAGAAAACACCTAAGATTGCTAATGTTGGAGATTACTGGGATGATGCCACCATTGATAAGATCACATAATTACTGCATGAATATCAGGACTTGTTCCCAACCAAGTTCATTGATATGAAGGGCATAAAAGGGCCCATGGGAGAGATGAAGATCCCCTTGAAACCAAATGCAAGGCCAATTAATAAGAGACCCTACATATTGAATCCTAAATATAAGGAAAAAGTTAAGATTGAACTAGACAAAATGCTAGAAGCAGGAATCATAGAACCTGTAGAAGAGTTAGAATGGATTAGTCTTATGGTGGTACAAGATAAGAAGATAGGAGAGATCAAGATCTGCATAGATCTCAAGAAGTTGAATGATGCCTGTTTGCATGACCCATTCCCTACACCTTTTACAGACGAAGTGTTAGATAATGTAGGAGGACAGGAGGTATATTCCTTTACAGATGGATTTTTAGGTTATCACCAGATCAGGATTGCCAAGGAAGATCACCACAAGACCACATTTGCAACATAATGGAGTTCCTACCAATACACAGTGATGCCTTTCGGGTTGAAGAATGCACCAACCATCTTTTCTGGGGTGGTGGTCGAAGCATTCAAGAAGTTTCTACATAAATTTTTGGAAGCATATTTTGATGATTGGACTGTTTTTAGCCTATTGCAGAATCATATTGAATGTTTAAGCCTAATGTTGGATAAGTGTAGGCAATGTCAGATTGCCTTGAATCTAAAGAAGTGCATGGTCTTTTCACCCTTTGGAGTGTTGTTAGGCCATATTGTGTGTAAACATGGGTTGCTGGTAGACCCATCCAAGATTGCCATTATTGTTGATCTACCCCCTCCTACTTCAGTTAGACAGTTGCGCACTGCGTTGGGACATACTGGATACTATAGGAAGTTCATTAAGGGATATGCACATATTAAAACACCCATGGAGAAGTTTCTGAAGAAAGATTGTCAGTTTCAATGGACAGAAGAATGTCAACAGAGCTTCGACACACTGAAACATAAAATGGTTATTATGCATATTCTGGTTTTCCCAGATTGGAGAAAGGAATTTCACGTACATGTCGATGCTTCATCTATTTCACTAGGAGTAGTGTTAGCACAACCAAGAGTAGGAGATATTGACCATATTTTAGCCTTTGCTAGCAGAAAGCTATCTACAGCTAAGATAAACTACACTACCACTAAGAGAGAAGGTTTATCCATGGTGTACGCACTGTAGAAGTTTCGACACTACTTGTTGGGAGGACATTTTAAGATGTTCACTGATCACTCTGCATTGAAATACCTAGTCAACAAGCCAGTGTTGGGGGGAAGAATATGCAGATGGCTATTGTTATTCCAGGAATATGATTTTGAGATTGTGGTCAAGCCAAGGAGAATGAACAAGGGCCCTGATCATTTGTCTAGGTTGGAGCATGGAGAGGAACCTACTAGTTTGGAGGATACACTACCAGATGCATAGTTGTTGGCCATTAGAAGGGTTGATGACCACCTCGCCGAGATAGTCCAGTTCCTATCAATAGGAATGACACCATTTGTCTAGATTAGAGCATGGAGAGGAACCTACTAGTTTGGAGGATACACTACCAAATGCACAGTTGTTGACCATTAGAAGGGTTGATGACCACTTCGCTAAGATAGTCCAGTTCCTGTCAACATGAATGACACCTAGTGAATATACAATCATCCAGAAGAAACAATTGGTAGTGCGCGCTGCAAAATTTTCACTTATAGCCGGACAACTATACAAGATGGGACATGATGAGATCCTGAGGAGATGCGTTATGGAGGCAGAAAGACCATTGATTTTAGCAGAGGCACATGAAGGCATCATAGGAGGACACTATGCAGGGAAAGCAACAACGTAGAAGGTTTTAAGAGCTGTCCTTTAGTGGCCTACTTTACATAAAGATGCCAAGGAATACTATAAAGCCTATGATGTATGCCATAGAGTTGGGAAGCCTTCTCGGAGAGATGAGATGCCTTTAGCACCACAACTGACTTTGCAAGCATTTGAGAAATGGGAAATTGATTTCGTGGGACCTATAAACCCACCAGGGAAGCGCACATGAGCTAGATACATCATCACTGCGACAGAGTATTTGACAAGATGGGCAGAAGTAAGAGCAGTTAAGGACTGTAGTGCAACTACAGCTGTGTGATTTATATTTGAGGATATCATAACCAGGTTTGGATGCCCAAAGACCCTGATAAGAGATGAAGGTACACACTTTATTAATAAGACTATTGAAGCTTTGACTCAGGAATTTGAAGTCCACCATCAGAAGAGTACTCCTTACCATCCACAAGTGAATGGGACTATCGAAGCTTTCAACAAGATCTTGGAGACAACGCTGACGAAGATTTGTAGTGTGAACATGGATGACTGGGATTTGAGAGTACCAGCAGTGCTATGGGTTTATAGAACTACTTGCAAGAAGCTAACAATGCAGACTCCCTTTAAATTGGTGTATGGCCTAGAAGCAGTTGTCCCTATGGAATATTTGGTTCCTAGTCTCAAAATTGCAGTATTCACAGATATGGATGACACTGGCGTTGTTCAAGAGAGGCTTGCGCAGTTGGTAGAACTAGAAGAAGATCAATTTATTGTAGGATTCCATCAACATGTATAGAAGGAATGATAAAAGGCCTATCATGATAGACACATCAAGAAGAAATCCCCCAAGCAAGGAGATTTGGTATTGGTATATGGCAACAAGTTCATGAAGCATCCAGGGAAGTTCAGGACACGTTGGCTTGGACCATATGAGGTTGCTAATGCTACAGAAGGAGGAGCTGCGCAGTTGAAGACTTTGAATGGAGAATGGAAGGAAGGTTTGGTGAATGTTATCTGGTTGAAATTATACTATGACATCCAGCTGCCTCACAGCTCTCAATAGAAGCATGAGAAAAAGGGTCTAGGAACCAGGTGTAGTTGAAACTGGGTACCATACACAAAAAAGACAATTTGCATAAGGAAAGAAGGGTGGGATAGAGCAGAAAGCAAAGGCTACTCTGCGCAGTCTGAAGACAAAGAAAAACATAAGGTTCGGACCTAAAGTGTCGCGGGACGAGTCACATGTGAGTGTTGGGGGCCTGTTGGCCCTTGGTTATGGAATATTACGAAGATTAAGGAAAGAAGCGTGAAGTGCGAATTGCGCGGAAGACAATTTGACTAAGATTGGGTCGAAGTGGCCAAAAGAGAAGAAAAGATGGAGAGAAGTAAGAGAAAGCAAGCCATTGGATGGGGAGATCGAGGAAGACAGATCAAAAAGGAGGATGGATCATGAACGACTCAGCGAGCGAAAGAAGCCACCAATGGATTCTTTGGAGCACCTTGCAGGAAAGAAGGAAAGATAGGCTGGTGAAGCCCTGAAAACGCAGGTCAAGTTGACCTAGGGTTTTGGTATTTAGGGTTTTGACACCTAGGTTTCAGCCTAAGGTTGTTCGAGAGTCACTGTAATGTATAAATAAAGGTCAAGAGGACCTAGGATGGATTCGATTATGTATGATGAGTGATTGTTGTTATTGTTGAGAGAGAAGTATTGTGAGGTGAGAGAAGTCTGTGTTGTAAGATCTTCAGCTGGGTGTGAATATCAACCCTGCAACTGGGTGCTCAGGGAGGGGAGAGAGGAAGAGAAAAAAAGAGAGATATGCAAGCTAAGAGTGCAGATAGAACTGTATGCTTTCATCTAATATATTATAAAGCACAGTTCTATGGACGTATCCCTACGGAGAGGGTGAACCACGTATATCTTGTTGTTGTGTGTGATTGATGTTGTGTTCTCCTGATCTCTGATATACTGTTAATGCAATATTGTGTTAGATCTGAGATATAGTTCGTGCAATATGCTTAACAAAGATAAAGACTAACTTGATCTTTGTGAGAGTGTTTCCCTGGATCCACTTTGCATTTCCTTTGGTTGTAGACACCTGTGTCCTGCAACCCCCTATAGCTACTTCGGGTGAGACTGCATCTG
>JASDQU010101766.1:203753-278052 GCA_032191745.1 Picea mariana | reverse complement strand
CATTCTAAGTCCGCTAGGGTAGAAGAAGGGAAGACTGAAGAACCTCGTCGAGAAGAGTCAGAAACTTCAGGAACTGCGCAGATTGTTGAAGTAATTACTATTACGCCTCTTGTTGTGTTAACAACATTAAGTAACCAGAGTAACCTAAGTTATCAGAGAAATCAAAGCACTGGTACAAGTGGTTCAGTGCATACTCAGTCAGAAACCCTAGGAAGATCTATGGGAAATGAGATGAGGTTACCCACCTTTAGGGGAGATGGATCTAAAGATCTTGATCAACATTGGTTCTTATGCGAAGTTGTATGGAGTATTAGGAATGTCACTGATGAAGCTGTTAAGAGAGCTCAGTTTAGTAATACCCTGAGAGACCATGCACTGAGTTGGTACATGAAGTTCATCCAGGGATTTGCATAGCCAAAATCGATGAACGATATCAAGATTGCGTTGATTGCAGAATTCAGGAAACCCAAGTTGGAGTCACAGTGAATCACATAGTTGAAAGAAATCAAGCAGGAAGTAGTTGAACCTGTTTGGGAGTTTGATCAGAGGTTTAATACCATGACAGTTCATTTGAGTTTTCAGATTCTAGAAGAATAGAATAAAGAATGGTTCATTGCTGCCCTCTTATGACACATCAAAGTCCCTTTGATGCAATAGAAGATCACTTCACAAGCTGAGGCGCTGGAGATCTCTATGAAACTAGAATCAGCCCCTATGGGAGAGTCCAACTCAGGTATGAGTCAAATTTTGAGTCAGCTAACTAGCTTATCACTGCAGGTCGAAGATATGAAGAAAGATAAGGGAAAAGATAAAAGAGAATATATTTGGTGTATCAGATGCAAATCAGAAGGCCATGACAAGGATCATTGTCCTCTATTTAATGAGTACTTGGCTTCAGAAGCCCCGAGCCCTTTGAAGCAGGTTACTCTACCTTGGTGAGAGGTATGTAGAAATAGACATCACCATGGAGAATGTTATTACATGCAAAAATATGTCCATACACCTACCAACCTTTACTGCACATTCTGTAAATCTGTGGGGCATGATGAGAAAGATTGTAGGGCTTATGATCTCTTGCATGAAAGATCAAGAGACACATATAGAATTTGAGGTGAAGTATATCAAGAAGGAAATACTATGCAGTTTAACTCTCTAGGAAGAGGAAACTTCAACCCTCGTGGAAGATTCATAGGAAGAGGACGACGAGGAGGCATGGGCCGAGTTTGAGGTTAGATTGTTTGTTATAAATGCACACAACCAGGTCACTTGGCAAGGGTCTGTCAGAACCCTTGTACCACTTGCAGTTACTGCAACTCATTTGAACATGTCATAGAAGATTGTCCTGCGCTATTATCCAAACTTCAGGAGAGACGAGGAGGGAACCAACAAGTACAACTAATATCAACAAAACCTCGCGGAGTGGATCCTAGATTCATTGTTATCACTAGAGGAGGCGCTGCTACAAGAGAAGATAGGGTGACTCTAGGGAAGATTACAAAAGAATCAGGAGTTAGAAGCGTTGCGGAGAAGACACATTAGTTTGATCCAAAGAAAGAGAAGTAGACATTTGAAGAGGCAAGAAAAGAGTTTGGAAGAGATCCTGATTCTTCATTAAAGGCACAACCAAAAGTGAGATAATGTGGAATTCCCCTGGCCTTTGATCAGTCTGCTTTGCCCAGAGAAGGAAAAGAGGTAAGCAGGCTTATGGAATTCTTATGTACTTGCATTAATTTGTTTAAGGATGAAAAATCCATACAAGAACTACAAAATTTGATCAGACAATATGAGATAGGAAGGGTAGATCCTCTACTGAATAAAGCAGTACATCAGCTATCCAAAAAGAGAAGGACAAATAAGAAACTACACCTTAATGCTCAAATTGGAGAATATGATATAGATTATGTGGTCCTTGACTTAGGGTTGGAGGTCAATGTTATGACGAAGAAGACTTGGGAACTGATGGGAAAAACTAAGTTGATCTATTCCCCTATTAGGCTTAGGATAGCTAATCAGTAGACAATAAGCCCCTTTGGTAGGTTGGAGCATGTACCTATGGACATTGACGGGGTAAGAACATTTGTGTACTTCGAGGTGATTGAGATAGTTGATTATAGTTGTACTTATCCTGCGCTGTTAGGAATTGATTGGGATTTCAACAATTCCACTGTTGTTCACTTAAAGAAAAGAAGAATGACATTCGAAGGTGATGGCCTTAGGGTCATTGCACCTCTAGATTCTGATGAAGCTAGAAGATACATAGAACCCATCGGAGAGGAAGACCGCGCATATGAGTTAGAGAATATATATAAATTGACATCAAGACATCAGGATTACATTAACCCTACAACATATGGGAACTTAAGCTAGAGAAGTGACATTACATGCTCATTGGACTCAAAAGAAGCACTGGAGAACTGGCAGAACAAGATGTATGAATTTTATGGGCAGAGATGTGCCATATTGACCAGGGAAGTTCGCTGGATTGGCACAGAAGTAAGTAACTTTCCCACATTTGATGGTTTAAATAATTTAGAAACTTTCTTGTTGAAATTTGAAGAAGTTGTACCAATACAACAAATATTGTTGGCACTGGATGAGGCTTTGAAAGCTACTCCAACAAGATGGTGGGGGACACATAAAAGGAACATCGTGGACTGGATGCAATGTTTCACTTTGATGACAATGCGATTTTCAGACAACATTGAAGGATGTGAAGTTAGATACACAGGTCAAAGCTATCCGAAGGACCACGTGCGAGGTTGTGAGGAGGCTTGGAGCAACATTCCTTAAGAGAAGTGGGTGCATAAGTTCATAAATACTATGGACACAATGCCTATCAATTGGTATCTTCAAGAAGAACTGTGCCTTATTTTTATTTGAAAGTCAGTATCCCACAATGGATCAAGCTTTGCAGGTTGTCAGACAGAAATTCTTTGAGGAGGAACCTAACCTCCCTGTGGAGCAAGAAGAGGATGAATGGATTGCACCTCTTCAGAAACTGCAAGGATGTTACAATATCAATGTTGATGAAGACAATGACCCTAGTAATGTAAACATTGCAGAAACAGAAGGACAAAGAGACGTAGAAGGACCAGGAGTCGAACTACCTTTCATTGGACAACCGATCAAAATCAAGAAAGTTAATATTGGAACAGAGAAAACACCTAAGATTGCTAATGTTGGAGATTACTGGGATGATGCCACCATTGATAAGATCACATAATTACTGCATGAATATCAGGACTTGTTCCCAACCAAGTTCATTGATATGAAGGGCATAAAAGGGCCCATGGGAGAGATGAAGATCCCCTTGAAACCAAATGCAAGGCCAATTAATAAGAGACCCTACATATTGAATCCTAAATATAAGGAAAAAGTTAAGATTGAACTAGACAAAATGCTAGAAGCAGGAATCATAGAACCTGTAGAAGAGTTAGAATGGATTAGTCTTATGGTGGTACAAGATAAGAAGATAGGAGAGATCAAGATCTGCATAGATCTCAAGAAGTTGAATGATGCCTGTTTGCATGACCCATTCCCTACACCTTTTACAGACGAAGTGTTAGATAATGTAGGAGGACAGGAGGTATATTCCTTTACAGATGGATTTTTAGGTTATCACCAGATCAGGATTGCCAAGGAAGATCACCACAAGACCACATTTGCAACATAATGGAGTTCCTACCAATACACAGTGATGCCTTTCGGGTTGAAGAATGCACCAACCATCTTTTCTGGGGTGGTGGTCGAAGCATTCAAGAAGTTTCTACATAAATTTTTGGAAGCATATTTTGATGATTGGACTGTTTTTAGCCTATTGCAGAATCATATTGAATGTTTAAGCCTAATGTTGGATAAGTGTAGGCAATGTCAGATTGCCTTGAATCTAAAGAAGTGCATGGTCTTTTCACCCTTTGGAGTGTTGTTAGGCCATATTGTGTGTAAACATGGGTTGCTGGTAGACCCATCCAAGATTGCCATTATTGTTGATCTACCCCCTCCTACTTCAGTTAGACAGTTGCGCACTGCGTTGGGACATACTGGATACTATAGGAAGTTCATTAAGGGATATGCACATATTAAAACACCCATGGAGAAGTTTCTGAAGAAAGATTGTCAGTTTCAATGGACAGAAGAATGTCAACAGAGCTTCGACACACTGAAACATAAAATGGTTATTATGCATATTCTGGTTTTCCCAGATTGGAGAAAGGAATTTCACGTACATGTCGATGCTTCATCTATTTCACTAGGAGTAGTGTTAGCACAACCAAGAGTAGGAGATATTGACCATATTTTAGCCTTTGCTAGCAGAAAGCTATCTACAGCTAAGATAAACTACACTACCACTAAGAGAGAAGGTTTATCCATGGTGTACGCACTGTAGAAGTTTCGACACTACTTGTTGGGAGGACATTTTAAGATGTTCACTGATCACTCTGCATTGAAATACCTAGTCAACAAGCCAGTGTTGGGGGGAAGAATATGCAGATGGCTATTGTTATTCCAGGAATATGATTTTGAGATTGTGGTCAAGCCAAGGAGAATGAACAAGGGCCCTGATCATTTGTCTAGGTTGGAGCATGGAGAGGAACCTACTAGTTTGGAGGATACACTACCAGATGCATAGTTGTTGGCCATTAGAAGGGTTGATGACCACCTCGCCGAGATAGTCCAGTTCCTATCAATAGGAATGACACCATTTGTCTAGATTAGAGCATGGAGAGGAACCTACTAGTTTGGAGGATACACTACCAAATGCACAGTTGTTGACCATTAGAAGGGTTGATGACCACTTCGCTAAGATAGTCCAGTTCCTGTCAACATGAATGACACCTAGTGAATATACAATCATCCAGAAGAAACAATTGGTAGTGCGCGCTGCAAAATTTTCACTTATAGCCGGACAACTATACAAGATGGGACATGATGAGATCCTGAGGAGATGCGTTATGGAGGCAGAAAGACCATTGATTTTAGCAGAGGCACATGAAGGCATCATAGGAGGACACTATGCAGGGAAAGCAACAACGTAGAAGGTTTTAAGAGCTGTCCTTTAGTGGCCTACTTTACATAAAGATGCCAAGGAATACTATAAAGCCTATGATGTATGCCATAGAGTTGGGAAGCCTTCTCGGAGAGATGAGATGCCTTTAGCACCACAACTGACTTTGCAAGCATTTGAGAAATGGGAAATTGATTTCGTGGGACCTATAAACCCACCAGGGAAGCGCACATGAGCTAGATACATCATCACTGCGACAGAGTATTTGACAAGATGGGCAGAAGTAAGAGCAGTTAAGGACTGTAGTGCAACTACAGCTGTGTGATTTATATTTGAGGATATCATAACCAGGTTTGGATGCCCAAAGACCCTGATAAGAGATGAAGGTACACACTTTATTAATAAGACTATTGAAGCTTTGACTCAGGAATTTGAAGTCCACCATCAGAAGAGTACTCCTTACCATCCACAAGTGAATGGGACTATCGAAGCTTTCAACAAGATCTTGGAGACAACGCTGACGAAGATTTGTAGTGTGAACATGGATGACTGGGATTTGAGAGTACCAGCAGTGCTATGGGTTTATAGAACTACTTGCAAGAAGCTAACAATGCAGACTCCCTTTAAATTGGTGTATGGCCTAGAAGCAGTTGTCCCTATGGAATATTTGGTTCCTAGTCTCAAAATTGCAGTATTCACAGATATGGATGACACTGGCGTTGTTCAAGAGAGGCTTGCGCAGTTGGTAGAACTAGAAGAAGATCAATTTATTGTAGGATTCCATCAACATGTATAGAAGGAATGATAAAAGGCCTATCATGATAGACACATCAAGAAGAAATCCCCCAAGCAAGGAGATTTGGTATTGGTATATGGCAACAAGTTCATGAAGCATCCAGGGAAGTTCAGGACACGTTGGCTTGGACCATATGAGGTTGCTAATGCTACAGAAGGAGGAGCTGCGCAGTTGAAGACTTTGAATGGAGAATGGAAGGAAGGTTTGGTGAATGTTATCTGGTTGAAATTATACTATGACATCCAGCTGCCTCACAGCTCTCAATAGAAGCATGAGAAAAAGGGTCTAGGAACCAGGTGTAGTTGAAACTGGGTACCATACACAAAAAAGACAATTTGCATAAGGAAAGAAGGGTGGGATAGAGCAGAAAGCAAAGGCTACTCTGCGCAGTCTGAAGACAAAGAAAAACATAAGGTTCGGACCTAAAGTGTCGCGGGACGAGTCACATGTGAGTGTTGGGGGCCTGTTGGCCCTTGGTTATGGAATATTACGAAGATTAAGGAAAGAAGCGTGAAGTGCGAATTGCGCGGAAGACAATTTGACTAAGATTGGGTCGAAGTGGCCAAAAGAGAAGAAAAGATGGAGAGAAGTAAGAGAAAGCAAGCCATTGGATGGGGAGATCGAGGAAGACAGATCAAAAAGGAGGATGGATCATGAACGACTCAGCGAGCGAAAGAAGCCACCAATGGATTCTTTGGAGCACCTTGCAGGAAAGAAGGAAAGATAGGCTGGTGAAGCCCTGAAAACGCAGGTCAAGTTGACCTAGGGTTTTGGTATTTAGGGTTTTGACACCTAGGTTTCAGCCTAAGGTTGTTCGAGAGTCACTGTAATGTATAAATAAAGGTCAAGAGGACCTAGGATGGATTCGATTATGTATGATGAGTGATTGTTGTTATTGTTGAGAGAGAAGTATTGTGAGGTGAGAGAAGTCTGTGTTGTAAGATCTTCAGCTGGGTGTGAATATCAACCCTGCAACTGGGTGCTCAGGGAGGGGAGAGAGGAAGAGAAAAAAAGAGAGATATGCAAGCTAAGAGTGCAGATAGAACTGTATGCTTTCATCTAATATATTATAAAGCACAGTTCTATGGACGTATCCCTACGGAGAGGGTGAACCACGTATATCTTGTTGTTGTGTGTGATTGATGTTGTGTTCTCCTGATCTCTGATATACTGTTAATGCAATATTGTGTTAGATCTGAGATATAGTTCGTGCAATATGCTTAACAAAGATAAAGACTAACTTGATCTTTGTGAGAGTGTTTCCCTGGATCCACTTTGCATTTCCTTTGGTTGTAGACACCTGTGTCCTGCAACCCCCTATAGCTACTTCGGGTGAGACTGCATCTGMTTTGCAGGTGTTGCCGAAAGGGCCAATAGTTAGGGCTTGTTAGTTTGCTATTAGAACTGAACCCTAGGTATGCCCCTGTGCCAACAAGGACCCAAACAACGAAAGAATGATGATCTTTTAAAAARTTAATTATTATACAAATATTGAATACAACAATTTAAAATATAGCTGAATCTAGAGAAAAATCTTTGAAACACTGTAAAACACTATTCACTTTGAAACTTCAATAAGATTATATGACCAATTACGAGAACTACTGTTTGTTTTTAGAACTATATCTTCATATTATATTTAAATGAACTTGAAACCTTGATAAGAGACCCGTGCTATTTTATATGATGCATTGAAGATATTCTAATTTGCACTCATCATGCACTCATTAAGAACAATTAAGATAGTCAAAGGGGAGACTAATAAGGTTATGACACCTTATTTGAGATTGTCAAGGTTTTGGTTATAATTTCTAATTGTTGGAAATCATGAAATAGTTCTCTTCACTTGAGACTATTTTTTCTTATAATTATGTTTAAGTTACTACATAAATTTCTAGTTGTTGGAAATCATGAAATAGTTCTCTCCACTTGAAACTATTTTTTTCTTATAACTATGTTTCAGTTACTACATAAGTAAGATTCATAATTTATTAGAAACTCATTATCCATGAAATATTTGTAAAATTGAGTTTCTACTATACCAAACACGAGATCCTTAAAACCTTATTTCAAGAACTACTTACTCTACTTGTAAAATAAAAGGAAATACACTATTACCAAAACAATTATTAGAAAAAGGCATTCACTTACCCTTTAACATACTTTTGTTGATACAATTACTTGAAAGTTACATATTCTTTTACAATGTTTATTTATTACTTATTTATTATTCTGATTGATTAAAAAATAAAGCCCCACCTTATTTTTAAAGAATATATTAATAAATTAAAAGAAAAAATTAATATCTAAAAGTTAAATTAGAAATAGTGAAAATAGTTTCACTTGTAAAGAAATAAAGAACAATTTAAATATTATAATGTACTAATGAATCCCCAATACTATTTTTACAAAAATATTAGAAAATCATCGTTATACTTCTTATACATGTTAGTGCAATGGATGAAAGGAGGCAAACATTCATTAATGGTTTAGACATAGCGGCAAACATTCATTAATGGTTTAAACATATTTTATGTAGTGTTCCTTTCCATTATTGATTTTGGAAAACTTTAAAACCATAAGGTCAACATACTAGTAAGTGATGTACTTTTAATCAATGAGTAAATATGAAGTGAGGAAGAGTAAATAAACATATTTTATGTAGTGTTCCTTTCCATTATTGATTTTGGAAAACTTTAAAACCATAAGGTCAACATACTAGTAAGTGATGTACTTTTAATCAATGAGTAAATATGAAGTGAGGAAGAGTAAATATTTCGAGTGTATGTTTTCCATTGTATTAAGAGAAAAAAAAAAAATAATAACATTGTCAAAATCACTATGCAAAGGGGGTTTATTATCCCAAAAAAAATCTTATACACAAAGTTAATATTTAACTTCATCACTATACTTCTTATACATGTTACTATAATGGATGAAAGGAGGCAAACATTCATTAATGGTTTAAACATATTTTATGTTGGATGAAAGGAGGCAAACATTCATTAATGGTTTAAACATATTTTATGTAGTGTTCCTTTGCATCATTGATTTTGGAAAACTTTAAAACCATAAGGTCAACATACTAGTAAGTGATGTACTTTCAACCAATGAGTAAATGTGAAGTGAGGAAGAGTAAATATTTTGAATGTATGTTTTCCATTGTATTAAGTGAAAAAAAACAGTAATATAATCAAATCACAGAGAGTTTATTATCCTAAAAAAAAATCTCATACACAAAGTTATTAACTTGATAATAATCTTAAAAATAGATTATTATTATTATTATTATTATAATAATATGATAAAATACTTCCTTCAATAATATCTCTCCCACCTCTTAAATCATCTTTAAAAAAAAAACTTGGATCGATCAAAGCCTCGAAGGGGATTATACAAGTCCCATCGACTTCTTTTGAACACACATGATTTTTGAAAGGGAGAGATATACATTCACATTGAATTTTTGAATCCCTCTTGAAAGCCTTGGTAAGAACTTGATATTGGTCCCCACCCGCCCCCTTAGGTCTGGGGTGGAGTTAGCTATGGAACATTGAGTGAACTAGGTTATTATATTCCTTCTCGTGCTTTTCTTGTGCGAAGAGGTATAGTTCAAGTATGTAGGCCACGAGTGGATAGAGTAGTCGCTAAAGAGAGAGACTAGGTACTATAATGATCAACTAGGGAGAGGGACTTACAAAGTATTGGGCCCTATTATTTAGGTGGTGGAAAAGAAAGTAAGTATATTTACTTACCTTCACTTCAAAAGGTAAAATAAAAGTTGCTTACTTTTCGGTTCCCCTACCAATAATGGTTATCTCAATGAAATAAATAATCATACCTTAAATATTTTCATTACCAATAATTTATTAGAAAACCTCTTTGAGTAATTTTTATAATTAATATAACATCCACTATTGATACAACATTGTTAGAAAATCCTTTTGAACCAGTTTTATAATTAATATAACATCCACTACCAATACAACATTCAACATTGGTATTAGACATGGTATCCATGTACATTTATGGATTGTTAACTTAAAGTTGTTGTACATGGAGTTTAATTTGTTGTACAGTTATGGAATGTTAGCTTAAAGTTTTTGAACATGGAGTTTAAGTATTTATTTTTAAAACAAAATATTGACAAGTTATTGTAGTGATTGCTCTTCACTTGCAATAATATGGATCTTCATAAGAAATTATTTATTTTAAATTTATTTTGCTAGGGAAAAGATTTAATGTCTTTCGATCGAATGTTAAAAAGATTTTAAAGGGCTATGAAAATTTCAAATTAAATCCATGTCCAATACACAAGGTTTATTTAGTTTTGTTTGGGATTTTTTAAATTACTTAAAATACTAACAATATATGGGGTGAAAATAAATAGGTGAGGAGATGTTTTAATATATGGTAATTGGGGACTCCTGATGGGGTGTCACACAGCTCATAACGTACATGAATCGACACCCTGCATTGAAACCTATGGACACCCAGCTCCTCGATCCATGTGTCAACGACTTAGGTGGAGGTGTTTGGATACGACGAGGTCATTTCACATAGGGTTCATCGCAGACAAAGTATTTTGGAAGCATAGGAATGTTACAGGTTCGCACGACAAATGAAGACAACCTTAATGCCTGGTACAGAGACTTCAATGACCTCATAACGACCATGACACAAGCTAACAGACAAAATTTTATCCAGCATTGGGCCTGGAAACAATGCCATTATGACATTGGACTATACCTGGTGCGATATTGTTGTGGAAGGAAATAAGGAGTTTTTATCTTCCATCTCTAGGAGTGGGTTTGGCCTTATCATATCAGGAAGCTTACAGGATCTGTGAATAGCATGTCAAGGGAAAGGGGTCACCCAAAGCGAGGTAGAAGAGCCCATGTCCCTGTGGGTCAACCTATCCCCACGGTCGACGTCATGGAAAAACGAAAATCTCAAGGGAAATGGTCTAGGTCTCCCACATGCAATTCAAGAAAGGATCGACAACAAGAAAGTGAACATACCTCGTGAGGTTGGGGCTGCAAAATAGAGTGGTTTGATAGGAGGGGGTGCTCTCTAGGCTATGCCCCGAAATCATTCCCAGGTTGGACTACGTATGAGATCCTACCTCCTAGTACCCATAGTAATTATTCCAGAAGCAGTGATGGAGCTCACTCTAAGGAGAACTCACCAAAACGCTCCCTGGAAATGTCAAATGCGGGAATGATGAGCGATAACGATGAGGTGGACATGCAACACATTCTCGGGGCCCTATCCACTCTTCAATAGTTGTTTTTCGAGCTTTGCAATACAATATTTGATGTAAAATTTCACATTGAGCTTTTGGAGAAACGTATAGCCCTAGCCACACCCTTTGATTTTACTTGAGGAGACGTGACTTCTCCTGAGTCAGCGATGGTGAGGGTGCCTATCCTACTTCCTTCTAATAAAAAATGGTGCTAGGATTGAAGGTTACTAGGTTTTACTTAAGTTTTGGTCATACAATTATGGGTCTATTGTGAACAATTGTTATCAATCATGAGGTCAGTATATAGAGTACGGGTCTAGTCTTTCTATATATGTCGGAGGTCAATGACTACGCCAACTAGGTCATATATCATCAAGGCCACTCGACACTGTCTTTTTTTTTCCAGGGCTTATAGGTAGTACACTTGTGAACAATAAACTGGAGCGGAGTTGGTTTCCAACAATAGCGACTTACGCTCCACTGAATAGTATTTTTTTGTAAACAATTTTCTATAACAGGTAATACAAACAGAACTTACAAAAAAAAAGAGAATATCAACCAATATATATATATATATATATATATATATAGTAATTGGAGTGTATTCTAATTTATTATGGATATCCATATTTTAGAAGGAAGAGGGAGAAGGAAACCTAATCCAATATAAGCATGGTTTGAGAAATCAAATTGATGGTGGTTTTAGAAGATAAACAAAGAATTAATTCATTATTAAGTGAAAAGTGGATAAAAAGAATATGAAAAATATCATGAACAAAATAAATTATCTAAAGTATATTCACCAAAATTGGAATTTTCTATTGATAAAAATCATTTTTAATATAGAAATGGATTTAGTACACGCTCAATTACTCTTATTGATGCTATATTGTGTAATGTTAACATTTGATATCTATAATTCCATCAATCCAAAATTATTTTTGTCAAATTTCAGGCCAAAATGTCATTTTCCATTCCCATTATTTTTAGCCATGGGAAAAGGGTTAGTTCTTAGCATGTTTAGACTACAACACTTCTTTTCATGTTAACGCAAAGTGAAAAAATAGAAGTTCTCCTTCAAAGATTAAACATCCAATAGTTTCCCAAATATTTGTAATTTTTTGTTGTGTATTGTTGAAGTATCATTTTTTCCTCTCAACATGTTCACAACTAGGGGAAAAATTGTATATAATTTTTAGGACAAAATAAATTGAAATATAATATTAAAACATTGTTATCACCTAAAAGTTGCTTACAGAGTTATATAGGTGATCACCAAAAGATTCACCAGTACAAAATAACAAGGTGCTATTCCATGGCAATAATACACCACCCTCAACCAAGCACCAAAACTATATAAGTGGTTTTTTAATGCATTTGTGTGACTTCACAATGTTGATGTTGCACAATATGTGTAGGCCTATATGGTTTTTCCTTTGAAAGTTGCACAAATCAACCTGAAGTGAAATCTCAACCACATTCGGTGAAATAAATGCCAAAATTCCCATCAAGGGTACTTCGTGGATGATATACCAAGAATCCTCGAGCTCCATACCCATTGAAGGTTGGTACGTCAGTGGCTCAATGTCTCTTCAAGGCATGGGGAACCACAATCCAAGGTGCACCATTCACACTTGGAACTATATTTAATGGAGCTTGAAGTTGGGCTATAAATAAGATTTGCGGAGAAGCATTCAAACAAGAGAAGATCAAGCAAGAGTATGCTACCCAAATGATCCTTGAGAGCCACAATCTCAAGCCATCATTTTAAGCAAACACCACTAGCTAGTGTTTGGGACTCTTCCCATGAAGATATCCTTCACTCTTATTTGTTAGAGAGAGAGGAGAATTCCAAGGAACAAAAGAACCCTTCAGAGGAGGAAGGGAGATTCCATTTTCATGTCCACTTATTTCCTTTTCTTTATTCATGCTTATGGACTAACTCTAAGCACTTACCTATTGTATAGATTTCATCCTAGCTATATCCAAGGTTGTTTTTTCTCACCTAGGTGGGAAAAGAAACCAAACAAATTGGTGATTCCACTGTCAATTTCTAACTATATCAGTTTCTAATTTATAGTTCACCTTTCCTAGGATGTTCTAGAACTTTCCCACTCATTTAATTGCTTTTGCAGGATGCCAAACCAACATACCTACGGTCTTAAATCAAAATTTTAGGCCTTCAACCAAGTGGAATTTTTCTTTCTATAGTGCAAGAATTTGTGCAACTTTTGATAGAATAGACACATAGAGCTACACAAATTCCGCAAATGTGAAATTATTTGTCTATGATATCTGCTCTTCTATCATCAAACCAACCCATGCTGGTCACCTTTCCCACAATATTTTGATTGATTTTCGTATCTATCTACATATAGGTAATAAGGTTTATTTTTTTATGCACTTTGTAACACTCATAAATCAATTTTTGGTTCATTCTTGCATAAGTGTATAGTCAACTTAGCTTGGTAGGGAGGTTAAAAATAACCATTATTCTTTCCCTTGCCTCATGGACGGATTTTTAAAAGGCACGTGAACTATTAACTAGATATTTTCATTTCATCACTTAGATTTTATGGGACTAGGAGTGAATCTTCCCAACTTAGTATGCTCTCTACCTCGCACCTTAGGGTGATCCTGGTTGATAAAAAAAGTTGAATATCTCTTCATCCCCATTATAATTAAACCGACATTTAGGAAATTAATTAGTTGGAGTAACACACTCCATATATGCACACCTTCATGTTTTTATTTGGAAATTTGAAACTATGAAGTTTAAAGGATGGACAGGACCACCATTATCCATATATTTTGTAAACTAGGCTAGTTTCATTTTTCTTAAAATAGTTGCAAACACAAAAATGCTTAAGGATTTAAAAGATTTGAAAGGACCCCAAATGTTTGTATTTTGAAAGGACTAGTTTTGTTTTTCACGCAAATTTCCATTTATTTGCAAGGTTGAAAATTACATATAGTGATTAATTAGGAGGAAGTAATGGACCCCATGAAGTCCACATGTTCCAATTACACACATAGATATTTTCACACTTATGCTTGCACACACAAAGGATTCAGAAATCCAACTTGGTTGAATATTCTCTTCCCGTTGTGCCCAAAAGTGATCTTGGAGAATAAAAAACCTAAGGCATTTTTATGATATCCTTCATCACACCCTTAAGAAAACAGAGTGGTTCATGACCCCAATCCAAAATTTTAAGAATAGAATTCTAAAGAACCCACTAAAATCCTCCATTACGAGGCCATAAAACAATATTTTAGTACAGGTTAGTATTTTGGGGGTAGGCACCCAAGTAACCCCCTTTCGTCTCTTTTCATTTGAAATTTAGCAGTTGAATTTCTAGGGTGCTTTAAAATCCTTCACCTCAAGTGTGCTACACCAAGGAAAAAAGATACCCATGAAGGGAGGCTTAGGTCCAGTTGGTTCCTCCAAGTATGCGTGATCCACCTAGCTCTTGTCAAGCTCCATCCCATGCTCACTTTTTGAGGCTAAGAGTCCCCTACCCACACTTGAAGGAGGTAACCTAGTGGCTAAAACCTAGGATTTCTACAGAGGTCGTGGTTGTGGGTTGCAACTGCACCTAGATTAAATGTTGAATGACTATTGGGAAATATCTTTATTTCCTTCAAGACATGCCTCTAGTACAGTATAACCAATCCTTTATTACCTTCACTATCCTTCTTACATTGGGTTCATTCCCCATTGTTGAAGTTATTGGAAGGTCAAGTGACATTTTGAGAGGAAGGACGCTAGGTCTTTTCGGAAATGTTCTTTTTATTTTTCCACTCCCTTGCATGAAAAGATCCCATCATATAAAAAAAAATTAATATAAAAATTGATGCCTTATGCCCATGTACATTGATTAAAAATCATTTGATTTTTTTTCTTTGATTATGCCATTTCATTTCAAAAAACACAAGTTAGCACCTTCACTTATAAATTTCACACAATCACTACTAGCATAGAACCATAGGGGATCCATTGGCACCCTGGCATTCTCGACATCAAGGAGGCCTCCCACTGCCATCCCTCAAAGTGAAGAATAGGACATTACCAAATCCCAACACTTTGACTTGATTTACTCTCAGTTCAACTATCTATACACAATACTCCCAAATTCCCCTCAACTTCATCCATTCAGTCAGGAAAATCCCAGGAATTCCCACTCTACTGACGATTTTATTGGGTCCATGACTCACTCCAACCCATATGGTGGACCCTCACCCTCTTATGGTACCAATCACTATGGTTTTCCTTATGGAGGGGCCCCCTTTTACCAACCAGCTACTATTGGCATGTCCTATCATCTATGTGCCCATAAGTACACCGCAAAATCCCCATCCTTCAATGGTTGGGGGGAATAACCTAGTACACCTTTGGAACCCCATGCCACATCAAGGTATGTTGATTCCCTCATATACACATGGGTCTTCATTCAATAAAAAATGCAATGGAGAGGCATCAATGCCATACAATTAGTATGGGACTCCACAGTAGAACAACCCTTACTAATCATTCCTTCATTCTTCACCACCCAATGTTACGCCACCACAAGCCCAACAACATATTGGGGTAAACTTTGTCCAACCTTCGCCAGTACATCCAGTTCAAGAATTTGAATAAATGAATAGGGTTAATCCTACCACTCAATAGAATAATACTAAGAAGAAGGGTAAGAACAAATAAAAATCCAACCAAGGAACATAGGGGCAACCATTGAAACCAAAATACTCAAATTGGGGGAAATGATAATGTTATTGATCAGAACCAAGACATTGGCAATAATAATAACTAGAAAAAACAAGGAAATAACAACAACCTTTGAACATAATTCCCCTGCACATTATGTGGTGGGTGTGACCATTATGCTTGTTAGAACATAAGTCAAAATTTGGAATAAAAATTCAAATTTCAAATCATTTCTTAAATTATTCCCGATTTTGTCATTAATCAATAAAAAATTTCTTTAGGATTTCTATTTTATACACTAATAAAATTTGTTGTTGTGTTTTGACAGGGCAGATCCATTCTAAATCGTCAATCCTGACGCTTATTAACATCGACGATTCATGGGATTTCGAGGATATGCAGTTGCACAATGTTTATTTCATGCAGTGTTCATGTTCATGGTTCCACTCTGGGATTTCATCCTTCGACATTATTTGAAGACTTTGTTTCAATTTATCCTAAATTCCTGAAATTCCCGAAGCTCAAAATCAATTCAATGTTATATCTTCTCCCTAGAATATTTTATTTGAGACTTCGCGCTTTGGGATTTCAAGCTCAACGTTGAACCTTTTTGTCTCGAAGTCACAAAACTCTGGAGCCCCGAAGTTACGAAATACACATTCATAAGGAAAATACTCAATTGACGTGTCCTATACCACATGGCATTCATTACACATGGAGACACGTGGCACTTACTTTAGGAATTTTAGGATACATAATTCACACATTTCAAGTTGACACATGTCACCCATGTTCTTATGACATGTCATCATAAGTGACGACATACCATCACATCACTATGGGAGACTGTTCTTCGAGATATCATATTATCAATGAATCCAAGAAGTATTGAAGTGTCGAAGGTCTAGACTAACGAAGTACCGAAGTGCTGGAGATTAAAGGATAAGTAAGGACTAATACATTTTGATTAAGAGTAAGTAATCACTTCGTGATTCCAGCCTTTAGGATAATTTTAACATTCTCTATTCAATAGCCATGAATTCGCGAAGTGTCAGAGTACTTATTTTTACTTATCTAGATTATTAACGATAATTAAATGTGATTAGGGTAAGATATTCGTATAAAGGTTTCCATCGTGAGGTAATAAATTTACCATATTTTTAGCATTATGAACCTATAGTTCAAATGAGAGATATTAAATGTAGAATTAATGGCGTGTTTAATTATGATTTGATAAAAGATTTGAACTCTATCTCATTTCTATATTCGCATTCAAAATTCTACCTTGTCTCTGCATTCGCATTCACAAGTTTTATTTTCTTATAGGGGTGAATACTGTCAGCAAGAAGTCATGGCACCTCGCAGGGGAGCAAAAAGGAAGGTCCAAGACCAATCTGCAGAGGAACCAAACCCAAATTCTGACCTATATTTAGATACTACTACTCATTTAACAAGAAGCAACAAACCTTGGGTGCAAGTTTATGAAATCCTCGAGGAAGAGTAGTTCACAATTTATGATGATGGAAATGAGGAAGAATATGTTCTAAATATAAAAAATCTCAAGGAGGTCACCAAGTCTGAATTACATAAGGTTTCCCTATAGAGACATGATATGTTGGGCTTTGGAGCATGTGGATATACCAACCAAAACCATCTACAACCATCAAAGGACTATTGTCGGTTCGTTTCAACCCAAAGATATCCAAGTAATGTATAAATTGTCCAGTAATCCCAAATATGTTGCAGAATTTGTGAAGAAGTTTGAGAAAGATGAATGTATAGATTATGACAGAAGTGTCCATGATATAGTTAAAATTTGGTGGGGAAATGAAAAAAAAATTAAAGCAGATAGTCATGGTATATATTCTACAACTTCTTGTGATGCACATATCATGTACATATATATTATTCTTTGTAGACTCTATGGAAAGAAAAACCTTTCACATTTAACTATAGATTGGATCCCTATTATTCATGAAGTTGCAAAAGGTTTTACTTTTAATTGGGGAAATTTGTTGGCTGATAACTTGGTCAAACAAATAGGGGTTTATACAAGTCAAAGGTCTAAAGGGGAACCATCTCCTTTTTATAGTCATCATATATTATGGATTTTGTCTGTTACAAAACCCCTTTCCCTTTGATGAATTGGAGTTGGACTCCAAAAACGTCTAAGCCAATACACATCTATCATTCCAAACTATGGGAGGAAAATGAAAAAAGATCATTTTTATGAAATTTTCCATAATGTTATCATTCTGATTCACGAGACTCTATATGGAAACCCTCCTTCCAGGATCTGTGAGAAAATCATGGGAAATTTAGGAACAATTCCAGACTAGTATATCGAGGAGATATTTTCTTATATGAGAGTGTATGGTTGTTTCTCATCTCCTCATACTTTACCAAAGTTTTTTCCAGATAGACTCATTTGCAGGGAAGTGGCATACCAAACAGTTTCTGCTGGCATAAGAAAAGAATTGAAGGAATCACAAAAGAGGGTATGGCCAACTTATCCCATACAAGTTGGTGAATATTCCTTGTTATATTTTGGACATCCCAAGGTTGAAGCTTCAGATTTAGAAGATATTGTATTATATTCTATTGATTTCAAAAGACATGACCCTCATAAGGTGGTTGAAAATCATCTGGCTCAGTTCGGCATGAAAATTTACTTTCATGAAGAATCTCCATTTGATGATTTTCTTAGAAGAGAAAAGTTATATGATGAATTTCTATCCAAGATCCATAATCTTCCTGACAAAGAACAATCATATTTTCTTAATTTCCAAAAGCACAGGAGGAGTTGTTTGCCAAATAATTTACAAGCATAGCAAAGTCTTACTCATAATGGTAATCCAACTTCAGAAGTGCTACCATCATCCAATCCCAAGAAACATGATTTTCCTGAGGTAAAAACGAAAAAAGATGAAAAAACACCAGAGACATCATCAAAGGATACAACAATGAAGGAACCAACTTTACCAGGTAAGACCTTACAAGAAACATTAGCAATGTTTGAAGCTTTTATGAAGCGTGGAAATGTTTTCCCTCAAATGAATTCAAACATTGAAAATCCTTTAAAGTATGTTGCTGCTCAAGGGGAATCTATTGCACTTACATCCCCCATCCCATATTTAACTCCTCTTGCATAAATATTTGAGATACATGGTACATAGGTAGTAAATGTTGAAGATATCACTCCTATTGAGCCAGAAGAAATGCCTTCATCATATTTCTTCTTCAGCAAAAAGAGGAAATCCATTGTGCAAAGAGAAATTCATAATAAAGGAGGTATAATCACCAGAAGGCAGAGGATGATATTTGATGGTCAGGGACACAGTGACCCTAAATTTGCAAAACATGTAGATGACTCTTTGGGATCCTTTGCAACAACAAACTTGTGGTCTGTAGAAAATTTAAGAGAAAAGATTGACCAACATAATATTTTAATTAAGTAGTTGCAAAATGATTTGAAACAAACATAAGTAGTTATTAGGGAAAGAGTTAATTATGAACTAATTCAGGTCCAACAATTTCATGAACAACATATCAAACAAGTAGAAGAGTGAAATGGAAATAAAGACATGGGAAACCAACCTAGAAGAAAGTAAAATATTTTCCAAAGAAGCCAAAGCAACATGTTTAAATTCCTTACTCGTTGTAGACATAGAAATATATGAGATTGACCTTGGTGATGTGCATTCAATAATTGGGACTCTTAATGTAAATGAAAATAGAGAAGAGTTCAAGAAGATTAGATAAAAGGATAAAGCCAAAATTCAACAAATGACTCAAGTTAATTTGCATATTTTAAACCATTTCCTGGTTAAGCACAATTTACAGTGTCATATTACTTAGCAAGCTACAGTCAGAGTTCAAATAAATTTACCATTGGTACATAAAAATGCATTTAAATTTAAGTTAAATGTTAATACAGAGCCCCCCAATTTCGTAGTTGCATTATTAAAATTGCACACTCAATACAAGGATCAACAGAAGACAACTACATCTATGAGAAAAAAAATAAAGAGATAATCCTTCAAACAATCAGCAAGCGATGAAGTTTCCATAAGAATGAAAGATGTTCAAATATTTTGTAATATTCAGTTAGCCTAGTATTTAAAATATTTTATTCTATTTTAATATCTATAACTGTGGAAGTCTAATTGATTTTGGTTAAGGAAAAAGTGTATAAATAAACACATTTGAGATATGAGGAAGGAGTTTTCTTGCCTGATGTAAAGAGAGACTTTTTAATACAAATTCCTACAGGAAGACATAGATTCTACTTCTCATTTCTTTAAGTTAAGTGTTTTCTATGTGTTGCTACTTTAGCATAATTCATCCTCTTCATTCTATGGTATTTAAGGAATGAATGACTGCAATTTAGTAATACATCTACTGTGGTTCACTTAATTAGATTCCTATTCAGGTATAGCTTTTCCTTTGTTTTACTGTAAGTGAAACAAGACCTGTATCTGTATATATGTTCTCATCTTAATTCATGTTTTAGACATACATTTCATATTTCTTCTATTGCAAATAAGGTAAGATTTATCAACATTGGACACCTTGCTTTTTTTGTCAATTTTGTTTGCTATAATTCTTCTTTCCATCTCTTGATTATTGATAAAAACCTCAAGGGAAGAAATATTGCCTATGTATTTCTAAATTATTAGAGTACTGAAGTTTCATTCTAAGAGAAAGTAGAAAGACACCGTGAAAGTAAATATTATTAAATTTGGATGCATGACATTGTTCTGTGAGCCTAAAATAAATCTGAGGAACAACATATTTTTTGGTGTCGTTGTCGGGGAACGAAGACACAAAGTTATTTTTCCCTGGGAGTTTGACAAAGATTAGTTTTGGTTCTTGAGGGTGAACATGAATCAAAAATACATTTAGGCTCTTTTTGATTGTCACCTGACGACTCCATTTTTGTAAAGCTGGCATTCAGAAGAAATAATACCAGACAAAACCCAGATAAGAAAAAAACCACACCTATCTCAGATCCTAAAAAATTTCTCAAACCTAAAGGATATCTAAGGTGGACTTCTACATCAATAGGTAAGTTTTATCAACCAAAATATTCTCAAGTTAAGGTTAAGATTTTAGCGGAAGAAATAGGTTTAGTTGATTTTAAAGAAACACATCAAATTAAATATCCTTCCACTGAATCCTCAACTAGTATTCCAGAAGTTAAGTCAGAAAATCTAGAGATTGAGATCCCTTAAGTAAAATTATACGACTTAAAGGGTGAAAATTTTCAAAATACACATTTTTCTTATGTAGGAATTTATGACAGCAAGATTAAGGAAGAATCCTTAGTGCCTAACTTCATTTACACTCAACCTATCCTTAGTCTTCCCGAAGTAAGAATACCTTTTATATTCAGGTTCCTCTCATATTTCTCCCATCTACTCATCAGGTTGATCTGAAGGACCAAGTACTAGTTCTCATTTCCCTTATGAATTTGACTATTCATCTATATCACGAGATCCATCACCTTTTGATTATATAGCAGGTCTTCATTATTACCTCCCTAAATCAATTAAAGACTTAGTGCAACAATCTTTTGAAATCTTTGATAATCTTCATTATAGTCCTTGTATCTCATCTCCAAAATCTACAATGGTTGGTGTAGGAGGTGGAGGCGGTGGAGGTGGTGGAAAAGTAAATCCACCACCACCTCCCCCGAGGATCTTTGCCAAAGAATCTTCTAGATATTCTCCTTTATCCCTTTCTGGAATTTTTCATGATTCACCTGATAACTATATGAAAACCTTACCTAAATTTACCGGGGAAAGGGATTTAACAACCATTGAACATATGGAATTCTTTGATCAATTTGTCGATATACTTGGCATTGAATATGAAGATGTTTACATGATATTTTTTGTAGAAAATTTTGAGGGTCAAGTCAAAAATTGTTTTAGGGGGCTTCCTACATATTCCGTAACAACTTATGATGAATTAGAAACTGCTTTCTTAAGACAGTGGGGTGAGAAAAAAGACCATTTATATTATTTGACTGAATTTGGTGCTTTAAGAAAAAATCCTTCTGAAACAGATTCTGAATTTATTCAAATATTTAATAATATCTATAGTAATATCCCAACTGAAGTTAAGCCATCCCAACCAGCTGCAAAAATTACTTTTTCAAGCGAATTTGACTCTGATTTTGCATTACGTTTAAGGGAGAGAAGAGCTACAACATTAGTCGAGATGCAATATGATTCTATTGAAATAAAATCTAATATGATGGCATCAGGAAAACTAAAAACAAAGGCTGAAGTTGGAATTAGGGAAACTAGAAAGTTTAGGGAACATGGAGGACCTTCAGGTTCAAGGAGGAATGCACAGGACGAGAAAATAGAGGAAACGTATAAGATAATTAAAGACTTGTCCAATAATTTATCCAAGATAGAGATGGAGAAATCCAAACCTGACCCTTACGATAGGAATCCAAATCAATTCATGAAAAACCTCAATACAAATCCTCAATTTCAACAGAGACGACTTAAGAACGAGGATTAGAAAGTTCAATCTCCTTTCAAAATTGTGAATTTAATACAAGGAGATGAAGTACACGAAAACAATGAATTAGATTAGGAAATTAATTTACTCAATGATGATGACAGTTAACCTCATCTAACCCAACAAAATTATGAATTGTATGTAGGTTTTGGACAACTACTTGATGAAGAAAGTATTAATAACTTTGATGAGCCTACCTCGCAATACAAAGTTCTTACTGATTTGATATTGGTTGAGTTACATAATAAATATGGTTTAAGGCCAAAAGATAAAACTACTGCTACAAATCAACCAAAAAAGGTTTTATTGCGAAATAAAGGAAATGAAGCTATAGTCTTAAAACCATCAATCGAAACATCATTAGTTCAAACAAAACAGGTTGAAACAAAGGACACAAAAACTAAAACATTGGAAAAGAAAGAATAAGTGCAGACTAAAGAGTTAGAAAAAATAGTTAGCACTTTTAATATGGAAAATTAACTAAATAAAATTAAGATTCCAGTACCTTTGATAGAACTCGCTAAGAATACGTTATATAAGAAACACATTTCAAAATTCATAAAATTTTCAGATTCAAAGAGTCAAGATGATGTTATTACTTTGCAGGATGAGTGTCCAACAATTTTGGGCCTCATATTGAAAATGATAAAGATTATGTGGCTCCATTTTATATCACTCTTACTATACATGATCATTTTCTACATAATTGTATGCTAGACTCAGGTGCTTCACACAATCTGATGCCAAAGATAATAATGGATAAATTGGGCTTGAAAATTACTAGACCTTATCAAGAACTATATTATTTTGATTCTAGGAAAGCTAAGTGTTTGGGTATGATAAAGGATTTAGTTGTAAATTTGTCCCAAATCCCAGTCAAAATTGTTCTTATGGATGTGGTAGTAGTTGATGTACCTACAAAGTATGGCATGCTTTTATCAAGATCTTGGAGTGCTAATCTAGGAGGATCAATACAGTTAGATATGACGTATGCCACGATTCCTATTTTTTGTGGGAAATTTACAAGATTGTTTAGAGAGACAAGCCTGGCTTATACAGTTAGTGATTCAAAAAATCCTAATAATTATCCAGTCTATGTTGTCGACCAGGATTTAGGAAATTGTATATTATCTATTGATGATGATTTTGAAACTTGTACAGAGAATGAGAATGAAAAAATTTAAAATTCTGAGGAAAATTTAAATATTAGAGAAGAAACGTGGAAAATGTATTTCAATGGTGCCTCTCCATGGGAAGGAGAAAGAGATGAATTATTATTTGTGGCACCAAATGATGAGTATTACATTCCATTTTCTTATAGAATGCATTTTAATATTGATTATACAAATAATTTATGTGAATATGAAGCTTTGATTTTAGGATTAGAAGTTGCTAGAAAGCTCAAGATTCGACACTTAATTGTATATGGAGATACTTAGATTATTGTTAAATAGGTAAGACAAGAATATCAAGCTAAACATCCTAGAATCAGATCCTACCAAAATTGTGCATGGGATTTGATTGAAAACATTTTCCTATATTTTAACATTCATGCTATTCGAAGATTGCATAATCAACAAGTTGATTCATTGGCTAAAGTTGCAAGTACTTTTATACCACCTATTGTTTTGAAATTGAAATATCATATTGAAATGAGACATAAACCTTCAATATGGGCAAATATTTGAGGATGATGAACATATAAAGCAATTTCTTGAAAGGGTGGATGAATTTTCTAAAACACATATTGATCAAGAAAATCAAAATGATCCAGCTTGGATTATGCAAGAAGTAGAAACTCTAAGATAATTTTAAAGACAAAATTGCAAATCATAAAATTCTTCTATTAAAAAACAATCAGATTCCAAAAGGGCTTATTCCTTTAGAAAGATTGTTTGATCAAAATGATATCCCTCTGAAATCTACCTTGCAGCCTCAACCAAAAGAAGTTGAAGATTGTAATTATGGTTCTAATGAAATTCCAAAGCTTGTAAAGTTGTCTAAATATCTTCCCATTGAACAGAAGAAAAAATATGCATAATTGTTTAAGGAATATAAAGATGTTTTTTCATGGTCCTATGAAGATCTGAAAACTTATGATACTTCTATTATAGAGCATAAAATTCCTTTAAAAATAGGTGTGAATCCTTTCAAACAAAACATTAGACAGATTAATCCTATTCTTTTGCCTGTAATAGAAAGGGAGGTTAAGAAACTTCTTGATGCAAAAATTATTTTGCCTCTTATATTCTGTGAATGGGTAGCTAATCTAGTTCTAGTTAGAAAGAAAAATGGGGAGATAAGATTATGTGTATATTTTAGAAATCTAAATCAATCTTCGTTAAAAGATAATTACCTTCTTCCGAAAATGGACAATATTTTTGAAAGGGTAGTTGGGGAAAATAGAATTTCTATGATTGATGGTTTTTCAGGGTATAATCAAATAGTTGTCCATGAGGATGATAAAGAAAAAATTGTATTTACTATTCCATGGGGAACTTTTATGTACAATAAAATGTCATTTGGTTTGATGAATGCAGGTGCAACTTTTCGAAGAGCCATGAATATAGCTTTTGTTGGTTAGAGAGACAAATTTGTTGTTATTTATTTGGATGATCTGACATATGTTTCCAATTCTAATGTAGAAAATTTGAAACACCTCAGAAAAACTTTTGATAAATGGAGAAAATTTGGTTTGTCTCTAAATCTCAAGAAATCTCATTTTGCTATGCAAGAAGGGAAGTTGTTAGGTCATATTGTATCAAAAGATGGGATTAAAGTTGATCCAAAAAGAGTTGAATCCATTGATAAGATTAATATACCAAGAAACAAAAAAGAAATTCAGTCATTCTTAGGAAGAATCAATTTCTTGAGAAGATTCATTCCAAACTTTGTTGAAATTATTAAACTGATCATAGATATGTTGAAGAAATATAACGAGGTGAAATGGACAGCATAATCTAAGGTATTTTTTCAACGAGTAAAAAATGTCATAGGAAAAGCACCAATGTTGGTAAGTCCATATTATTCGAAGGAGTTTTTAATATTTACTTTTGCATTCGAACATACAATTCCAACAGTTCTTTTACAAAAAAATAATGATGGACTTGAACAACCTATTTCCTTTTTAGTAAAATCCTCATAGATGAAAAGTTGAAATATGATATTTTAGAAAAATAGGCTTATGATATGGTTAAAGAACTTAAATCTTTCAGGACATATGTATTACATTCCAAAGTGATAGCATATCTACCCACTAGTACAGTCAAAGACATCTTTATTCATCTTGATGGTGATTGCAAAAGAGGAAAATGGTTGGAAAAAATTCAAGAATATGATCCAGAAATCAAACCAACCAAATTAGTAAAAGGACAAAGTTTAGCAAAACTACTTGTTGAATCTAATCTTAAATCTCTCGGAATAAATCACTTTGATTATGAAAATCCTCTACCAGATATTGAATAACTTGATGATCAAGTGGAAACAACTCATATAGATGACCAGTTCTCTTTGTTCCCTTAGTATAAAAACATAGTGTCATACATTCTCACTCTTCAATGCCTTGCTGATATGACCCCTGCAAAGGGAAGAACGTTAAAATTACAGGCAATCAAATATTTCATTATTGATGGAAAGCTATATTGGAAAGATCATTTATGTTTCTTATTAAGTTGTCTAACATAGTCTGAAACAAAAGGTGTTATTGAATAATTTCGCAAAGGAATATGTGGAGGACACCATGCTTGGAGAGAAATAACATATAATATCCTAAGGGAATTACATTATTGGTCAAAATTGTTCATTGATGTATATGCAAGGGTTAGAGCTTGCAGACAATGCCAACTCTTTGCTGGAAAGCAAAAGCTTCCTGCCTTACCTTTAGTCCATGTCAAAGCTGAAGCTCCTTTCCAACAATGGGGCCTAGATTTCATTAGAGATATTTACCCTCGATCCAGTGGCCAAAACAAATGGATCTTAACTTCCACTGATTATTTTTCTAAGTGGGTAGAAGCTATTCCAACCAAGAATGCTACAAACTCAGTGGTAATAAATTTCTTGGAAGAAAATATTTTAGCAAGATTTGGTTGTCCAAGAAAAATAATCACAAACAATGCACAAGATTTTAAATATGTTTCTATGATAAAAAAAAATTCAGAAATATAATATTATTTTGGGTCATTCTACAACCTTTTATCCTCGAGGGAATGGACTAGCAGAATATTCTAACAAAAGTTTAATGAGAATAATTAAGAAAGTGATGACATAAAATAAAAATATCTTGGCATATACATTTAAAATATGCTCTATGGGAAAACAAAATCAACACCAAGAAATCAATAGGCATGTCACTTTTTCAATTGATTTATGGAACAAATGTTATTTTACCTATTAATCTTTCTCTTCATGTGATGAAATTATGGCGGGATGCCAATGAAGAACCAACAGACTTGACAAGAAGAATCAATCAAATAATTGAGGTCCAACACACTAGGGAAGAAGTTAATGAAAAACATCAAAGATATCAAGATAAAATGAAGGATATCTTTGATAAGAAAACCAAAGATATAGAATTTCTTCCTGGAGATTTAGTTCTAAAGTGCGAAGCTAGAAGAGACGATGTTGGAAAACATAGAAAATTTGATCATATTTGGTTTGGTCCATTTAAGATTGCAGTGGTTGAAGGGAGAAATTCCTTCTCTCTTGAAAATATAAATGGAGAGATTCTCGATGCCCCTATCAATGGGTGTTACTTAAAGAATTTCATTAAGTAGTTTAGTTTTCAATTTTTAGTTTTATTTTTCATTATAAATACCAATGTTGATTGGATTTACATTGAAATTTTACTTTCAAGTGTTTGATTACAATTGAATTAAGAACTAATTATATGAATCTCAATTCAATTAAGGTTTTGAGTGACTTATCTTTTATTTAATTAATTTCAAAATTTGTGAAATGTTAGCTATTGATTTGACTACCCATTTTTCATTAAAATAGAGACATGTAAATAAATTGATTTTGAAAATTTTATATTTACTTTGAATAAATAAAGAAACATAAGATTGTTTTCTCTTACCTTATATTTCTAGTCTCTATAGAATCACTAGAATTAATCATTAAAAAAAAATTCACATGTTGTTTTCACAAGTAAGGCGGAAATTTTCTTTTAATTCTTAGTCTTTGGTGAAAAAGAATATTTAGAGTGATTTATTTGAAACAATGTGATTTGACATTAAAATATAATTGGTATTCATCTCGAGAAAATATAAAAAATGGAATTAATAATTTATCCATTTATTTTCTCATAGGAAAAAGTATAGTTAATTGTGAGGGGTTATTAATCTCAGGGTAATCTAAACATGTAGCTAGTTCTACATCATTATTTATTTTAATAGTCATCATCCCATAGTGTTCTAAAACACATTGATTACCCTTATCCTACAACAATAGATAATAATAAAAAAAATCAGATGGTGAAAGGAAATTCAAAAAACTGATTGCCCCCATCTCAAAGAAAAGTAGGATGGGGAAAGGAAATTCAGCTTGTGAACATTGATAACTTCAATGGGGTTGTGGACATCTGGCTGTCAATGAAGCAATGTATTAATGGGGAATACAAATACCTTCAACGGGGCTATGGATGCCTAGCTGGTAGTGAAGCAATGTTTGTGGGGACTATAATGAACTATGACTACATATCTTACACTTATACCATGTTATTAATGCTTTTCATAATTCTCTGTATTAGATCCAAATGAGTTCTCTTTCAAATAATGCATAAAATGGCTACATTCCTAAGAGGTGATAGTTACCAATTTGACCTTTAATATTTTAGACATGATCTAACTAATTACTTTAGACATTGCTTGAGTAAAATTAGATTAAGAAGTTTTTTAATAGCCTACTTGAAATTTATAATTCGACATGTTTAACGTTGTATTATCATAGTTTGAATGATTCTGATAAGAGATATATTTTTTTTTAAACAAGTGAAAATGTGTTTCAAGTGTTTCATTGTTTATTTTGAAGATAATGAAATAATGACTCGATTTACCTAATAAAGGCACTTGGTCTATAGTTCTTTGGTGCCTCACAGGGATTCACCATCCCTAGTTGGAGCCTATGTTAGAACATAAGTCAAAATTTGGAGGTCTAAAGATGAATCGGTTCCTTTTTATATGTCAACATATATTATGGATGCTATATGTTACAAAACCCCTTTCCCTTTGATGAATTGGAGTTGGACTCCAAAAAATTCTGAACCAACACACATATATCATTCCAAATTGTGATAGGAAAATAAAAAAGATCATTTTTATGAAATTTTCCATAATGTTGTCATTTTTATTTATGAGACTCTATATGGAAACCCTCCTCTGAGGATCTCTGAGAAAATCATGGGAAATTTAGGAACAATTGCAGACTGGTATATCGAGGAGATATTTTCTTATATTAGAGTGTATGGTTGTTTTGCATATCCTCATGCTTTACCAAAAAAAATTCTAGATAGGCTCATTTGCAGGGAAGTGGCATACCAAACCGTTTATGCAGGCATAACAAAAGAATTTAAGGCAGCACAAAAGAGAGTATGGCCGAGCTATCCCATCCAAGTTGGTGAATATTCCTTGTTAGATTTTGGATATGCCAAGGTTGAAGCTTCATATTTAGAAGATATTGTATTATCTTCTATTGAATTCAAAATACATGACCCTCACAAGGTGGTTGAAAATCATCTGGCTCAGTTCAGCATGAAAAAGCACTTTCATGGAGAATCACCATTTGATGATGTTTTCAAAAGATAAAATTTATATGATGAAGTTATATCCAGGATCCAGAATCTTCCTGACAAAGAACAATCATATTTTCTTAGTTTCCAAAAGCATAGGAGGAGTTGTTTTCCAAAGATTATACAAGCAGAGAAAAGTCTTACTCATAATGGTAATCCATATTCAGAAGTGATGCCATCATCCAATCCCAAGCAATATTATTTTCCTGAGGTCAAAACCAAAGAAGCTGAAAAAACACCAGAGACATCATCAAAGGATACAATAGTGAAGGAACCAACTCTACCAGGTAAGAACTTACACGAAACATTGGCAATGTTTGAAGCTTTTATGAAGCATGGACATATTTTCCCTCAAATGCCTTCAAACACTGAAAATCCTTTAAACGATGTTGTCACTCAAGGGGAATCTACTGCACTTACATCCCCCGTCCCATATTTAACTCCTCTTGCATCAAGAGTTGAGATACACGGTACAGAGGTAGTAAATGTTGAAGATCTCACTCCTATTGGTATCAGAGCAGGTTCCTTCAAAAATCAGTTTAACCACTGAAAGGTAGATCATGGAGAGTACCAACTCATATAAAAATGGAATACCACACTTTGATAAACATAAGTATGTTTTTTGGAGCATAAGGATGGAGACATATATACAAGCACATGGGTTTGAAATTTGGCATTCAATTGTAGATGGATACACAGTACCAACAGTTCCACCAACAAATGACAAAGCATTGAAACTTGGTTAGAATAATTCCAAAGCTACAAATGCACTTTTGAATGGTCTTAGTGAAACAGTATTCACCAAAGTTGCACATTGTAAATCCGCCAAAGAGATTTTGGACAAGCTTCAAAATATTTATGAAGGAGATGCAAAAGTCAAAGCAACAAAACTTCAAACTTACAGAGGTCATTTTGAACAACTAAAAATAAAGGAAGATGAGAATATTGCAGCCTACTTCTTAAGAGTTGACGAAATAGTGAATGCAATCATAGGATTGGAAGAAGAAATCAAAGAATTTGTAATTGTTCAAAAGGTACTAAGATCTCTTCCTATGAGATTCAACCCTAATATATCAGCACTAGAAGAAAGATCAGATCTGAACTCAATAAGCATAGATGAACTGCATGGAATCTTCACAACATATGAAATGAGAATTGTACAGGAAAATTCAGATGTAAAAGAAGCATCCTTTAAAGCATCCAAAATATCAAAGAAAAAGAAAAAGGAACAAGAGGAATATAGCAGCAACAACGACGTCTCAGAATATTATGAAGAAGTGGCCAACTTCATCAAAAGACTGAACAAGGGAACCAATGGTAGGTATAGAGGTAAGCTTCCTTTAATTTTTTTTAATTGTGATGGTATTGGTCATTTTTATAACAAATGTCCTCATAAGAAAAAGAGAAATGATGAAGGTTACTCAAAAGGCAAACACACATATAAAGGAAAAAGAACCAAAAAGAAATATTTCAAGAAAAGCTTATGCATCAAACGAGACATCTCATCATCAGATGAAGATGAAATCGGTGATAGTGAGACATGAAGAGTTCTATTCATGGCAGTAAAAGATTTTGACAAAGAAGACTCTGAAGAAGAATATGAAGAAGCTGAAGAAGGATATGAATAAGTCGAAGGCAAAATTGAAGAGGCAGAAGTTGACTATTGAGAAGAATTAATGTGTGCCATAGAAGTTATCAGAAGAGAAAAGAAGAAAAACAAGAAACTACAAGGAAAACTAGACAAGAAAAATGACACTCGAGAACTAGAACAAATGATCACAAGATTGAAGGTTCAAATAGAAGAAGATAAAAGAATTGAAGAAGCACTTAAAGAACAACTAGAAGAAAAGGACAAGATCATTGGAAACTTGGAAGCAGAGATTGTCACACTAAGAAAGGATATTCAAAAGAAAAATATGCAGAATAGCTCAAAAGTTCTGGATGATATTATCAGCAGTCAAAAATCTCATCTTGACAAGTCTGGACTTGGATACAATTAGACTAAAAAAGGATCAAGCTCCAAAACAATAGAGCAAGAAACAAATCCAAAAAGATATGCAGAAACAATCAAAGGGGATATGAATATGTACAAGGAAGATTACAGGGACACTCCTCCACCGAGAAGATTCAAATTTTAGAATCAACAACAGACAGATAGGCCTCAAGAAGAAGAAAAATTCATAAGAGCACCTTATTTCAGAATATTTTCAACTCCCAAGTATCAAACTATATTTTTTGGTTTATGTTATGCATGTAATAATTTTGGACATAAAGCTGTGAATTGTAGAGCTAACAACAGGAGCAGAAACAACTTTGAGAGTTATACACAAATGAGTTACTCAAGAAGACCTAGTGAAACAAAAAGAAGAAGTTACAATAGGTTTGAATCTTTGAGCATTGAAGTGGAATGTTACAAATGTAACCATTTTGGACATGTGGCCAAAAATTGCAGAATGGCAGTCCCTCCTAAAGAACCTTAACAGAATAACAATATTCATGGACAAGAACCTCAAAAAACGACATGGATAAGAAAGCAAGATCAATATAGTAATGAAGAATGCACAGTCGCTCTACAAGCTAAGAAGAAGAAAAACGGTTGGTATGTTGACAGTGGGTGTTCAAAACACATGACATGTGATAGAGACAAATTTCTTACATTGCAAAAGGAAAGAAATGGATCAGTCTCCTTCAGAAATGATAATTCAGCCAAAATCATTGGAGAAGGCACAATCCGAATTGAGAACAAGAATAAAAAGACACAAAATATTCTATTGGTAGAAGATATGAAACATAATCTTCTAAGTGTGAGTCAAATGTGTGACCAAGGTCATAAAGTTACTTTCGATTCACAAAAGTGTAAGATAAGAAGAGAAGGTTCAGGGAAATTGGTCGGTACAACTGCATGAACTTCAAACAACATATATGTGTTAAGTGAAATTGGAAATTAAAAGTGTTGTCTAGGAAAGGAATATGAAAGTTGGCTATGGCACAGAAGAATGGGTCACATGCATTTTCATAACCTTGTTAAAGTCAACAAAAGAGAAGCAGTTAGAGAAATGCCCCAGATCACGAAACCAACCAACACTTTATGCAAGCATTGTCAACAAAGAAAGAAAACAAAGACCAAGTTCAAATCAAAGGAATATTCAACAACAAGACCATTGGAAATTGTGCATACTGATCTAGTTGGACCAACTATAACAAAGGGATTAAAAGGTGAGAGATACTTTATGTTATTAGTTGATGATTATACAAGAATGACTGCAGCTTGCTTTCTTGAGAACAAGTCAAAAGCTTTTGAAAACTTCAAGATCTACAAGGAAATGGTTGAAAATGAGATGGATTCAAGAATCAAATGCTTGAGATCTGATAATGGAGGAGATTTCACTTCAAAGGAATTTATGGACTACTGCAACAGTCATGGAATAAAAAAACGATTCTCTGTTGCTAGGACACCTCAACATAATGGATTTGTTGAAAGAAAGAACAGGACGGTACAAGAAATGGCTTGAACAATGCTAATGGATTCCAAATTGATAGATATATTTTGGACACAAAAAGTGCATACAATAGTTCACATTCAAAATAGAGTAATACTTAGAAACAACACTGATAAAACTCCCTACGAGCTATGGAAAGGAAGACCAACAAATGTGAAGCACTTCAGAGTTTTTGGAAGCAAATGCTACATCAAAAGAGAAGATGGAAGAATGGGAAAGTTTGGCTCTCATGTGGACAAAGGACTACTTGTTGGTTACTCAAGTACAAGGAAAGCATACAAGTGTTACAATCTAAGATTGAACAAAGTTGTGGAAAGCATCAACGTAACAATTGATGAAACAGGCAGACCAGAATCAAAGGAAGAAGAAAACAAATTAATGGAACAACTTTTTGAAGAAGAAGAAGCATAAGATGAAGTAGAAGAGGAAGATGAAGAGAATCTGATAGAAACAGAAGAACAATTTCAACAAGTATCTCCAAAGACACCTAGCAAACGAGTACAGAAGAATCATCCTTCAGATCAGATTATTGGAAACAAAGATGCAAGAGTTGAGACTAGAAGAAAATATGTTCACCAGAAAAAACACACCTAACACTCTTATCTACAATTGAACCAAACTGTTTTGAAGAAGCCAACAAGGATGAATTTTGGAATAAGGCCATGTATGAAGAATTGGATCAAATAGAGAAAAATGACACTTGGGAACTGGTTCCAAGACCAAAGAATAAGAATGTGATCGGCACAAAATGGGTTTTCAGGAATAAATTAAATGAATATGGACAAGTTACAAGGAACAAAGCTAGATTGGTATGTAAAGGATATGCACATATTGAAGGAATCGACTTTGAAGAAGTATTTGCCCCAATTTCTAGAATGGAAGAAATTTGGTTGCTTTTAGCCTATGCATGCTCCAAAAATGTTAAAATATATCAGATGGACGCAAAATCATCTTTTTTGAATGGGGAGATTGAAGAAGAAGTTTACATTGAACAACCAGAAGGATTTCAGTTGTCAGAGAATGCAGATTATGTGTGTAAATTAAAGAAGGCCTTGTATGGTCTAAAATAGGCTCCTAGAGCATGGTACTATAGACTGGATAAGTATCTGTAGCATGCAGGGTTCAAGAAAGGAAGTGTAGCCAACAACCTCTACATCAAGGTAAGTGAAGGTAATATTTTATTGATTGAAGTTTATGTTGTTGATATTATTTTTGGTAGTGATGATGACAGGTTAAGCCAGAAATTTGCAAAAGATATGAAAAATGAATTTGAAATGTCGTTACTTGGAGAACTATCCTTATTTTTGGGACTTCAGATACGTCAAACCAACCAAGGAATCTTTATTTCTCAAACCAAGTATATCAGAGAAATGCTAAAGAGGTTTGGAATGGAAGATTGCAAACCAGTTATCACTCCCATGCAAACCAGTTGCGAGTTGATCAAAGATGATGATTCAAAGTCTACAGATCATAGGCAATGCCGGTCAATGATTGGCAGCCTACTATATGTGACAACATCTAGACCAGATGTAATGCAGGCAGTTGGACAAGTGCCACAATTTCAAGCAGGACCAAAGGAGTCACATGTGTTAACAGTGAAGAGGATTTTCAGATATCTCAAAGGAACATAAGAGTTTGGATTATGGTATCCAAAAGGAAAGGATCTATCACTTATAGCCTACACAGATGCAGATTGGGCAGGTGTTATTGATGATCGACGAAGCACCAATGGAGCAATGTTCTACTTGGGTGAGTGTTTAGTATCATGGCTAAGCAAGAAAAAATCATCAGTATCTTTATCTACAGCCGAGGCAGAGTATATTGCAGCAACATCATGTTGTACACAGGTTCTTTGGATGAAAAAAACTCTGACAGATATACAGGTTGAGTATGATGATCCCATTCCAATCTATTGTGATAATACAAGCACCATCAATATCTCGAAGAACTTGGTGATGCACTCCAAGATGAAGCACATTCCAATAAAGTATCACTTTCTACGGGAGAAGGTTACAGAAAAACACATCAGAGTTGAGTATGTGGGCACAAAAGAACAAGTGGCAGACATCTTCACAAAACCACTTCCACGTGAATCCTTTGAATATCTTCGCTAGAGACTTGGGGTTATTTCTACTCCAAAATGAATTCTTATCTTATATGTCTTATATTTACACGAGGAAGCACCATAAGAGGAAAGTTCAGTCAGGTGGAGCAACCCCGGATGGAAAGATACCTTTTCCATTGATGACAAAGGGGAGAGATTTATCAGATGCAGAGGACAGAGGCATGGTTATAGGGGGAGCTTGAGTGATATGATTTCAGTATTGCATCAGAGTGTTTCCATCAATGCCAAAGGGGGATATTGTTGATTAAGGTTGGTTGTCATTGATGTCAACCCTTGAAGAAAGCCTCGTAGCACAAAGGTTGGGTAATGGACCCAATATTGTTTGATGTAAAGATGACTCATTATTGTCTTGTCATGGTTGATAATAAGTAGAAATGGATGAAATCCAAAGTGGTCCCCTTATGGTGAAAGCCCTCATGGGAAGACGCTTTGTGGATTGAGTTATCCTAGAAGTATGGTTATAGAACCCATGCTTATTTGTGGAATAATGAGATGAACACCAATGAATTTTTCAATGAAACTATCCTATATGGATATTGCTTGTCATGCCATTTCTGGTGGTATTTGGAACATCACATAACTCCTCACGGTTAGAGAGTTATGGCCATGAGAAGTTGGAGAACCCAGGTTTGGGTAATGGACCCAAGTTTGTTTGATGGATAATGGTATTCGTTTTGATATATTTTCAAGTAATAATATTCTATATAGATAGTACATGTCATTCCATTTCTGGTGGTATGTGGAACGTCACATAACTCCTCACGGTTTGAGAGTTATCACCTTACGAAGTTGGAGGACCCTCATATGTCATCTAGAAGCCCCAAAAGGTCAAAGTAGTCAAAGTGGTTTAAGAGATTTTAAAAGGTAAATAATAAAGTGAAGTGATGATTTTACTATAATTCAAATTGAATACAAAATAAATTAATTCAATAATAATTTTAATGGAGAAATTAGAAGTGGGTTAAACCTAAAATAAGGAAAGTGGGCAAAGTGACCTAGAAGATGTTTTTAAGGAAGCTACTTGGAGAGTATAAATAAGAGGAAAGGCTCTCTCATTTAAGATAAACTTGAGAATATTGAATACCTATAGGTTTCTGAGGTAACCAAAGGATATCTAAGCTGAATTTCTGAGGAAAGTGAAGAAAAGAAGGCCGGAATTCAAGGATGGATAAATTCTTTTGATGATGCTTTCTAAGATATGTTTTTTCAGGTCATCTCACCATTTTTGCAATAAATTTTTTTCTAGAATGATTCAGACTGTGAAATTGCTAATACATTGATTAAACATATTCAATTATCTGTGGTAAAAAATTCAGCTTGTGGGTCGTTGTATTTTTGGAGTTACACTCCGTGGAAAATAGGGTTTGCGGGTAGTCTTGAAACTAGTCAAAAACAGGTGTTTGAGGTAAAAATGTCATAAATTCTTCATAACAGATCCAAATTCAGTAAGATAAAATGTTTTGATTATAGTAAATTCATTAGTATTCTATGTAACATTTTCAGATCAATGCAACAAATATTCCATGTGAAGCACGCTCTACAAGGTCGCTCTCTAGAATAAGACAAAATTCAGCAAGGTGTGCCATTTTTTCCATAACTCCTTTTCTGAGAGGTTCCAAGTAGTGACACCTGGATGAATTGTATAAAACACACTGAAGAAAATTTTGTATCAGTTTCATATATTTATTCATTACAGGTACAAAGTTATGATTATTTCAAGTTAGGGTTGTCGACTAATCCAAAACTAGTCTTGTGAGACTAAAGAAACGTTTGATGAAAATGATAGTCTCTTGTTGTTAAAGTTAAGGAAGGTTTGTGGGTATCTGATCATATACACCAAGTCTATTACAAAGTTACAAATCATATTTGGATGATGAAAATGATGAGGACTTTTGGTTGAGTACAAGTTGGCACATACATGAGGTGTATAGTTGATGATGTTGGTACATATTGATGAGTCATAGTTGATGAGTACTTAAAACATGATTGGAACATACTTGGCACGTGGTTGGTTGCACTTGTTTATGGTAAATGTTGATTACAGATTGTTTGGTACAGGTTGGTGCATGGTTGATACACTTGTTTATGGTACAAGTTGATTACAGATTGTTTTGTACAGGTTGGTGCATGGTTGATGCACTTGTTTATGGTACAGGTTGATTACAGGTTGAGGTACAGGTTGATTCATGGTTGATGCATGGTTCAGGTTTATTGGTACATGTTTACATCGATATATCTCACAGTGATAGTATGACAGTGGTTCCATCATTCTACTTTTACTTCAAGGCGGTTGGACGGGGCAAGGACAGGTGGTTGTAGCCACCTTCTGGTTGTAGATGGAGAACATAGGGGGTTGTAGCCTCCTTCTGGTTGTAGCCAGAGAATTGGGGAGTTGGAGCTTCCTTCAAGTTGTAGCTTGAGAAACTAGGGGGTTGGAGCCTCCTTACATTTGCAGCTGGAAAACAAAGGAAGTCGGTGCTTCCAATGAATGTAATTCTTCAAGACATATAATATAAATCATTCTATGGTTTTCTCCCGATTTGGGTTTCCACGTAAAACACCGGTGTATTGTGTATGTGTGTGATTGTTCATTTCTTATTTCTCATTATTGGATAATAATTTTACATTGATATAACCCTTGGATTATTTGGAGAAAAAGGATTATAATTACGCTATTACTAATTCACCCCCCTCTCAGTAATCCTGTAGATTTGAGATACACGATACAGAGGTAGTAAATGTTGAATATCTCACTCCTATTGAGCTAGAAGAAATGCCTTCATTAGATTTCTTCTTCAACAAAAAGAGGAAAGTCATTGTGTAGAGAGAAATTCATAAGAAAGGAGGTATAATCACCAAAAGGTAGAGGATGATATTTGATGGTCAGGGACACAGTTACCTTGAATTTGGAAAACATGTAGCTAACTCTTTGGGAACTTTTGCAACAAAAAACTTGTGTTATGTAGAAAATTTAAGAGAAAATATTGATCAACAAAATATTTTAATTGAGCAGTTGCAAAACGATTTGAAACAAATAGAAGTAATTTTTAGGGAAAGAGTTAATTCTAAACTAGTTCAGGTCCGACAAAGTCATGAATAGTAGATCAAATAGATGGAAGAAAAACTGAGAATATGTGTTCAACATCATCAAATGTTGAAAAATACTTTGTCCCAGAAAGATGCATCACTTCTTCATTTAAAATCTCATATAAAAAATGTTGAAAATGAAATTATTGATATTCCTACTTTTATGAAGTAGGCCCTGGAGGTTAATGACAGATTACAACTAGCCCAAGATACTTTCTATGAAATTTTGGAAAGTTTTTAGAAATAATATATTATCATCAATGATTCATTACAAATAATTGTTGATAAAGAAAAAGAGTTGGTCAATACAAGATCTAAGTTTGAGAAACTGATGATGTGGAATGAAAATATAAATATACCAAGAATTATTCAATTTACAGAGTTGGAACAATTAAAGAGTGAAATGGAAATAAATACTTGGGAAAAAAACATGGAAGAAATTAAAAGATTGGCCAAAGAAGTCAAAGCAACATGTTTAAATTCCCTATTAGTTGTAGACGTAGAAATGGATGAGATTGACCTTGGTGACCTCCATTCAACAATTGGAACTCTTAATGTAAATGAGAAGAGAGAAGAGTTCAAGAAGAGCATAGAAAAGGATAAATCCAACATTCAACAAATGACTCAAGTTAATTTGTGGATTTTAAACCATTTCCTAGTTAAACACAATTTACAGTGTCAGATTACTCAGCAAGTTGCAATCATAATTCAAAGAAATTTACCATTGGTACTGTTGAGGGGTCCTAAATCCGTTTAACTCAACAGTAGGAACCAAACCCGCCACCGAGGCCCAATTAGACTCTACAACATTTTATATTGGAATGGTTCTCCAGATCTTGCGATCCAACCAATTAATATATGGGCTATACGTAGTGATTGACAGGATATCTTCTCGCGAAAAATCCCCCTTCAGTTTGAACGTTCTCTTTTTTGTATTTTCTCTTATAGGTGGGTCTGATACAAGAAATGTGTTGGTATAAACTAGTTGAGTAACAAAGGGGAAAATCTTAACTACTGAAGAAGGATTATCTCGGGATAACCCTCGTGCTCCGCATGCAGACAATGATTCTCACACCTATGACAATCCTAGTATTAATACATTAACTTGTTGGTATTTCAATTATTGACTGAGATAGAATTATTGAAGAAAACATACATGCAATAAATGATGGAAAGAAAAATAGTTTCCTTAGCTCTAATCATTAATCACACATTAACACAACGATTTTCTTTCTATCATTAGAGATAAGAACTATTAAACATTGAATAAACTAACTTATCAATAGATTCATAAACTCTTACTCATTACAACATCCATTCATGAGATAAAGTCAGAAATAATTCCTCCTTAGATCCAATCACACAAGCCTTTGATGAAAAACAAAAACTTGTCTCTGGTCCTAAACAAGACTTCTCAATTAAGGTAGCTTCGAAATAGTTCTTTACAATTCCAAAAATGAGGGTCTTTGCAAAAACCATCGACCTCTTTTAACAGGTCGATCCTCTTATTTATAACAAATTATTAACTAAAAATATCTATCAAAGTGCAAGCTAAGTGTTATCACCAGAATTTCGTCTGCAAATGGTTACAGGAATCCAGCATCTTTAAGACACATATTAGTTCACCCATGGACCAAAAATGCATTTCCAAAAGGCCCAAAACTATACAATCAACAATAAAATCAACATGCGCTAAGACTACACAGGGAGCGCATGCACATGCGCCATTCAAAAATGCAGTAAAAAGAACACATGCGCACGATGCGCAACTGTGGACGCAAAAAACTGTGCATCCCTCAAAACGACGCATTTATGATATTGGTCGGCCTCCCACCCACTTCAGGTTCATCTTCGAAGTCGATTTGACACCCAAATCTCGACTGAATTTGGTTGGGTGGCTAGTCAAATACCTAAGGGTGCCCTAAATGGCCCCTTGTTCACACTAAAAGTTGGTTGAATAATGCCTCAAAGTTATGCTATAAAAGGAAGCCATGGGTGCACTACATTTTCAAGGAATTCATTTGTATTGTTATGTTGCTGATATTCTCTTGGAGAATCATCTTTCCTTGTCAAGAGTATGCTAGCACCATTGCACTTAGTCATTCATATCACCTCTAGAATGAACGTGCTTTGGATTCTGTTCACCATTTCATCCTAGTTCCTCATTTGTAAGAAGAGATCAATATTTGGGGGTCCAAGAGCCCTCCCTTGGAGGAAGAGGGGACCCAAAGTCTCCCTTTCTCTTAGGTGTTTTCTTTCCACTAATACAATCCTTTCCATTGGTGGCATGAGTCTTGTTTGTTCCTTGTTCTTATGTTCTTATGCACTATAGTTTAATTGTTTTTATCATTATTAGTTTAATTATTTGTTTATATTTTATTCTTTATCTTTCTAACCATTTCATTTACTTCTGTCTTGCCTAGCTACCCAACTAGGCTTGTAAGCATCTCTATTTTTCCCATTTAGGGGACAAAAGAGTTTCAACACTAAGTAAAAAAAGACATCGCCTCATGGCGCTTTCATCTCTTAGTCTTCTACAAGTCATCAAATGGTTTCACTTGAGTGGATGACTCTTCTCATACTCTGACCATTTGATGAAGAGCTCCTCGCATGTGTTGGCATATGGGAATCTGGTTGGTCCATCAGGGCCGACAGGATTTCCTTTATTTTCACTACATGTGCTCGATACTTGAATAATTTAGCACTTAACTGCTGTAACACTTCTGAGCCTTGATCAGGTGCTCCATGAACTATTGTACTTGACCTGGCACCATGTTTGCCACCTTTTCTATCTCCGCAGTCCACGATGAGTTTTGTTCTGCATGGAGTTTTAAAATGTCATGCAAGTCGACAAAGTCCTTGGGTGTGTCGAATTCTGGGAGACCGATGTCTCTCATCACCCGATTGATCTTGGTCTAGCTCCTTTCACAATCAACCCATTTCTCTTGGATCTCCTAATGAGGTTCTTGGGCCATCTTCACCTAGTATTCGATCAACTTCCTTATACGTTCGATGTTGTTGCCCCTTAGGACCCAAATGTCATGATATTTGACATCTTGGCCCTTTTGAACCGCGCTGATGTAATCAATTATTTCCACCGCTTGGTGGGCTTTCTCATACCATCTTTCCATGTCCTTGCATGTTTCCAGTGCCATAAGGGTGTCTTCTTGGAAATCAGCTATCCCAGCAGTGAAAAGGTGACGCTCACTCATGAATTTACTGTAGGCATCCTGGAACTCTCTTCTCAAGAACACCATGGCCTGTGTGGAGTCTTGATAGTATTTCTCCAAATGGCACAGATGCACCAACTCCTTTAACACATCAGCCATCTCCTCTTCATATTTCCTTACTCTATCTAGGGTGGAATTTGTGATCGCCATCCCTGCATCGATGAGCTTGGATGTCTTGGCATGCTCCATGCTGATCAACTTTTCCTCTGTCGTGATGAGGATGGAACTGTCCAGAGTAAGCCTCCTCTTCTTAATGGTTCTCTTCATTATGGATTTCCTCTTTTGGTCATAGGTGATGGCTTGTATATCGGTGACCTCATCCACAGGTTTGGGTATTTGTTTCTCTCCCCAAGTAAGAATGTTTCCTAGGCTCCCAAATGTGTATGTCTGTTCAAGACTTGGTTCTTAAACCTCTTATGTATGTCCCAAAAGTTCGGCCTCTGGTTGTTTCTCATCAAGAGGTAAAGTACTGGCCAAAATTGATGAATCAGGGGTAGGCTCGGTACTTACTTGATAATCAACTGTCGAGATGTCGATTCCCTGTTGTGGAATTTAGTCCCCTTGTTCACCCGATTCTGGCTCATCCCTCGAGTTGTTCATTGGGATTCTCGTTGTGTCGAGTGACTCAACATCCAAGGCACTTTCTACCTCATACTCATTCTGCAGAATACTTTGAATTGGACCATCGGAACCAGATGCAGATGCTTTCTCAGGTTCAGTTTCCTCCGTGATTTTCATCAGAGTGACCAGGGACTCCTCTGAGATCTCCTCATTGTCATAGATGGTTATTAGATTGAATAAGGGATTTGGTTTACTTTCTCTCTCTGATGTCCTCTCTATCTTGGGGTGAGCTGAAACGTCCCCTGGTGATCTGATCTGTGGCATTGAAACTTCATGGTTATATGACCCAGTGGTTTCTTCAGTTTGTATCGGCTCCAGGTCACTTGGTCCTTCCTTGCTTTTGATTGGGTTGTCGGCAAGAACCCTTGTCATCTCTACAAGGTCTGGTTTGTTCTGCAACTAATCAATTACTCTCTTTGCCTCTTCCATTAAGTGCATACCCCTTATCTGTGCCTCTAGTGTCAAGAACAATCACCTTCCCTGCACCTTTGTTGTCTCTTCCGCTCTGACTTCTTCCCTGGCTCTAAGGGCCTCTTGAGCCGAATGTTCTTTTGTTTCCACCTGTTCATCCATGCTCATGGCCTTGAACCTGGTCATATTTGGGTTGGCCATCCTTTACACCACCTCATCCCGGTCCTGGGTGTTCTCTGTGAAGACTTCGTCCTCAAACTTATTGTGAGCATATGGCCAGCAGGATGACACTTACGACGCATGTTGGAGGACCAGACCTTTAGAATCATGCTTGTGGAATCGTCCTGTAGGGAACCTAAATTCAAGTTGGCTCAACCCTTCTTGTTTGACTTGATCAATATCCTTTACCAGATAGAACCCTACATGGAAACCGTAGGGTATGAAGTCTCGTTTATTGTTTTTGACCAATTTGGACTTATAGCCCTACAGGATGGTCTGATAACAAATTTCTCCCATGACAAGTCGGTCTGGGACATGAGATGGTAGGAGATGTGGTGCTCTGGTGGCCCCGAACACCCTGATGTAGGTTGCACGCTCGTCCAAGTACCAATAGCCTACCTTGGATATCATTTTCTTAGCTGTCGTTGATAGCCTTGGGAATTCTTTCTTAAAAAGAATAAAATAAATACGGGCGATGAATTCATCGTAGATGAGGGAGTAATATTTCTTTTACTTATTTTCCCATAGCACGTTGAAGTAGACATGGACCAGGAGCTCTACAACATGCCATCTCAGATTCATGCCGACAAAGACGTTCCTAGCACACATGACATCGATTAGGTACGAGGCCATGTAGAAAGTTGGTACCTCTCCTTCCTCTAGCATCTGGGCTTGCTGCACACAGATGCTTAGTTGTTTGGAGATTATTTATCCCCAGTTGAAACTGCTCTCGATGATTGCAAATGTGTATGCCAAAGGACTCCATGCTTCCGAAAACTTGGAGCAATCCTTTTCTCCGTATAGCCGGTAGATGAGAGGCATCAAATAGATGTATGTCTCCCTCAAGTTGATTTTCCCGTACCATCCATTTCTTTGATTGGTGAATTTCTTGTCTTACCTCCACCATGAGGCCATCAACCGACTAGTGTCATGGAATTCATAGAACTTCACCACAAAGTCCATGTTGAGCCGCTCCTTCGAGTCCCTGAGCTTGTATTATTTTTGGACCTCTGTCAGGAGGAAAACTTTGGCGCACCCACAATTCTCATTGTTAATAAAAAAATTATGCCCATCCATGTGGTCGATGAGCCACTTCAGTACCTCTATGCAGGGGAAAACGGGGGTTCTGCTCCCCACCATGTGTAAATGCGACTGTCATATGTTGGGGAATTTTAGGACTCAGAAATGTCGTATTTTCATCCACCTTTCCCTTCACTATTCCTTACATTTCATCGTCCCATTAACCTTCCATCATACCATTTTCATAAATACATTTGGGTTTCACATTATTATTTTCCACTTTATTCATTTTAGTATTATAAGTGAATTTGAGATTAAATATTATAAATTAACATGTTTTCACTAATATCTCAAATATATGTGAGCTCTGTAATGTGTAGGAATATGTGAAGGTTTAATTCAAAATAATTCACGTATATCTCCTCCATCATTTCAAGGAGATAATTATTCAAGCCTATTCTCAAGGAGAAGATCATGAAAGATTTGGTTGGCATATCTTATCTAAGATATGTGAGAGATGTGTGGAGGATTTGAAGGGATAATATCTTGTAATAATGGGAAAGTAGTTGAGAGTGGTTGAGAGAATAGTGGATTTGTAATTATGACACTCTTATCTTATCTTCAAGATTTTCATGTATATAAGAGAGTGCTCTCTCTTCATGAAGGGGAAGGCGTGTAATTCATAATTTAGTCTTGTAATTAGGAGAAGGGGATTCTTAGCTTTGATTCTTTCATTGTTATTCTTTCATGCTTTGTCATTTGATTCTTGTAATATAATTTGAGATTGATTTATTATGTGAGCTCACATATGTCAATTGTCGTTCAACTCTTCACATGTTGTATTGTTTTTTCCTTGTGCAATTTCTTGCTTTCCTAGTTAGTGTTTCAATGCTTTCCTAGATTAGTTCGATTTCAGAAAATTAGATTAGATTAGTTCTACTTCAGTCCCGAACATATAGTGTGTGCGCTTTGTAATTCTACGAACCTGGATTGACAAATTAAGTGGTTGGGAAAGTACTACAACACAATTAACACATCAATGTTTTCACCCCACATTTTGGCGTCGTTGTTGGGGACAACGCAAGGGGATTGAAGTTTAGTTTGAATTTTCATGCAAGTATGATTAGTCATACTCCTAACTCTGAGGTGACATATGGGTAAGGGCATGTAGGGAGTGTTCCAATTCATGCAAGCGTAAGTGTAGATTTCAATTCCTGCAAGTGTGTCTACATGTGTTGGTAAGGGGTCATAGCAGCTACTTGAGTGGAGACTCCTCATGTTCTCCCTACCAATGTATTCCTAAATATGAGGTAAGATGTCGACCTCATTTGGGACAAAGAATGCAGAGTGTGACTTTCAATTTATGCAATTTCAATTTCTGCAATTTCAATTTTTGCAACTGTGAAGAGGTTTTCATATGTTTCAACAAGTGTGATTTTCAGTTTTTTTTATTTTTATTTGGGTGCTGTAAGAACCCCTTTTGCAATATGATTTAACTATGAGTGTCAACTTCAAACAACTCGCTCAGATCCTTGCGAAAGCTAGGATTTCTTCTTCTCAGGAAGAGGAGATCTTGACAGCAGCCCAGAGCTTAAATACTTCTCCAGAAACAAACAAGGATTCAACATCTAAGGAACTTGAGGAGGAAAATGAGGAGTTGCAGCATGATCTAAGCGAGGGAAACTACGCCTACAAAATCTATATCGAACGATGGTTTCAAGCGACTACCAGGTTAGATTCTTTTAATTTTGTTAATTTAGAGTTTCAACAACAGATTTCACATGCTTATATATATTTCTGACCCTTAGTTGCAAAATTGAAAGATAATATATTATTATTACTTTTACGTGCTTGGCTACATTGGTTGTTTGACTACACATAACTAATATTTAATTTCCAATTAGCATAGAGTAGGTAGGATAACAAATAAAACACCGATTAGAAAATAGGATGTCTAAATTGATTTTAGGAAGAATTTTGGTTGCTAACGATGAAAAAAAATTGCCTAATCTGTTTTTCATTTGCAATTTGTTCCATTTGCTCAATTCCACAAATCACCTAGAGGAGAACTCTTAGTTTTGAGAAAAATAATAATAATAATTTTTGTGTGTCCATCCTTGGATCTGCAAACAACAAAACAGTAGTGGTGTTAGGATAAGATAAAACAAAACGAAAAAAAAATAATAACAAAAAATATAAAATATAATAAATGGTCTGAAAATTCATGAGTTTTTCCCCACTGAACTGTCATGGTATGATGAAATAGTGATAAACTGTGGTCGGTTGAATTCCATTTAAACTGTGCAAAAGTTTATTTCATGCTACAATAGTTTGTGGTTTGAAGTTGCATGTTCATTTCTGGTTTGAGTTGTCGCCTGCAACACAAACAAATGAAATAATCATGTCGTTAGTCTTCTCCCGCATCCACGTTAGCAAGAAAATGAATCCAATGGTTTACTGCTCCACCTTCTCATCTCCAATGGATCAACATTCAGGCTTGAATTTTGTTTGTATCTTTTCAATAATTGGGAAGCTGGAATTTTCTCTCCATGATTTTAGCATTCGATTCGGGCTTCATACCGATAATTGGACTATGTCGTTGATGGAGAAATATGGGCCAAAATCTTAACGATGTCATTATTTCTCATTGACTTTAATTAAATATTGATTAAAGTCAAAACAAATCATGATGATATTATTCTACAACAACATGCTCCAACATTTCTTCCTGAGTAGATTCCTCGAATATCACTGCCAATAATTGGCATGTAATCATTCTAGCACTATTCAGTTGTTGCCTAAAACCTGCATTCCAACAGTGCAACAAACAGTGCAATAAAATCAGTTAAGAGATAAAAAATGTCACACGATGCTAGAATAAACTGTCTGAGTTGTATTAGTTGAACATCTCCCGCCCAATATAGCCAATGATTCATATCTTCACTGCCCACCTCGGCTTATCGGTCGATTAGGAAGGCTGATTCGAAATGTTTTCCATAAATAAGTCTAATGGACGATCTCTCTGTGATTTGGCTAATCGAATCAATTTTAAAAATGGAACCATTGTTCTGCCTAACTAATTTATCCAAACGATGGGCCGATTCTTCCGCCAAAATTTATAGAAAACTGTTCGAGAACTGCCATCTCATCCAGCTATCATAAATCATGGTCTCCTCTCTACACTTACCAATATTCTTAGATTTGAGTCACTCGATCGAGAGAGGTAGGAAGGAAAGACTCTTTAATCATATCTTCACCCATTCTTTCCTTCTATTGGTCGCCAAGGGATGATGCCTGATTGATTTTTCACACAATCGATTTAGTTTTTTTTTCTGAACATTGGGCATAATTTGAAATTTTAGCCATTCATTAGGGTGTACGACGTAGGCACATTGGAAATCTAAACTTAAAGGTAATGGATAAAGTTTTTGAGTGAMAATTTTTCTCTAGTTTGCCAAGATTTCATCGTTGGCCTGACATCTATCCCAGGAATACGAGAGTCCTTCATCTTGAGACGTGTTGTGGAAGGATCTGTCAGATAAAGAAAATCAGACGATCATTTTTTACAGAGCTTTGACTAATAGTCAAAATGAATTTGCCCCGAGCATACAATCCTTACGCAACACTCCATGTTATGCGATGGTAAAGCCAAGCTGCCTTGCATCAGTTTTTGCATTATGCGCCTTCTTCCAGTCAAACAAGCCCAACATTCATTGTGCATTATCAACATGACTGAGGCCATTATCCAGACGCATTGCAAGAAAGTGGGTGATGGGGTGGATCTTCATATCCTTCGGCTCGATATTTTGTGCGGGTTGTGCAGGAAGGCACCCCACACTACTCAGCAAAACACTCTCACACGTTAAACTTGATAAACTTGATCAATATCGTGTAGCTCACAATGCACTTTCTTATGCAATGAATGATGAATTTTCTTGAGTTTTTCATCAGTAGACAACTTCAACACGATAGGGAGGGGGAAGTACACTGTCGTTACGTTCAAAAACACATTGGGATCATGTCTTAGAAGAGATGGTGAGGCTTGCAAAGTATTTTTCATCAGAAAATAAACTAAAAGTTGGCCCAAGAGCTTTATGTCGATCCTTGTGCCTATGTTGGATTTTATGCAGAAAGATGATTATTTTCTCATGCTCACTGAATATCTCTATTATACACAATGCTTCATTACAATAATGTTTTTTATGCCAAGATCGTTTGCTTGATGATTGTTATTGGATGCTTTGGAACACTATGCTTCAAAAATTTCATTATATCTAATGATGTCCAGGTCCGATCATACAACAATGCAATTGCGTTTAACACAGAAAATCGATTTCCCATTGCTTGCATAACTTTGACAGTGAATCTAAGCAACATATTTACACTTTTTGAAATTTCATGGCTTGAAGATTTGCTGAAAATAAAACCATAGTGCTCTTACACACTTTGCAATGAATGCCGAAGAGTGCAGATCTGACTTTGATTTTGAGTGCTTTATTTATTTCTCTTTGCATTATATTTTTGTGTGGATTATCAGAATAAAACTAAAACCATAAAAATTATAAAACTATGAATGGAAAATACATAAAAATTGTAAAATTATGAAAATTACAAATGGACCTTTCATTCACTTCTTGAAAATAATACGAATGCATGTTTTTTTTTACGCTTCACGATAATTTGTTTTCTTCAAAGTCACTTGGACAGCAATCAACGAGAAAAATAGCAAAGGCGAGAGGTAAAACTGCACTTTATTTTTGAAATTCATTTTTCTCGTCTTCGTACTAATTTCTGCACTTTATAATGATCTCACATGTTTGATTGCGGGTTTAGTACTAATGTTTTCAGGTTCAACGACCATCAATTTCGCTACTGAAGAGATTTTTCATGAATAGCAACATTTTTTAGAAAAAAAAAAAAACATGCTTTGATAAACAATTTGAAGGAGTTTATCTTCATTATACATTTCATGACGATGTTGTTACACATGTATTTTACATGCCATTACACATGTGTTACATGTTGTTACACATGTGTTACATGCTGTTACACATGTGTTACATGTTGTTACACATGTATTTTACATGTTTTTACTCCTGTATTTGTAACATGCTGTTACTACACCTATTCATAAACCATTTTGTGTCATGATATGCTTACCTAAATTACTCCTTGTCAGTACATTGATCATCCCTGTGTTGAAGCCATCTTCCATTGCCTTATCCATCATGACTTTGCACATCCCTAACTTTTTGAGTTGCATACATCATTTCCTTTATCTTTTTTAGTTCATTTTTTCCTTTCCAGTTTTCCTTCTGAATAAAACAAACTCCCTTTCCATGATTACATTGCCTTTCCATACACGTTGATGCTACTAAGATCTATCTTTTAGTCCTACCAATATTTTTATAAAAACTTGCATTGACTGATGTGGGATTCCTTAAGGCCCACCTTTTAACAGTATTGCCCCATCGACCTCAACACCTTATCTGGGAAATAGACTAGATTCCATTTTGAGTTCCTAGAGGCTTGCATGCCTTAATGGCAAGTTCTCTCACTGACAATCATGGGAATACATCAATGTACCTTGATCATCAAATCTTGCAAGTGGCTTGACCTCAGCACATCCATTCGAACTTCACAAGATGTACTCGAGTACCTTGGCTCTCATTGACATCAATAGTGAGTTTCCTCGCATTGGTTAACGACATTCATCAATGGTTGGTAATCCAATGATTTCTCTTCTTGCTCGACATCGACACATCCTTTCGCATGATTAGAATTATACCATCGGGTTTGTAGCAGGTGAAGACTATATACTTTTTTCTGGCTCCCTCAGCAGTAACAACAACATGACTTCAGCTATATGAGAGTACTACTGTCCAATTTCATAGTTCCTCTTTTCATGATTCATCAACAACAATTCAGATCCCTCCACTTCACATTCTCTTATTCAATAGTTACAATAGTTGCAGTTACAACAGTTACACTAAAGTAGTGCAACTACAACCGAAGTTGCATTTTCATGATCTTGCACTAGTGACACCTTCCCTCTTCCAACAGTCATAGTCACATATTCTTTTCTCCAGTAGTTACAACAGTTTAAGCTACAACACTAGTCACGTTTTCCTGATCCAACAGCCACAACAACTACATTTCTATTGCATAATTCATCTACTTTTTGAGTGAGTGGAGGTATGTTGTTTTCTAGGCTTTAATCACACAATTCCTTATATGCTGACTTGAACATTTTGGAAAATTTTCTCGCCATGCTCTCTTTCCTTCCATGACCTACACTAAGTTGCATGCAACCGATTTAGTTGGGGGGGGGGGGAGGTGGAATATATTCACTACCTATTCACTACCAATATTCCATTTTTCCACTATTATCACTCCATTTTTCATCTCATTTATTGTTTACCAAATTTTCTTTTCCAATGATCCCCTGTTGCACTTTGCTTCATATGAATTGATATACATATTGGCATGATTCATAAAAGATAGAGAAAATACTTTCTTATACTCAGTGATGCTCTCTTATGCACATTGATAGCTTATAATTTCCAGTGAGTATATGGCTAAATTATTGCAGCAAGAAAATAAATAAGTGAAATGAATGTTGTTAACATGAGAACCAACATTCTTTGTATTCATGGTTGTCACACAAGAACCAACCATAAGAAAATTTCACGTGTTGTTACACATGTATTACATGTTGTTACACATGTATTTTACATGTTGTTACACATGTATTTTACATCCTGGAAATATTCCTTATTAAAAAGACATCATCAATCAAAACCAAAGTTCAAATGCCAAAGGTTCTTCAGAATATCCATGCATGGTTGCATGAGGACATGCAACAAGTTCAGTTGGCGGGGATGTTAGGACTTAGAAATGTCACATTTTCATCCACCTTTCCCTTCACTATTCCTTACATTTCATCGTCCCATTAACCTTCCATCATACCATTTTCATAAATACATTTGGGTTTCACATTATTATTTTCCACTTTATTCATTTTAGTATTATAAGTGAATTTGTGATTAAATATTACAAATTAACATGTTTTCACCAATATCTCAAATATGTGTGAGCTTTGTAATGTGTAGGAATATGTGAAGGTTTAATTCAAAAGAATTCACGTATATCTCCTCCATCATTTCAAGGAGATAATTATTCAAGCCTATTCTCAAGGAGAAGATCATGGAAGATTTGGTTGGCATATCTTATCTAAGATATGTGAGAGATGTGTGGAGGATTTGAAGGGATGATATCTTGTAATAATGGGAAAGTAGTTGAGACTGGTTGAGAGAATAGTGGATCTGTAATTATGACACTCTTATCTTATCTTCAATACTTTCATGTATACAAGAGAGTGCTCTCTCTTCATGAAGGGGAAGGCATGTAATTCATAATTTAGTCTTGTAATTAGGAGAAGGGGATTCTTAGCTTTGATTCTTTCATGCTTTGTCATTTGATTCTTGTAATATAATTTGAGATTGATTTATTGTGTGAGCTCACATGTGTCAATTGTCTTTCAACTCTTCACATGTTGTATTGTTTTTCCCTTATGCAATTTCTTGCTTTCCTAGTTAGTGTTTCAATGCTTTTCTAGATTAATTTGATTTCATCAAATTAGATTAGATTAATTATACTTCAGTCCTACACATATAGTGTGTGCGCTTCATAAGTCTACAAACCTGGATTGACAAATTAAATGGTTGGGAAAGTACTACAACTCAATTAATACATCAATGATTTCACCCCATAGGGAACACTTGGTCATTAAGTGCCCTTACGTCTGGGTCGTTGTGTGGAATATACTCTGGGTATTCTTCTCTGCTAATCATGTTGAAGAGATCCCCCCATTGTGGGAATGCTACCTTGGATCCATTGCTTGCCTCTGTATCGCCAAAGGCCGAAGGATGGATGAAAACTTTCTTTGTTGTTGTCTTGACGTCAAGCTCCGATCTAGGGGCGTACTCCAATTGCCTCATGGTACCTAGAGAATAACCTTCACATGTCTCTGGTTCTTTTAGCTTTGGTGCTCTCAACGAGTGTATGGTGCTTGGATTTCTTGGTGGCATTGCTCCTGCAACTTGAGCAGAGTTTGGAGTCTGTGTAAAAAACGGCACAAACACATATAAATTATAACCAACGAATTGACAAACTTGGATACATACCTCTGAAGTTTGTTAAACCTGGTTTTTTATAATCACGAGGGTCAATATCATCTTTGAGTTGCTCATTTTTCTTCTTTGGATGCTATGGAATTATCTTACGCATAGAATGAATTTGTTCACAACGGTTCAAGAGATTTAAACAGGGAAGATCTCATCGTGTCGCATCAACCATTTAATTCAGGTTATGAGTGAAAATTCAATAAATATGTCGCCGAATATTTAGAGGAGTCAGAACTTAAATTCATCATGGGTTGATGGTGGGGGCGCGGGTGGTGTTGTGTGGTCTATCGGTGATTTCAAAAATGTTATTTTAATTGGCACACGAGGTAGCAACTAATGCAGTATAGGGTATTAATTAGATCCTTAAATGTCCAAAATCCAATCGTATCAAATGCTAAATACGTCCCATCATGCCGCTCTTTCAGTAAGTGGATCGGGGGTCAGGATTGTGCTATGAAAATTTTCATTGATATCCTCCTGCAAAAGCTCTGACACTGATTGATCTTACTGTACAGTGTTGATGTGACAAGGCTGACTCGGAGCTGTGACTAGTACTTAGGGAACCAAGAATGACTCGGGATAGAACTAGACCATACGACCCTCTTACCTGGTAAAGACATGTGGCGTTCGATACCAGTGACTTAATTCGCTCATATTAATCGGAGTCGGGACTTTCCTTAAGCTATTCATTCTAAAACCAAATCCTAGCTTGCCGATGCCAAAAAGTGTCAAGGATCGGTGATCGACGATAAACCTACCCAAGTGCTCTGGGATCGACTCCCTTAAAAAAGTCCCGATGTCGAAAACACATCGGGGATCGACGATCGGGGATAACTTTATCGTGTTGAAAATGTTTCTTGTGATGCTTTTGGATTTTCCTCGATCTCGATAAAGTGTGTCAGGCATCGACTATCGGTGATTTATTTTCGTTCTTTGTTAATGTTTGTCCTCCTCGTATTTTACCAATGTCGATGGGGATCAGATATTTTTCGAGCCTTTATGTGAAACTTACGCAAACCAAAACTTCCTTCTATGATTCCAATGAAGATCGATGCTCGATGACTATTGTTTTTTGAGTGTTTCCTTTACTTACTTGAATTATTTTCGATGTCGAACCTAAGCATGTTAGGTGTAGTGTTTAGTTGTCGATACTTAATTTGGGTGTTAAGGTCTTTTAGTCATGGCGTTCCATAAGTTCAAACAAACCTGAATAAGTGATGAGATTCATGAAAATAAACAAATACAAAACATTTCCCAACATTAAATCGAGTCAGACAGTGCAGAAAACAAGTGGTACCGAAAAAGTGACAAAAATTTGATAAGGCTTTTTTTAGGGTGTGTTGAGTGCTCAACAAATGGCGACTTACTAGGCAAAATAAAAATCTTTGTTCATACCTTAGGCTCAGTTGATGCAAAAGTTGGTTAAGAACTTAACTGGATTTTATCATAGCCTCTCCTATCCTTGTGTTTGAAATTCCATGGTTGGTGAAATCTGGGCTTGCCTGTGGGGTTTCAACCTTTATTCCACCTTCATTTCATGTAACCATGAAAAATGCCCTCTTTTGACAAGAGTCGAGTAAAGCATTCATTGGCACCATTCCTTTTAGTTATCATCATTCTCTTTCTATGGTGTTTCTCCGCTGCCAACGAGCGTTCATAGCTCAGGTGGAGTCACCCCGACATCATAGACCTTTCTCCGCTGCCAGTGAGCACCCATAGCCCTGATGGAGTTATCTGCATACCCTATCCTACTTTGCACTCATTTGATATAATTGATTTTATTTCGGCAGAATGCCCTGAGCGAGTGGGAGAGGAGAACATCTATTATTTGCAAACTGAGATGATTAAGGTGAATTTTTTCTAGCTTTTTCTCGATGTACATGTAGTCCTTTCTAGCTTACCATCTTTCCCTTCAGGTTTTACCAAACCGCCAGGCGGACACTTCATCACTTTTCCAAGGTTGTTTATTTATGAAGGTTAGATACAAAACTCCTTCAAAACAATCGCAAGTCTACCAGTGCTTCTTGTGTTGTATGTAAGGATGAGTCGGGAACAAATTTTTTCATATCGCATGAACTAAGGTCAACCAATGCCTTTCTAAACAAAAACTTCAAAATCTCAGAAAGTACTATAACAAGAAACAAAAAACAAAAAATGAACTCCGCAATCAGCCTACCTAAAAACAAAATATCATGAAAACACACATTTTTTCTTTAACAGAAATTTTGTTTTAGGGATTGGACATTCACCGGGAGGGCGTCAGGTTCCCCCCTCAGATTTTTCAATTGAGATCTGCCTACTCCAATTTTCTCGGCTTCTTGAAAAGGTCTGAGCCATAGATTCTGAAACTTCGAATGTTTCCCCTTCGGCTCATTTTCTCTATCCCATTTCAGGACTAAGTCTCCTACTTCAAAATTCTTCTCTTTGGCCTTATGTTTATCAAACCACCTTTTAACTATCTGTTGATGAGCTATGAAATTTGATTTTTCTTTTTCCCTTTCTTCTTCTAGCATGAGGAGGGTATCAATTCTTTGTTGTATAACTGATGAGGGTTGTCCTCTAGGATCCCGAGTAAGCTGAAGAGATGGAAGATACAACTCGTTTGAGATAATGTCTTCCTATCCGTATACCAGAAAGTATGGGGAATTCCCTACAACTTCCTTGTGCGTTACTCTATCATCCCATAAGGCATTATGAAGTGAATTGTGGCAATTCATCTGGTTGTCTACAACTATTTTCTTTAATATCCGCACTAATTTATTATTGGTTGATTATGTCACTTCGTTACCCTGTGGATAGTAGTTTGCAGAGTATCTAATTATGATTCCTTTTTCTAAATAAAAATCTATTAATAGGGTGGAAGAAAAGTAAGCGACATTATAAAAAACAAGGATGGAAGGCATATCGAACCTTGTAATCAGTTGTTGTTCTATGAATTGGATCACCACCTTTTTGTTTACATGAGTCAGAGGGATGGCCTCTGCCCATTTCATGAAATATTCTATGGAAGTCAGTATGCATCCATGTTGTTTTGAAGAACTTGGTGTAATTTCTCCTATGGTATCTAACCCCCATTGCTCGAATGGCCTGGATATTGCCACAGGTTAGAGTCGGACAGCTGCTCTCTTTTCCCTCCCCGTGCTTATTTGACAAGTTTTATAGCTCCCAGCGTATGTGTGAGCATCCCTGAACAAAGTAGGCCAATAATAGTAGGCTCTCAATATTTTGTGAGCGATGGTATTCCCTACACAGTGTCCACCTACAGGTCCATCGTGGAGCTCCTTCAGAACCTTTTCTGCATCTTCACATTCGAGACTGTTGGGCCCTTTGTTTTTGGATAAGGAGTTGCGCAAGAAGGACTATAGTCCCAGTTTTGGTTTAACATGAGTTGCACAAGCTACAAAAGAAGTTGGATAGCAGAGCAAGGAAAAGTAACAGAAATTGGTTACAGAAAAGGACAGGGCAACACCAGCAAGGCAAAAGTGGTTGCAATAGAACAATAAAGCATGCAAGTCGAGCCAGAAGACCCTACTCAACTTATATATAGGAGATGTATATGATTGTAGAGGGGTTCGGGTTGTTCTCGAGTTATTGTTATTGTTGTTGTTGTTAGTTTTATCAGTTGGGTTAAGTCGAGTTTTGAGTTTGTAATGTAAGTTGTAGACCATTTTGAGAGTTAGAGCTCTGCGACATGAGTCCAAAGCTAGGAATCTGTAACAGAGCACTATTGTGTGTATCTGAGTTTGTAAATGAAGAAATATCTGAAGATAATATGAAGAAGGATCAAAATTTTCAAAATATGTTGTGTCTTTCTTGTGTTTTACTCATGCATTACAATATTTCTTTATGGATTATAAGTTCCACATGATGTCTCTGTGTTTAATTGCTTTTTCGCAACATAAGTAAGTTCAGTTCTTGCACACATGAGTTTAGATTTGTTTGGTAGTTATATGTCTTGCACAAGATTAGGATGAATCTTGAAGGTTTTGTGAATCCTCCTAAGTCTTTTCCTTTCCCTTCCCTATCTATTTGTCCCAGCAATGCTTTAGGTGATACTTCTTCTCTTCGAAGGAGATGAAAATGCCAATGCTCTAGACTACTCAGTACCTTTTGTTGGTAACCTGAGAAGGACACTGGTCTGATCAAACTTGCGCCAACAAAATGGTTTCATTTTTGGGACCTACATTAAAAGGGAACCTGTAGGGAGGATTCTTCCACGGATTCACAGATCTAATATTGACCAATGGTGGGAAAACAATTGTGATGCCTTCATATGGAAATAAGCGGAGATGAGGGAAAAATCTATAAACGATACTCGTGAGGCAGTCTTTTACTCAGAAAGATCGAGCGACCGGTACGAGATATTTTGGGTTAAGTTCCCGGAAGAACTTTTCCACTGGATAAATAGGCTCCAAGAAGCTCTAGAATTCCAATAATGAGTCAAGAGGACTTGTACTTGGGACACAAAAAATCTAGCAGCACTTCATTGACTGGATCGTTTGGTCACGCGAGGGATTGATTTCTGGGTCAATACCACATTAGAGGGATACATTATTGAGTTTGCAGCTGAGAACCACCAATATTTTTCATGAGCAGAAGTGAATTTCAAGAAAGATGTGAGGGGAAGATTGTTGAGAGAAATCCCCCTATGGATTAAAGTTTTCTTGATGGAAGAGGGGATGTTGATTGTGTCTCTGACTGAGATGGCAGCATAAACACCCTCGCTTGAGGTAGGGAGAGGTTGGGGTAGAGTCATGACTTGAGAGAGGGGAAGGTTTATTTGAAAAACGGGGGGGAACAAGAAGAAATGGACTCAACAGATGAGAGAGTCATGAAAAGAGCCACCATAGTTGAGGAGTGGTGGCGCGACAAGATCAAGAAAGCAATAATACATTTTGAGAAGTTGCAGAAAGAAGTCGAACCAGGAGAAGTAGCAGAAAGACATATGGAAGAGTTGCAGAAGATGAGAAGACAGGAAATATTGGCCAGTCAAATATTAAGTGAGAGAGAAGCGCGAAGAGAAACAAGTCTCCAGGAGGTTGGAAAAGAAGGAGAAGGTGTAGACGTAAAAGAGGAGGAAGTCAACATGAATCTTGAAGAAGAAAGAGAAGATTCATCCCCAATGAAAAGAAAGATTGGGGATCCAGCTGAAGAGACCACTCTAGTGGAAGAAAATGAGACCCCCCAGATCAAATAAAATCACCCTAAAGCCAGTGGTGCCAGCCCCAAATCGCCCATACCCCAAGTGCCTTCTATACAAGTGGTAAGTTCAATACTACCTTCTCATTCTAGTTCCGTTCTAGTGCAATTATTTAGTCAAACACCACTAGAAAGTGCAAGTACAAGGAGGATATTGGGATCCCCTGGTAGATCACAAGCAGGATCATTAGGTTTCATTTTGATAAGAGCACCAAGATCAACAATGGTTGGTCACGCGGGAGGATCGATTTCCCGATACCTATAATTATGGGGTAAGGGATATGAAGATGTTGAGAAACACTGGTTCTTGTGTGAGGCAATCTGGAGATCCAGAGGGACTCTGGATGCGAATAAGTTGGTTGAGTTCCAGACTACCTTGAGAGGTCGCGATCTCAAGTGGTACATGAATATTATTGAGCCAAGAGTGTCAGGAATGCAAGGTCAAGCATTCACACTTGGACAGGTACGGACAAGGTTCATAGCAAAGTTTAAAATACCCCAGTCAGAACAAAAGGCTCTGTATGAGTTGCGTGAGATCCAACAAAGGGAAGGTGAATCAGCCTGGGAATACAACCAGAAGTTTAAATATGCTATAGGGAGGTTAGCACATCCAATCCATGAGGAACATCAAAGGGAATGGTGCATTCAGGGACTACTACCTCTGACTTGGATCCCACTAGCGTAACAATGGATAGCCACTTTGACAGATGCCTTGGAACAATCGATGAAGATTGAATCCATGGAGGGATACCCTGGGAGCCTGAGAGTGACCAGACCCTCAGCAGATGCGAATTTGGCACAACTACAAGGGAAAATATCAGCGCTTACAGAAAAAATTCAAGAATTGACAATACCTAGACCAAGACGACTGCAGGTCTTGTGCATCTAATGTTATACAGAAGGACATATGGTGAACGAATGTCCAAGAATGAGGGGAATGGGACCTCCTCAGAATCCGATGGGACCCTCACCAGGACCCATGGGAGGATTTTCACAAGTGTCTGCGAACTTACCATTCCATAACCCCACCCCATATCATTCTTTTCCAGGGAGCCAAGCAGCACCAATAGTTGAGTATTGTGAGATTTTTCAAATCCATGGGCATGGGCCAACACAGTTCCCCATTATGCAGAAATATTCGAAAGTACAAAATATAGTACACTGTGAGTTCTGTGCATCTACCACACATACTACCAATCAATGTAGAGCATTGGATGCACTTGCAAACAATTTGTACCAAACAAGATTCAGGGTGAATGAAAACCCTTAGGGACCGGAAAGAAGTCAAGGAGGTAGAGTCGTAGGAGACTTCAAAGGAGGAAGGACTGGGGGAAGAGGGCCAAGTAGATGTTATAACTGTGATGAGAAATGCCACATGGCTAGAGACTATCCTCATCCAAGGCAACCATGGTGATCTCACTGAAGCACCAATGGGCACGCAACTAAAGACTACCCAGAACTAATTGCAAAATGGGATGATTAGGTACGACAATGAGGAACTAACCTCATTAGTTCAAAAATCAAGAGAGTTATTAAAGGACAATTACCCAACCTCAATATCATTACTCAAGGAGGAGAAAAGACAGGAGTTGATGCCTACACTTTACCTCATATCCAGAAAGAAACACCTAAAGAAGACAGGTATGACCCTCTAAAACAGAAGTTGTTCTTTAAAAATTCCATAGAAGTATTTCAGAATATCCCTAGCCCTGAGAAGTAAGAGAAACCCCCACAGTCTATTGGTTACCCTAAGATTGTGCAAGTTCCTGCTTCACCCCCTGCACCCAGAAACCCTATAGTCTCACCGAGACAACCTGAGCAACCTCAAAATGTAGTCGACCTTTGGTTTCAATTATTCTCTAACATTCTTAGGAATGATCAATTAACAAAGAAGTTTCTCAATGCACTATACCTTGTTTTAGGGAATGAAGAACCCATAGAAGCAGGAATAAGGACTAATATTCCTGAGAAGAGTACTCAGAGAGTGCAAAGAAGAAAAGTATGAACTGGAAAAGAATTTAGACTAGTAGCCTAGTTAGACAAATTTGAAATCAAGGATGTCATGTTAGATCTAGGATCCGATGTGAACATTTTTTCCTAAGAAAACTTGGGAAGCCTTAGGAATACCTAGGCTAACATATTCCCCAATCCAGTTAAGAATGGCCAACCAATATTTTATTTTCCCAATAGGAAGACTGGAGAGTGTGGAAATAGATGTTGCGGGAGTGAAGATCGTAGCTGACTTTGAATTGATTGAAATCATGGGGGATAAGGACCCTTACCCTGCAGTACTTGGAATTGATTAGGCCTATGACAACTATGCAATAATTGACTTAAAGAAAGACACCATGACCTTTGAGGTTGATGGAATCAAGGTAGCTCAACCCTTGGATCTGTATGTAGGTCCCAGATATATAGAGCCAACAAAAAATAACATGGAGGGAGAGGACTTGGATCAATTGTACATTGTAACAGCAGGAACAAGAGATGATTATTTAAATCCTACTGATGATGGATCAATAAGTTGGAGGAGTATACAGTCAGTAGACGAAGATTCAGAATTGGCATTTGACAGTTGGCAGCAAGGCTCATATGAAAAATTCTCAAGGAGATGTGCAATTGTCAGAGAAACTAGATGGGTTGGGACCGAAGTCATAGAACACCCAACATATGATGGCACCTCAAGACTCGACATTTTTCTGCTTAGTATGGAAGAAAAGGTAGTAGAAGATCAAAGGATCTAAGTACTATATGTATCACTCTAGGACACCGCTGCCAGATGGTTGGCCAATCATAAATCCTGACTCAGAAATTAGGATGATGTGAGGCATGCTATCAAGTATAGGTTTCAGAATAAGGAGCATTTGGAATGAAAGATGTAGACGGATTTCAAAGTTGCACAACTGTTCATAGGAGAATATGATCCTAGAGCACATATTGAACAGTGTGTGACACAGTGGCAAGTTGTGGAAATACCCTCTCACTTCTGGGTTCAGGTATTTCCCCACACACTTGGTCTAATCCCAAAATCTTGGTTCATACATGAGGAAACCAGAAGACATACCAGCGACTGAGAAACATTGGTAGCTCATTTTTGCAAGGAATTCTCGTTTAAAAGTAAGTACCCTGAGCTTGAATTATTCCTGCAAAATATTAAAGAATTTATTTTTACAGATGATAGTAATCAAAACTCAAACCTAGTGGCATGTCCAAAGCATAGCCGAGAAATTCAGACTAACCTTCACTTACCCTCCACCAAGAAGCCTATAGAATGCTATAATATTAGCAGGGATTCAGAAAGCCCAGATGACTTAGAGAAATTGAGAAACCTAGCCATTAAAGAGACAGAAGGGAACAGAGAAATCCAGAACACCATACCCAGTTAGACTGATATTTCCTATAATCACCCCTTAAATTTCACAAAGTGAATATAGGGACCACAGAGCAACCGAAGATAGATATGGTGGGATACTACTGGGATGAGAAAACTAGTCAAGAAATACAGATTTTGTTGCGGGAATATGAATATTTTTTCCCAAAAACCTTTTCAGAGCTAAAGGGAATCAAAGGAGTTATGGGAGAAATGAAAATCGAATTGAAACCAAGATCCAAGCCTGTGAGGCATAGACTGTACCACCTTAACCCTGGAGTAAAAGAGAAGGTTAAGAAGGAAATAGACAAGATGTTTGAAGACAGAATTAGTTTTGCAGTGGAATAAGCATAATGGGTCAACCTAATAGTCATTCAAAGTAAGAAAGGCACATAGGATATCAGGGTTTGTGTAGACTATATAAACCTTAACTATGCCTATGTGCATGACCCTTTTCCAACACATTTTACCAATGAGGTGCTAGAACAGGTTGCAGCCACTTGCGGGGAAGTAAGCATACTCATTCACAGATGGATTTTCAGGGTACCACCAAGTAAGGATTGCCGAAGAGGACAAAAAGAAGACCACATTCATAACAGAGTGGGGATATTTCACATATAATGTGATTCCATTTGGCTTAAAGAACACCCTTGCAGTTTTCTCCATGATTGTAATAGCAACTTTCAAAGATTTCATTCACAAGTTTATAAAAGTTTATATGGATGATTGGATGATATATAGTCTGATCAAGAAACATGTTGCGTTGTTACGTTTGATGTTTGGCAGATGCAGAGAATTGAAGATTTTATTGAATCTCAGAAAGTGTATCTTTTGCGTACCACATGGAAATTTGTTGGGCCACATATTATGTTGAGAGGGAGTATTGGTATACCCAGCTAAAGTTGAATTTATTGTGATCATGCCATCACCTATGAGTGATAAGCAGTTTCTCTCCACGTTGGGACACACAGGGTCCTATAACAGGTTCATCAGAAGATATGCAAACATTATTGTACCTCTGGAAAACCTCTTGAAAAAGACTGAAATTTTCCAATGGACACCAGAATGTGATAAAGTGTTCAATACCCTAAAGGAGAAGCTCATCACAACACCGATTTTGATATCCCCAAAATGAGAAAATGAATTTCACGTCCACGTAGATGCTTCAGGTATTTCCTTGGATCTATCTTAGTGCAATCTGGAGATGGAGCCATGGATCACCCTATCTACTTTGTGAGAAGGAAGTTGTCACAAGCTGAGCGCAACTACACAACGACAGAAAGAGAGGGTTTAGCCATGATCAAATTTAGACATTATTTGTTAGGCTCTCATTTCAAGTTTTTCACTGATCATTCTGCATTGAAATATCTAGTTAACAAACCTGTGTTGGAAGGGAGAATTTGTAGATGGTTACTACTATTTTAGGAATTTTCTTTTGAAGTAGTTATTAAGCCTGGAAGATGCAACGTAGGACTTGATCACTTGTCTAGATTAGAGTCAGGGGAAAGTGGTAGAGCAATTGACGATCATCTCCCAGATGCAGACTTGTTCTGGGTTGAGGCCATACCAGAGTACCTGGAGGACATAGAAGTCTTATTAAGTACAGGGGCTTGCCCAAAAACATATTCTGCAACCCAGAAACACCATATGATTATTAGAGTGGCGGATTACTAGTTGATCACGAGACAGCTGTATAAATTGGGACTAGATAGTATCCTCAAAATATGTGTCTTGGGCCATGAAAGGAAGGATATATTTTGGGATTTCCACAACGGAGTTGTGGGAGGTCATGTAGGAGGAAATCCCACTGCGCAAAAATTTCTCCAAGCTGGAATTTGGTGGGAAATGCTCTTCAGGGATGCAAAGGTATATGCTAGATCATGTGATGTTTTCCAAAGATTGGGTAAGCCGTCACGACGAGATGAATTACCACTTCAACCAGTTCGATCTCTAGAGGAATTTGAGAAGTGGGCAGTTGACTTCGTTGGACTGATCAACCCCACAGCTAAGCATTCAAAGGCTAGGTACATCATTACCGCAACTTACTACCTTACACGTTGGGCTGAGGCAATAGTTGTTCAGGATTGTTCGATCGATATTGCTGCTAGGTTCATATTTGAGAATATTATCACTCGATTTGGATGTCCTAGGAGCCTAACCAATGATCAAGGAGCTCATTTCATTAGTAACACTATAGCAAAGATTACAACAGAGTTCCTGATCCAACATAAAACAAACAACCCCTAGAGAGGGTTAACAAAGGTCTGTTGCGCAAATCGAGAAGATTGGGCTGATAGAGTTCCAACAGTACTATGGGATTACAAGACAACCACAAAGAAACTCCATAGGTATATGCCATTCCATCTAGTTTATGGGAAATAGGTAGTGGTGCTTGTATGCAATTCATCACCCTAAGTTTATGCATTGCATAGATCACACATATGTCGGAGGATGAATCATTTGCGTAGAGACTTATGGAGTTACAAGAACTTGAGGAGACCAGGTTTTTGGCAAACTTCCATCAGCCAGTTGAAAAAGAAAGGAAAAAATCTTGGCATGGCAGGCACATTAAAACTAAAGTATTTTCGTAAGGAGATAGGGTTCTACTATATGATAGTGGGTACCAGAAGCATCCTGGGAAGTTCTGCATGTATTGGCTGGGACCATTTATAATTGCGGAGATCCGACCTGTAGGAGTAGTCTGACTTGCACAACTGGATGGTGTGCTGCGGCCAAGATGGGTGAATGGAGCTCGTCTGAAACCCTATATGTCTCAAAACTGAGCTAAAAGGATTGTTGCTCTAGTCTGAAGGAGCATGTTGAATAGTTAGATTTGATTTTTGTGCAAATTTTGTAAATTCAGTTAATAAAGTCGATGTGCACAGTGTTGCATCTTGACACATAGTTCATTTTTTTGTTTAAGTGGTATTTGATGCAGAACTGCTTACTCGGTAGCGTAGGATAAAATAAGGAAAGAACTCATTAATGACAGACATTAATATGATGGGGACCTCTTTGTGGTCGGAGGGAGAACGAATCTGAATGCAATCTGATTCCATGTGTCACATGCACCTAGTCCAGTCATAGCCTTTACTATTATTACAGTACCTCCTCTGAATTCAGTTAAGCCATAAAGTCGTGATACACGAAGATTCCATTGGTATTCACACTAGGATTCCCACCCATCAAATCGAAAGGTCTGAAATTGGCCACGTCCCTATCCAACTTGCATAGTAAATGCCAGAATCGCCCAATCAGATTTACCCCATTAACCCATCTCATCGGACAACTCAGATCCAAGTTGTGTCCAAAGGGTCATGATGAACAACAGTTATTATTGAATTTTCCAGCCAAGCCTGAGTATAAGGCTCTGAGAACTCATCGTAGAACACATTGTTTTCAAAGAAATTAGCAATTTCGAAACTTTGTAGAGAGAGCAAGCCTGTGTAGCCAAGCAACTTGTAGTTGTGATCCCCAATCCTTAGTTCACTGTGAAATTTGTGATAAATCAGAGCCCACAATGCCAAGAGCTACAGGTAGTCGAAGCCATGTCCAAAGACAGTACCAGATGAACCCTTCGACCCCCGAGTCGAGGTCATAAGTGATTTAAAGGGGAATGTGGAGCAGGTCAAGCTCCTTGACCTCGACTTAACAGACCAAGTCTTGTTCCCCCAGATGAACATAGACGTGTTTTGTACTATTGCTCTAGACAAGTTGTGAGGCATGCAGTTCATGCCCAAGCCTGAATTTGTCAACATATTCAACTCAACCATCATGAACCTCATAGACTTACTAGTGTTTGGTACCACTGGTGAAGTTGTGTGGTGCAACAAGTTCTTGATTAGAAGGGTGCAAGACAGAATTCTCTTGATGGATATGCGTTATCCAATCCATGTCGAGGACATACATCAACTCACTGGACTGTCCCTCTAAGGTGAGGATGTGTCGAAGGGATTCCAGTGTCCCAGCAAGCATGGCAAAAATAAAGGGGAGCCCAGTCTCTATGAAAGGTTCCACACGCAAAGGGGGGGGGCACACAGCCAAAATTGACCCCATACTACCAGAGACAGTCAGGATCGGTTGTTACATCATAGGCAACAAGTTTATGAGGTCATACTACAATGGAGAATGCACGTTGGATGCATTGTCAGTGGCCAACTTCTGTGCCAATGGCATTGTATTCAACTGGTGCAGTTACCTGTTGGAGGAACTACTCGTGGCTTGCAAGGAAGCCCAGGAGAAGGGAGGAACCTTCACATACAATTACCTGTTAGTGGCATTTGCGATGTTCAAGTGGACGCCACCCGTTGGAAGACAATTGGCACTATTAGACAAAGGGCGCATGGAAAATATGCTTGAGCCATGGAACTCCAGGGCGGACCCAAAGAAAACAACCTTCAACAACTCAGAGTTCTCCAGGTGGTATAATTCACTGATCGACGCAACCCAGAGGTTGCACATTCTGCAGGAGCTCCTCAACTGCAATACGAGGAACATTGCTTTCAACATGAAACGAAACCATACGTTTGTAGGGCCGAAGCATGTTAGCAGTGAAGACTTCCATTCGAGGATGATTATGTTCTACCTGGACGAGGAGACCTTCGACGAAGAGGTAATGTCATGGATGTGAGTTAAACGCAACCTGCACAAGTCGGGGATGCACTATATCTTTCTTGCAGAAGTGATGAAGAAGAAAGGAAAAGAAGTAGGGGTAGGATCCACCTCAGAACCAGAGGCTCAGAAGAAGGAAGCTCATGTACAATTAGACTCTAGGAGTAAGACGAGACATAGCCATTGGAGCACAAGAAAATAAAATTGTTGATCTCCTCACAGCTTCCATACAAAGTCGTGTTGACAGGTGAGGACGTAAAAAAGATCTCGAGTGTTGCTTTCATCAAAAAACCAGTGGAGAAGAAGCTCAAAACCAGGTTCTTTCTAAGTAAGGTCTTAAACCCCCAATCCATTTCATCTATCATCCATCACACTCGCTCAACGGTCATAGAAACCCCCGTCATCCATATTCAGGATGACCTTGAGCCTGACACCTTTCCATCCAACATCATCAATGAACACAAACCATCACCAAAACCCCATCTCCACCCCCAGAAACCACCATCCCACCCCAAACCACATATCCAGAGCTGATGCAACTCAATCCCCTAGAGAAATCTGAGTGAGAACTCCCAGAAACAACCCAAGAGTTGCCTGAGTTGAGACCAAAAGTTTCTGGTCTAGACCCAGAAGTACCAGAGCAGAACCTGTAGCTGATTGGTCTGAAATTGGACACCCAGGACCAACATATTGTGCCTTTTGTATCAGAAAAGGACACCCAAACTGTGGAGGAGCCGCAAGCTCAAAGCACCCAGCACATCCCCTCAACGACCAAGGTTGAGGATGTCCAGAGAAGTGCAATGCAAGGAGCTGACATAAGAAAAAGGGAGGAGATACCAAAGGTTTAGAAGGAACCCATGTCAACTTCTGCGTAGAGCGCAACATCCATGCAGGAATAGATGGAGTTGGTTCTTCATAACCCTCAGCAGTGCACAAAGTTGTTGCAACTCTGCCTAGCCAAAAAAGAGGTTCTGACACCCTTTCCCTCAGCATTAAGGATGAGGCTTGTGCCAGGACCATCAACAGAGGAGGAGGTAGAGACCCGCTTGGAGCATTCAACAACCAGTGGACCTCCACTGCAGACTCGATAACCTAGAGATGTAGCCCCTTCATCAGCTGACTTGGAACAGTGGTCGGTGACACACTTGGTTGGAATGATCAGGGCATCCACTAATCAACTAGAGAAGAGGATCAAACATGTAAGGGAGGAAGCACTCCTTGTGTAAGTATTCAAGACAGAAGAAGCACATGCAAAGATCCAGGTTGAGCATAGACTGGAAAGAGTGCAATAAAAGGATTGTTGAAGCTTGGCTAGAAATTTGGAAGGTCGCACCCCAACTGCCCAAAGACAGGGATGCAGGATTGCTGGAGCATCAGATTGAGCTACTCCAAGGAGCATGGACACAACTGGCCACTCGCGCTGAGAATCTGGAAGTGCAGCTATGACAGACTCAACAAGAAGTGGAGAAACAGCCTCAGAAGTTGTAGGAGCAGATGGAAAAGGTAGTGCTAGAGGGAAACAATTCTCGAGCAACTCTACATAAGTGCACAAATGAGTGCACAAGGATTTTTAGGGAAGTCAGCAACTAGATGGGCAACATCGCTAGACGCAACCAAACCTTGGAGGATGTGCGCACCAGAATCCAGGTGTTGAATGAAGAGGTTGTGGCCGCAATGGATCCACTGGTGAAACAACAGAAGTTCGACCAGATATAGCAGGCGGACAATGAATCAAACGCCCTCTTTGAGGCACAATCCATAGAAAAGAAGGAGTTGTGTGACTTCTGGCCTATCATTCAGATAGTGTACATGCAGATGCATCAAGTTGATGCAACAACAGATTCTGAGTGGAACTTGTTGGTTGTATCCAAGCCCAAGGGATGTATTACAGAGGCAACCCAACAGTTCATAGGAGAGGCATCACTCCTTGCCAGGAAGTGGCAGGATAAAATTGGAACTTTTCAAGGAGTGAGGAAGTGGGTCTTGGAGTTTGTCCTAGAGTTGGGCCCTTCGTTTGAAGAGGAAAAAGAAGAGGAGGCGCAAGAATAATAGAAGAAGGAAGAGGAAAAGGAGGACAAGGGAAAACAATAGTTTCTCCTGGAAGCTGCGAAAGAACCGAGTACTTGATTCGAGGGTGAGTCAATGTTTGTGGTCAGAGCCTATTAGGCCCTTATTTTTTGGATAAGGAGTTGCACAAGAAGGATTATAGTCCCATTTTTGGTTTATCACGAGTTGCGCAAGCTACAGAAGAAGCTGGAAAGCAGAGCAAGGAAAAGTAACATAAATCAGTTGCGAAAAAGGACAACGCACTGCCATCAAGGAAAAAGTTGTTGAAACAGAACAAGAAATCATGCAAGCCAAGCCAAAATACCCTACTTAGCTTATATATAGAATATACATACGATTGTAAAGGGGTTTGGGTTGTTCTCGAGTTGTTGTTGTTGTTGTTGTTAGTGTTGTCATTTGGGTTAAGTCAAGTTCTAAGTTTGTAATGTAAGTTGTACACCATTTTGAGAGTTAGATCTCTGCGACATGAGTCCAGAGTGAGGAGTCTCTACCAGAGCACTATTGTGTGTCTCTGAGTTTATAAATGAAGAAATATCTGAAGATAATATGAAGAAGGATCCAAATTTTCAAAATATGTTGTGTCTTTCTAGTGTTTTACTCATGCATTACAGTACTTCTTTATGGATTATAAGTTCCACACAGTGTCTCTGTGTTTAATTTCTTTTTTGCAACATAAGTAGGTTCAGTTCTTACACATGAGTTTAGATTTGTTTGGTAGTTAGATGTCTTGTGCAAGTTCAGGATGAATCTTGAAGACAGACTCTGTTATAACTAGAAGAGGTGTTGTTAAGGGAGAAGACAGACTGACCCAAGGAAATACTACAGAAGACTAAGGAATCAGGAAATCTGCAGAGAAGACCTAAACTTTTGATGCAAATAAAGAAAGACATATATTTGAGGAGGAAAGAAAAGAGTTCAAAGCAGCCAAGGATCTTCATCAAAGACACGATGTAACATCCACGACCTCACACCGGCCAGGCATGCCACTCCTTAGACACTTTACTTAGCTCTGAAACCATATTTGTAACATTCCCATCTTTCAAAGGGCCAAGCTACACGAGGGAACACTTTCGTTCTCTCATTGTGGAACATACTGTAACATACCCAGTATTCAACTGAGCTATGCCACATAAATTTTCTCTTCAACTGCATGAAATTATAACATATACATACAACACTCTTGTTGAAGCTTTACATATAAACGTAAACAAACAATTACGTTCTGTAAATATACGATTTCATACTAAAATAACAGTAAACACAGATATGCAACATATACAAGGAATTACCCATAAACATACAGACAGTTATAATCACATATATGATAAACCGTAACACAAGCACATAAATAACAATGCAGCATGTAAATTTATCATATGATTGGTACTTATCTTGGAAATATTGTCACCAAATGCGTCTAGATCGTCCACGAACCTCCCAGCCTTAGACTACATTGTTCATCACTCTCAACAGTGAGTCACCCCCGAGCTGGAACTAAACTCCACTCGGGTAAAAGGATTCCTAACCAGGCTAAAGGCTCATAGACAACAGGAAAGACTTCATCTCAGGTGCTCACTCAACTAACATCCTACAACCTATCATTCCCCACATTCCTGTCCCACCCAAGGAAGTGTGCCTCTTCTCTTCTCAACAGTACTTCGGTTGCCCCACTTCCCTTCTAGGGCTTCAGCAACAGGCCGAACAGGAAGTCTCAGAGCACTGTAGCTACAGTTTAGCACCTTCAGGAAATCAATTCCCAACAATTCTCTCGCTCAAAGAATTGCTCACGGGCCTGACAACCCGCCTCTTCAATTTCCCATGAGCCTGACAACTCGCTTCTTCAATCCCGCTCCCAAGCTAACCAGGTACACCAACAGAAAATGGTTATGGAAATAGACTTAGATACTATGAAATGAATGTCTGAAGGATAACTAGTTGCGTGAGTGAAATGGTCATGGAATCATTGACTGGATGACTAAATGATGGAAGGAATCATGGGAGAGATGATCGTAAGAATGATGGTGAAGGTGTCAAAATCAGCTAAGTCCCCATGATATGTATGCATGTCCCCAACTTGACACTTGTCATGTTGGAAGCTACTTTGGTCCACTTGTCCCCAACTTTAGAACTTGGATAAAATAATTATCCATACTTTATGTTTTAATAAATATTAATATAATATTCCTTTTTGGCTTAAGCTCTCTAGATTAGCCCTTTCCCTTAACTTTTGGCCCTCCCTTTCCCTAACTGGTGGAGTTCAGTGCCCCATCTCTTTTATCATGGTCGGTCTGTGCGCAATGATGTATATTATATTAATCATGAGACATATACAAAATAAGTACACTGGCCTTTCACATCTAGGTGCTCTGGCCTAATTCCAAAACATAAGCATCCCAACTTATAATAATTGGCTCACCAGCCTATAAAACATATCATATACACAAGGCTCGCTGGCCTCCATAATGCATGCACTTTAGTTACTGCATGCAGTATTTGGGTATGTGCATACTACATCATTTTACTACGCAGTGCATGCGCGCACTATGCCATGAAAGGTGCATTACAAAATGATGTCAAAACAGCTCACCAGCTTAAGTACACTTACATTACATTTACAATTGGGTTCGCCCGAGGGATATTACAATCCCCTCACCTTATTTATACACTGTCCTTGGTGCATCATATACCCATATACAACAAAATTTTCAAAAATCCTCAAAAAGATGCAGGTATTTTGTCTGCATTGCATCCTCATGCTCCCAAGTAGCGTCCTCAGGACCATACCAGGTCCATTGGACCTTTACAAGCCTTATGGATCGATTCTGGAGCTGCTTGATTTTCCAGTCCAAAATGCACACCAGATGCACTTGAAAAGCGCCTTCTTGCTCCACCTGAATCACATTCCAATCAATAACATGATTAGCATCGGGTATATATTTATTTAGCAATGACACATGAAATGCATTATGAACAGGCATAGATCCAGGCAATGCAATCATATAAGAAACTGGACCAATCCTCTCTAGGATTTCAAATGGCCCAAAAAATATGGCTGCCAACTTGGTGCAGCTTCCCAACTTTAGGGAACTCCTGTTAGCTTTCACCTTCAAGAAAACATGATCACCCACTTTGAACACTCTGTGGTTTCTGTTCTTATCGGCATAACTTTTCTTCCTGTCTTGGGTAGCTTTTAAATTCTACTTAATTTTTATCATTTGGTCCTCCAACTCCTTGAGCAACTCTAGCCCAACTACTTTCCTATCAGTTGGATTATCCCAGCTCACTGGAGTATTGCACTTTCTGCCGTAAAGTGCTTCAAATGGGCTCATCTTCAACGATGCCTGATACCCATTATTGTAAGCGAATTCTACCAAGTGCAAGTAGTCCTCCCATTTCGATGGTTTGTCCATCACATACATTCTCAGTATGTCTTCTATCACTCCGTTCACCCTCTCTATATGTCCATCAGACTCGGGATGATAAGTTGTACGAAAGTTTAGATTCATTCTGAATCCTTTGAACAATCCTTTCCAGAAATTTGAGGTGAATTTTTGGTTTTTGTTGGACACAATTGTTTTAGGAATTTTGTGCAATCGTGCCACTTCCTTCATGAAACTATCAACAACATCTGTTGCCTTGTGAGTAGTTTTCAGTGGAATAAAATGGGCATCTTTTGTAATCTTGTCCACCACCACCATGATCGAATCATGCAGCTTGCCTGTTCTGGGTAATCCCGTAATAAAATCCATTGTCACCACTTCCCACTTCCATTCAGGAATGGGCAAAGGTTGCAGCAACCTTGCTGGGTTCCTATGCTCAACCTTAACTTTTTGGAATTCCATACATCTAGTGATGTATTCGGTGATCTCTCTCTTCATACCGAGCCAAAAGTAATGGCTCTTGATCACTGCCATAGTTTTCTGATATCCATGGTGCCCTGCATAAGGGACATTATGCATTTCATGCAAAATCATATGTTTCAAGTCCTAGACATTTGGAACAAAAATTATATTCTTGTGCAACAGTATTCCATCTATTCCCAAATTATAATTATCCACCTTCTGTGGCATCTTACCCTGTTGTAGCTTTGCTACCAATTCTTTGTATTGCATATCTACATTTGCAGCTTCCAGAATTTTGCTTTTAATATTAGTTTGATACATGCTAATGGTTGTATCATGTAGTTCATGCACCCTCCTACTGAGTGCATCAACCATTTTATTCTCTTTCCCCTTGATATGCTTTATATCAAAGTCATGTTCGCTTAAAAATTATAACCATCTACTTTGCCTATCATTTAGATTTGGATGATCAAATAAATATTTCAGACCATTGTGGTCTATTCTTACCTCAAACCTCTTCCCCATGAGGTAGTGTCTCCATTTCCTCAAGGCATGCACTATGGCTGCCAACTCCAAATCATGAGTGGCATAGTTTCTTTCATGCTCCTTCAACTTCTTTGATTCATAACATATAACAAACCCATTTTGACTGAGGACTCCACCAAGTCCTTCATTACATGCATCTGTGCATACAATGAAGTCTTCAATTGGGTCTGCAATCCTTAATATTGGAGCACTTGTCAATAATTGTTTCAAGTGTTGGAAACTCTTTTCGCAATCCAGTGTCCACTGAAACTTCACACCCTTTCTTTGCAAGGAAGTGATTGGGTGTGCAATCTTTGAGAATCCTTCAATAAATCTTGTGTAGTAGCCTGCAAGACCCATGAATGATCTCACCTCTATCACATTCTTCGGCGCTGACCATTCTCTAATGGCTTCTATCTTCTCAGGATCCACTACTATCCCATCCTTTGAAATGATATGCCCCAAATAATGAATTTGTTTCTGATAAAATGAGCACTTGCTCAATTTGGAATACAATTGATTCTCCCTTAATACTTGCAACACCATCCTCAAATGATGTTCATGCTCTTCCTCTGACTTAGAATATATAATAATGTCATCCAAAGATACAATGACAAACTTGTCTAAATATTCTCGGAAAACACCATTCATTAAGCACATGAAAAAAATTGGTGCATTTGAAAACCCAAATGGCACCACTGTGAACTCATAATGACCATACCTTGTTCTGAAGGCAGTCTTGCTGATATCTTCTTCTTTAATCCTTACCTGATGGTATCCTAATCTGAGATCTATCTTTGAAAATACCTTTTCGTCCTTCAATTGATCAAAGAGATCATCAATCCTTGGAATAGGATACTTGTTCTTAGCAGTCAATTTATTCAACTATCTGAAGTCAATGCACAATCTTAATGTTCCATCTTTGTTTTTCAAAAACAAGACGGGGGCACCCCAAGGTGACACACTTGGGCATATATACCCCTTCTTCAGAAGTTCTTCAAGCTGCATTTGCAACTCCTTCAATTATGGTGTACTCATTCAGTAAGGAGTCTTTGACACTGGAGCTACTCCAGGCATTAGATTTATAGAGAAATCAATGTCTCTCTTTGGGGGTAGTCCTGGTACTTCCTTGAACACATATTCAAATTCTTCCAGGATTGCATAATCTTCCAAATTTGGCACCTTATCTTTAGGTGTCTCTTCTATATGATTTGCAAATATTTGACATCCTTTTCTATAACATTTCTTTAGTTGCAATGCTGAAATTTCTCTGATGGTTACTGCTCTAGGAATTCCTTGCACTTTCCTTAGTTTCCCTTCCTCAACCAAGCAAGTAAATGATTTGTTGTGACAATCTAAGAGAGTATGATGTTGGTCCAACCAATCCATACCAATTAGATAGTCATAGGAACCTAAAGGCAAGATGTTCAAATCTGCCTTGGTGTTCAGTCCATTCATGTCCATGAGGCATGACTTAACCATCTCATTAAATTTTCTTTTGGCTCTTGTAGCCAGCTGCACCAACCAAGATTTCCCATGCTTACTTCTTGGAAATTGCAAACTTTTCACCATCWTAGGGTCTATATAACTATGAATATCTCCTGAATCAATTAAAATAACAATGGTTTGGTTGTTGATCATACCTTCTACTTCAATCATGTGGGACTAATACTCTTCTTGCTTGTTGTCCGGGGATGCATATATCCTTGCACATTTCTGCCCATGTCCTCCATTGTTTCAGCTTGTTGTACATTGTGAACAACCCTACCTTTTTCACCTCTGTGAGGAAAACCTTTGAACGTATGATCTCCTTTACAACCCCAACATTGAATAGGTGGCTTCCTTGGCCTTTGACTCCMTGTTTCAATCGTTCTGGGTTCTTTAGGCGTTTGTTGTCCCTGTGGATTATTTTTGAAGAATGGTGGCTCAGCTCCCTTCTTCCTTTGATCCATCTTGAATTTATTTTTGTCTTCCCAAGCCTTTTGGAAAGTTSGCCTTGCTTTCTGTTGATCATATAGGAATTTAGCTCGCTTTATGGTATCTTCCAATGTCTTGGGATCATCATACTGTATTTTTTCACTGATGAATGATGACAATCCACTCAAATACCTTTGAATTTTGACTGTCTCATCCTTGATGAAAGAGACATACTTCAGCATTTCTAGAATCCTTCTCTCATATTCATCTATGGCCATACTTCCAAGCTTGAGTTCAAAGAACTCTTTCATTTTCTTGTCATAGTATCTCTTAGTCAAGTATTTCTTCTCAACATACTTATTGGATTCACTCCAAGTAACACTTTTCTCTTTAATGTCCTGCACCTACACAAGTTGATCCCACCACACGGAGGCCTTTCCCTTGAGTTGATAAATAGAAATTCTACCTTATGCATGAAAAGAATAATTATGAAATTGAAAATACTTTCTCATGCTCAACAACCATGTTTCTGCATCTTCATCCTTCTTGTGCTCACCATCAAATGTAGGAGGTTTAATTTTGTTCATTTCTCCTCGTAGCTCATCCACCCAGACCTCTTATGCCTTTTGACAGGGGATGGACTTGAGCTGTTGTCTGCTCTCTTATTTGAATGCCTTGGGGAATGATGGTGGTGTCTGCTAACACTTCTTGCTTTTCTTTTCTCATCTGAAGGCTCGTGACTTCCATATTTTCTTAAGCCACTCTCCTTACCAATTTCTTTTCTATTATGTTCAAGCCCTCCAATAACTTCATGTTGAAGTCATCTTGTTTCTCCTTGGCTCTCATAAGCCTTTCAATATCAGCTTTATGGATTTGGACATCCTTCTGCAAATTTTTAATGGTCTCTGTCGTATTCATGTTTTCATTCCTTTCTTCTCCATGTCCATTAAAGTTTGTTCCTTCAAAGCCAAAATGGACATCCATCCCTTTGCTCTCATCTTGTTGACTGTAATTCCCCTGTGCATATTCCATTCCTATGGACCGTACAGATGGATGTACGGTGGGTTTTTAGGGTTGTGGCCCCCCAAATGTGTGGGTGATTGATGGCGACCCGCGCACGAATGCGTGGCTGTAATGGGCATAGCCGCGCAGGGGGGGCATGCTACTTGGAAAAACAGGCGTGCATGGGGTGCACACATGTCTAAAACACAGCCGCGCATATGTGCATGTCTTTGTTGCTGACAGTTGCACATGAGTGTGCAACTGTGTAGTGAATAGGCACGCATTCGGTGCG